>VZTY01008145.1:8337-39054 GCA_013400935.1 Turnix velox | reverse complement strand
CTATTCTATAATTCTGTGATTCACCCTGGAGAAAATCTAACACAGAATGTCAGCTTTTATGTTTTCATAAAACATACTGAAAAAAGCAGTCACTCTGCCATTTAGAAAAGCCTGAAGAACTAAATTTTTTATTACAATTCTTGAAGAATTTATTGTTTAGATGGTACATTAGTCGTAGGAAAATCCAAAGTATCCACATAGCTTTGGCAGTAAAAAGTGTCTGAAGTAACTATTACTAGTAATCTACATAATTATGAATATATTTATTTGGCTACTGCACTACATATGATGCTCCTCTGTCGTGAATATTATTTTTGTATTAAGTACTGTGTTAAATATAGAATATATTTATTTTAATAAGTAATTTGGATTTACCACCTCAGTTATCTGGGGTAACTGTACTTGTGCCTTGGAGCTAGCTGGTCCTGGATTCTCTTTCTCAACTAATCATTTTATCCACGTGGTGCTGACATGGAATTAGTTCTCTTATGATCTCAGGGGTTGTTGTTCTGCTTTCCTGCAAAATGTCAGCATTTCCAAGCTGTTTGATTTTTTCTAGATATTGGAATCAAACATAGCTTCAGAAGGCTCACTGAAGAGACTGAAAAAGTCCCATAATTTGCACCTGAAGGAACACAGGGCTTCAGTTCATATCCATCCAAGTGTTAATTTTCCATTGGATCTACCTTTTTAAAATTTTTTATCACTGTGTCATTATAAGCACTGTTATTTGCTCTCACAAACTCACAGCTTCAAGGAGCTGAGAGACTTCACTGTTGCAGCTGGTAAGATGTAGTTTGTTTCCAGGTGACATGGATACAGGCTTGAGAATTTCTACTTTGCACAGGAGGACTTGGACTCTGGATACTTTCTAAGTGTCTCACAAAGCACAAGGCCAGCAGTGGAAACTAGTGTTATGCAGCGACATAGGCTGAATTTTCTCTGGGGCCAGGCAACAATTGATGCAGAGTCAGTAATACTGAGCATTCTCCTCACCTTGTGCTTTTCTGATTTACAGCAGCAATTACTAGCATAAATTAGTAACAACACATGTACAGTCATTAGCCAAAAACAAAGAACAGGCTCAAGGGATTTCTTAATTATACCTGATAGCTCTTGATGAGATAAACTTATGAAGGAGCTGGGAAATAATGTTGTGCCTAAGCAAGGTGATAGCTAGCAGCAGTGATATATTACATGGAGAAAGGAAGTAAGCACATAGTCTTTTCAAGTGGTTTTGACTCATGGGCTGTATAGAATATCTGACACATTATCTGATGCATGGAAGGCTTGTTTTCAGTCGTTCTCTTTTTTTTTTTTAAATAGAAGGTTAAGAAAACTAATACAAACTGAGTAAAGCTACCAGCTTCCCAGCTGCTGTATCAATAGGGAGCTCCCCTTTTGTTAGATCTATTATTTTAAGTAGCTTCTAAAAATTGAGCACAATCAACTTTTACTACAGCCTTAATGCATCAGGAGACACTAATCATAGAATAGTTCAGGTTGGAAGATCATCTTAAGATCATCTAGTTCCAACTCCCCGGCCATAGGTAGGGACACCTCCCACTAGACCAGGCTGCTCAGTGCCTTGTCCAGCCTGGCCTCAAACAGCTCCAGAGACAGGGCATCCACAACCTTTCTGGGAAACCTGTTCCACTGTTTCACCACCCTCACCAAAAGAACTTCTTCCTTATATCTAGCCCGAATCTACCCTCTTCCAATTTACACCCATTATTCCTATTAAAAAGTCCTACCCCAGCCTTTCTGTAGGCCCCCTTCAGGTATTGATAAGCTCCTATGAGGTGCCCCCGAGCCTTCTCTTCTCCAGAATGAACAACACCAACTCCTTCAGCCTGCCCTCATAAAGGGAGTTGCTCCAGCCCTTTGACCATCTTCATGGTCCTCTTCAGGACCCGTTCCAACAGCTCAATGTGCTCTTATGTTGAGGGCTCCAGAACTGGACACAATACTCCAGGTGGGGCCTCACCAGAGACCTACAATGTGACAAGACTGTCAATTAACTGAGTTACCTTTACAACCATGGCTGCATAGGTTACATCAGCTCGCCAGAGTTGTGGAATGGACCATCCAACCATTGGATCTGCTTCATCATTGTATACGGGAACAGAAGCAAAATTTGGAAACAGCTTCTGAATTTGTCCAACTGTTTGTACTTCTTCTTGCAAGATGTAGAGAGAGCTCCCACCTCCCTGTAACAATATTACACATCCGTTCAGGGAAAGTGACCAAACAATAATAAACACACAGGCATAGCTTACAGATAGCTGTGGGCCAGGTAGGTTTTGCATTTTTTGCCAACCCATTAGACATAGAATCATAGAATCATAGAATAGTTTGGGCTGGAAGGGACATTAAAGATCATTGAGTTCCAACCCCCCTGCCATAGGCAGGGACACCTCCCACTACATCAGGCTGCTCAGTGCTTTGTCCAGCCTGGTCTTGAACACCTCCAGAGAGGGGGCATCCACAACCTCTCTGGGCAACCTGTTCCAGTGCTTCACCACCCTCACTGTAAAGAACTTCCTTCTTATGTTGAGTCTAAATCTACCTCCTGCCAATTTACATCCATTGTTTCTAGTCCTCCCATCTGATATCATATTAAAAAGTCCTTCCCCTGCCTTTCTGTAGGACCCCCTCAGGTACTGATAAGTTACTAAGAGGTCCCCCCCCAATCCTTCTCTTCTCTAGGCTGAACAACCCCAACTCCTTCAGATATTTGCGTAAGCTATTTGCATAAGCTCCTCTTAGGCCATAAAAAGGTACAGAGGTAGAGGAGTTGATACTCTGTAAGAATTAGGGAAAGACTAATTTTCTTTGAGTTGAGTTCTTGCAACTGAACTTCTTCAAAGTTTATTTGGAATAGGTAGCCATGCTAGCTGCTATAGCTTGCGCACTCATATAGAAATCAACCTCATAATCAGGAAAAAACATAATTTGGATTGAATAAATTAAAAAAACAGCCTATGCTAAAATCTTGGGCTGACCTTCTTATGGAGAGAGATGTAGTCCAGCCTTACACCAGTCTCCCCTGTGAAGAAGTTGGTTCCATTGTAGCAATGACTGAGAAGACTCCAGCATATAGGTGACTTGGGTAAGGGGTGAAAAGAATCACCAGGCCCTCCAAATTTCAGCAGAGGACTGGCTTCTCTTAATCCTTCAGAGCAAGCATCATAATAGTTGAGAAAACCTGAAGCCCAAGCATACGTACATATCAATGATGATAACTCTGAATCTTGATCTCAAACTGCAGAAGTTATAATTCCATTATTGTATTTACTGCCAGAATCTGACACAAATGGAGGTATTCTTTCCTATGTAGTGACAACAGAAGACATCAAAATCTCAAGTTCACTGACAATATTATTCCAAAGGTTTTTTGAGGATAGATCCATGCAGCATGCATCTCTTCAACCATTCAAAGTCACTGTATCGTCTCCTCACACATGACTCCTTCAATTTGAAGATGGGGAGGTTTCTTCCTTCCTTTACCTTCCTACTCTCTGTAACCTTGCTTTGTATCAAAATAATGAAATGCATCTTCTTAGTTTAAGTCCTGATCTGTTTTCTCTGCCCTTTTATCCCTGTATTTATACTGATGTCCAAGGAAGGAACACAGTGTAGTCAACAACATGATCTTAGAAAAAAAGACTACATATACATTTCAAATTCCTTATTTCTTCAACCAACTTTATTTCTTTGTCAGAATTTCTTGTTTATCATTGTCACCTCTCCACCAACCCCAAGCACCTGTTTCACTTTACTACACTACTAAGTGCTCCCAAACAAGCTTACCTTCCACTGTCATAGACAAATTGTCAAAGTCGTGGTGATCTGGTTCATTCCATGTTTCAAAATTCCATTTAGCAACATGCTGCAATCCATATCTATCTGTAGGAGAGGACTCATTTATCAGTGAGTTGCATATTCATGCAGTCCTATCAAGTAGGGCTACAGGTGAGATCCAGCACACAGAGGTACAACAGGGTATAAATGCTGCTTACTTTTAATAATGAAGAAAATGTGGGTTTATAGAATCATAGAATAGCTTGGGTTGGAAGGGACCTCAAAGATCATCGAGTTCCAACCCTCTGCCATAGGCAGGGACACCTCCCCCTAGACCAGGCTGCTCAGTGCCTTGTCCAGCCTAGTCTTGAACACCTCCAGAGAGGGGGCATCCACAACCTCTCAGGGCAACCTGTTCCAGTGTTTCACCTCCCTCACTGTAAAGAATTTCTTTCTAGTGTCTAGTCTAAATCTATCCCCCTCTAATTTATATCCATTGTTTCTAGTCCTCCCATCCGATATTATGTTTGGTAGTTTCCAAATGATCTCTCACTTCCAATGAAATGCAGCACTATTTGAAGAAGGTTAAAGGTGAGAGGGACATAGTGTGAATTACAAGCTTAATTTAGGTTCTCAGCAGAAGTATTTGAAGCTGGCATGTGGGAAGCATACAGATTATCATGTCCCAATGCAAAATGGTGGTTCACAACTACCACAACATAATGAAGTTGAAAGTCAGATCTCAGAAGCAGGTCAAATACGCTACCCAGAGCACACTACTCATTCAGGATGTTGGTCAAAGATCAGCAAAAAAAGGGGCTTTTATGCCATTGTCTGTTCTGCCATAGGTTTTGTCCTATTTTGTGCTGGAATCCAGGGTCTTGAAGTTGATCACAATATACAGAACTTTTTGAGGTAGCTAGAGGGGGACTACAACAGGATAAATAACAGCACTTTTTACACCTTGTTTTGGTTTTTTTTGGGGGGAACTTACCTATGTATCTGTTGGCCAGAAGTTTAATTAGGTTTCTCCATCTTACTACCTGTTCTTTATTTTCAAAATCTGAAAAATGTCCTGATGGATTCCCCATCAATTCAAATCCTAGAAAAAAACCACAAAAGATTGGTCTTCTTTTTTTTTTGTGAATGCTATGTCCTTTTGATTAAGCACATTACTTCATTATCTGAAACATACTTATTAATGAAGAAGGATCATAAAATGGGCTTTATTTCCTCTTCCTTCATGTTCCCACCATAATAATTCAGGTTCAAGGTTACTCATACTTGTCACTTGCCATACATAGCATCATTAATTCAGGGCTTAGAGAGAACTAAGAGTGCATGTTTGCAGAAATGCAGGCAAGCTATACCTTGAATATCTCATTTTTTGGCCCTTTTAGGTACATGCCAATAAGTGCAAAGATTACTCCTCCTCAAGAGATCTATTCCCAGTTCATACACTTCAAACTGCTGTTGAAAGCAGCACAAAATAATTTGTTTTGTCTTAATTGCTCTAGTAATGTTTCGCTCATGCTGTTTATATTCATGCAGACATGAGGTAAAGGCAAGAAAATAATAAACTTTTATCAAAATCAGCTTTGGCAAAGCTCTCTTAAGAATGACTATCCAATATGGACAAACAGATGTAGCATGTTGTGGAAGGAGGGAATTGTCCTCACCTGGAATTAGCTTATTTTCCCAAAGGCGATCCATAAGGTTATCCAAGGCAGTAAAATTGCAGTGGAGTTCTCCATTCATCACTCTAAAGAATACAGGTAATAAAAGAAGTACAAATATAAATACTACAGCAAAGCTGGCACTTCAATGCAGATAATATTTCATATTAATGTCTTCTTTTGGCTCTCAAAATTTACAGGGTTCTTGGAAAAGTACACAAGCTTCCTTCCTCTAAAGTAAGATGAGTTTATCAAAAGCAAGCAATAACAGAAGCCACATAAAGAATTCTCATGCTGGATTTTCTGGATTTTGAGTTTTTAAGAGGATATTAAGATTTCTAACTATTTGCCTAGACCTTTTTTTCAGTTTCCATTTGATTAGGTTCTGCTAGGATAGCTGGCTTCCACCTTCTTTCATATACAGTCTTTCTTACTGTTCCCTTAACTTGCAATATACAGTATAGCTTTTTTAGTTATGAGCTTAGGTCCACCTGAGAAATAACTCTGTCTCTTTCAGAAAATGCTAATTTATGCACAAAATGTCTCTAATTTTACTGCATTGTTAACATCTCCTTCTCCTGAACTTCCAGGATCTCAGGTTGCAATATTTTTACCCACCTTTGAATACATGTGATCAAAGACTTAGGAGTAGCAGCACCATGATGCATCTTTTGATGTAAGTAAGCCTTGCAAGAGCACAGGCAATAAAATTTGGGCACATACCTCCATGGAAACACTGGAGTTCTTCTACTCAGGAGATGAAAACTGCTATTTGAAATCTAGCAATGGTAAATTTGAAGAAATGCCTTAAATTCCTAGAAGACTTTCCTTGCCTGTGTCCAGTGAAAATAATAGAATATCTGGGTCAGTTATTTCCTGCAATCTGCACTCTGGCCTGATGTAACTGAAATCTGACAGGGCAGGAGAAGTTTTGCCCATATGAAACTCCAAACAGGACCTGAGCCTCTGTGGACAACATGCTTGTGGTGCCTCCTACTGTCATTTGGCCTCAGCCACATTCTTGTCCTGGTGCCCAAATTCTGACCTCATCACACACTCAGCAAATGGCTTTGTAAGCATCCATGAATGAATCCAATACTTGGTCATATAGGAGGGCTGATCAAGGTTTTGTCAGTGACTCTCAAAGTTGATTTCTCCAGCTTGCCAGAGGACTACACCTAATTTCTCTGGTACAGTGCAGCTTGAGCTCTGCCATCTTGCCTGCTCTTTCCTAGGCACCTTGTCTCTGCTTGGGTAGAAAGCAGAGTTCACGTGGGTGCAAGAGAATGACAGATGCAATATTCTAGGTATGATGGAAGGGGGAGAGACAATAACTTAAGTTTCTGTAATTGATCAGTGCTACCAAGGCATGCTGGTCACACAGTCACCAGATAAGTTCAATCTATGCTGGGCTCTGTGCTGAGTTTCACAAATAGTTTCTTTCTGTGCCATCTCATGCATTTACAAGATTCGTTGATGAAGGCTCTTTCTCTGTGTTTTCTTGCCAAAGGAAGGTTTCAGATAAGAACCTGCAATGGCAGTCCCAAAGTTCTCAGAGAATTAAGAAGGGCTGACAGAATTCCCTACTGAATAAAGAACTGTGAAACATGAAGAGGACAAAGAGATGCCAGCATCTTTGTGACCTAGAAGAAGGAAAATAGGTCAGGAAAACCAAATATCACATAAGGCATCTCCATTATACAAGCTCCACCTGTGATGTAACCAAGCACACGGTTTTAGTCCCAGCATGGTCACACTCTTTTAGCTGAAGATGGATTTATCTATTAAAGTATGCCCTGCCACATGGAGGAAATTGTCATACCTGCAGCCACTAATGGGTTTGACATTCCTGCCAAACTCAAATGGGGCAACTGTGAAAGAAACAAATAGCAGAAAAATGTTTATTTTTTTTTGGTATCAATAAGAGCATTTTAGAAGTTCATGCTGAACTAAAGAATGGCCACTTAGAACTTGCAGGGTTTTTTGGCTTAGACAGAGTTTAAAAAAAAAAAAGCCTGAATGTCCTATTTCAAAGTTCAAAGACAAATAACTTTGTTGCAGAAGGTAACTCTGCTCCCTCAGACCCATTAACTATTTCCAGTTGTACCTTGTGTTCTATTGAAATATTTGCTTACATGCACACTTACAGTCAGAGAGTATAAGAATCATTAACCCTACTGTCTTGTAAAAACTTAATAATGCCATTTAGATAATAGCAAAGGAACTAGGGTCTTCCCAAGTCCAGTCTAAGGTCTACACAGCACTATGTGCAAACATAAGAGTAAACAGGGCCTTCTCTCTGTTGCATGCACACTACATTTTTCATCCTTTATCAATTCAGTAAAACATTTAAAACAGAATGGCATTGTACACATAAAGATGCACTTCTTACATCCTTTGGTTGATCTGACACTTAATGGGAATCTTTTCCTGTTTGCAAATGGATTAGGCAGTGTAGTCATATTAGCAAAATGATTAGCTGAGTGATAGGATTGCCACTTCTTCAGGTCTTGATCTTATACTTGCACTACTTCTCTGATGGGAAAATGATGCTTTTTAAAATAACCTATGCAGGATATGTAGAATTTGGATTGCATACTGGCATGTCATGGTGGTGACAAGCTGGAAGCTATGCTGAACACCACACATGGGGCACAGTGGGAACCTCACAAGCTGGTATTCACTTACAGACATTGTACATGGGAAAAACGGGCTCAATTTTCAGGCTGAGTACTACCAATACAGGAAATTTAGGACCCCCCAAGACCAGACCAAAACTGTTACAAGCATGTGACAAAAGAAATCTCTGACCCAAAATAAATTCACTTTGACATTGTAAATGTGCCAAACACAGCTTTGTGTATCTGACCTAAGACCTCTAGGTGTAGTGTTGTTTACCTATGGTTGGGCCCCTTTGTAGCAAGTTCACGTGCTTTTATACCTTCTGCCTGTTTTCTTTCTGATCTCTCAGACCTTAAGCCAAGGTTTCTAGAAACCAATGTTTCTCACTTAGAAATATGCACAAGGCTATGTCCTTGTCATTTCATTTGAGTGCTTCTCAGGTTTCAGCTGTTCATTATTTGCACTTAGGTATATTTGATGTGGAGTGGCAATCACTGTCCTAGTTTTCAAATGTCCCTCAACTGGGTTTTTTCTGGGAGACTTGTCAGATAAAGTCTTCCTTATAATAAGCAACCACAGTTTCCTTCCTGTGCCCATCATCTGCTGCCTCCCTTCTGCTCTAGGTTGATCCCATTCACAGATATGGCTGCACCTTCTGGAAAGCAAGTGTACACACACACAGCCATTGGACCATGCACCTTATCTACAGAGAAGTGAGCAAGAAAAACACAGGCAGGGAGTGTTTCCGTTCTGGGTAATCACTCTAGTATTGAATCTGTGATAACACGTTAACCTAACTTTATCATTGTAATGTACTGAACACAATTTCCTGGGCTTGGAAGACTTGTAGCTGACCTCTATCACTAGAGGCAGTCTGGGCTTCAGAAATCGCATACTGGTGGAGTTTCACAGTTCTAAGGGATACATGTCAGACAAGGACTGTAGTCAGGATCATGAATTTTAGGAAAACAAACCTCCAACTCTTCAAGGAGTTACTCAATAGGATCCTCCAGGAACAAGGAGAGAGAACAGAGCTGACAAATCCTCAAGGATGCTTTCCATAAAGCAAAAGGATCCTGTTCCATAGGGCTCTTGATCCTCTTTCTTGATCAAGAAGCCAAGCAAGAAAGGGAAGAGACCAGCAGGCCTAACTCAGCATATGCTGGTCAAACTAAAATGCAAGAAGAAGCTGCACAGGCAGTTCAAGGAAGGAGAAGTATCCTGGGAGGAGTACAAAGATGCTCCCCAGTTATGGAGGGATGAGGTCAGGAAGGCCGAGGTGCAGTTGGGACAGAACTTGGCTACGGATACTAGAAATAACAAGGACAGCTTCTAGAGGTGTGTCAACAAGAAAATTAAATCAAGTATGCTTCCCTGATGAGCAGGAATAGCAAACTGGTAACAACAGATGAGGAAAAGACTCAGGTTCTCAGCAACCCTTTGTCTGTCTTTGCTGCCAGATTCTCTCCTCACCCCTCCTGACATGAAATCTACAACATGTGTATGTGGAGGACAGAATTCCTCCCGTTGTAGATACAAGATTCATGACCACCTGAGAAATCCAACTATGCAGACATCTATAGGATTTGACAAGATGTACCTAAGAGTCCTGAGGGAACTGGCTAATGTCGTTACTAAGCCACATACCAAGTCATGTCAGTCAGATGAAGTCTCCAGTGACTGGGAAAAGTGAAAAATTACCCACATTTTTTTAAGGGTGGGAAGGATTCTGTGAACTATCAACCTGTCAGACTCTCCTCTGACCTGTGCCTGGGAAGATCATGGAGCAGATTCTCCTAGAAGCTATGCTGAGGCACATAGAGAATAGGAAGGTGATTTGAGATAGCCAGTATGGCTTCATCAAGCCCAAGTTTTGCCTGACCAAACTAGTGACTTTCTACAATGGAATGACTACACCAGTGGACAAGGGATGAGCAATATTTATCATCTGTCTGGACTTCTGCAAGGCCTTTGATGTGGTCCCCCACAGCATCTTTCTAAGTTGGATATATGGATTTGATTGGTGGACTATTCAGTGGATAAGAATTGCTGTATGATCACATCCAGAGAGTAGCTATCAACAGCTTGATGAACAGATGGAGAGGAGTAACAAGTGGTGTCCCTCAGGGATCCATGTGAAGCCAGCACTCTTTAATATCTTTGCAGATGACACAGATAGCGAAATTGAGGTATCCAATTTGCTGATGACACCAGGCTGAGTGATGTGGTTGACATGCCAGAAGGATAGGGATTCATCCAGGAGGACCTGTAATGCTAGAGATGTGGGCCTGTGCAAACCTCATGAAATTCGACAAGTGCAGTGTGCAGTAGGGTCTCTGTACCATTACTGGTAACAGACTGAGGGCTGAGAGAGCTGGAGCTGTTCAGCCTGGAGGCTCCAGGGAGATCTCACAGCAGCCTCAGATAGTAATGAGACCATGTTTGCTTCAATACCACCGTATTTCTATTTCACTCTCTTGTTCTGCTGAGTACTTGAAAAGCTTAGGACCTTAAGAGCAAGTTCTAATTTTCAACCCTATGAAAATTATATCCCTGAGCACATGAAGGGCAGAATAGCCCTCATTAGCATTCACTTTTCTATGGTCAGCCTTCTCAGCAGTTATTGTTCCAGTTTTCCTCCATGTCAACCTGAAAAAACCCACTAGATTGATACTTCAGGTTTAAGCACACAATCATTACTGAATGACTGTGAAATAAGCAGGCTCCTGGGTTATTAATAAACAATTCCCCTTTTTGAATTCAGTGGGAGCTGATGATGCTGTACTTATTCACAACAGAGCTGCTTCTACCATGTTCTTGTTCTACTTGGTCTAGCTTCCTTTGATCATTATAGATAAATCTGCTTCCTTTCATGAAACTGGAGGCTCCCAAAATAACCATGATTACTGCATGTTTTGCAGGCTTCTGAACATTAATTCATCCTTTTCAGCAGTCCTCAGGTAAAACACAGCCTGTGCTTTTTGCATGTGTCTTGCAGATCCAAAACATCACTGAGAGGCTTTTGTGAAGTTGAATTACTGAACCGACACTAAAGAACTGGCACATTTTATCACTACTGGTTTTAATTATTGCTTCTCAGCATTCACTTCTCAGCTATATCATTTGTGTGAGTGGGGACTGGAAATCTGCTAGCTTTATAATTATGGCATAGATTTTTTCACAGAGAAGACCTCAGTCCATGGTGACTCCATGCTAAGCATAATTCACACACACATCCTATATTGTGAATGAGTCAGCCCAGCAATAACAGGAGGATGTATTACAAAACCACACAGCCAGGCAGCATCCAGCCCTTGCTGATGTCACAGCTTGTCACAGTTAATCCATCCACACAACCAACCAGCATGATACATGCGCAAAAAGAAGGACATGGAGGAATCTCTACGGTTTGGCAACAAGCTGCCTTCAAAAATGAAAGATACCTCTGTTATTTATTGGAAATCATTGCCTCATCTGCAAGCAAGACAGGAGGCTGTGCATTCAGCTGAATCTTTTTATTTTTTAGAATATATTAAAATAGAATTGACTTCGATTTATACAGCACCTTAATTAGATTCTTTCCTCTTTGAAATCAGCATTATTTGACCTTTACCTTGCAAAGCCACTCACAAAATCTGGCTAAAACTAACGTGCAGAGAAGTGCAAGCAAACAATGAATGCTTTCAAGCTGATGCAAATCTCGGCCTATGATTTTCCGTTTCTTATTCAGCCTGCTTTTGTGAGCACAGTCTCCCAGTCCTTCTTTCATCAGTGAGCATGCTGTGTGTGTTGGAAAGAGAGAGAAAGGCAGACAAAGCATCAACAGCTTCCTGTGCCGAGGTGAGTTAGCTCGCTAGGAAAATACTGTTACACTGTTGTGTCTCTTCCACTTCCCCCCTTACGAAGCAAATTCAAGGTGTGAAAAGGGAAACAGGCTATGAAAGCATAGCAATTTAGGCAAAGGCAAAAAGTATTTTAGTATCTGGCTTCTCTTGACATGCAAACATATCCAATCAGATTATTTAGGCATGGATAATTAGACTGTTGTGAGATCTTGCTGTGATTCTTTGCTGAGCTCTGTTTTGTCTGCATTCATTCATGAAGGGGAGCAATCAAATAATGATCAGGTGTATCCATTAACAGAAAATGCTTTGTGACTAATTGTGTAGTACAAATTCAGTCAGTGGCTTAAAGGTAGGCTCAGTTACTATATGTGAGGTGAGGTGCAAGAGGACACCTTTCCTTCTAAGTTTAACATACGAAAGCAATTTCCTCCAGAATGACTACAAGTAAAATGTTCATTGTGGTTTTAGGCAGTCCTTCATGATAGAATTTCAGATAATGTCACCCACAAGTAAAAATTTTGGAAAAAGGGGAGAGGTAGACAAAATTCATAATGAAGACCTCCGGATGAATTTTCAGATGCAAGAAATAGGAATGAGCCTGGTCTAGTGGGAGGTGTCCCTGCCTATAGCAGGGGGGTTAGAACTAGGTGATCCTTAAGGTCCCTTCCAACCCAAATCATTGTATGATACTAAAACTAGCTTATTTCAAGCACATCACCCAATTTGGTACTGCCTGTGAGAGCTGTCACTGAACCTTTCTTTCTGAGCAGCGGCAGCAGAACTGTTCTCTGTATGCATCTGGCATTCTAATTCAAGCATCCAGGCTAACACTGCACCTTCATCAGCAAATCTCTGTTGTACATATTTGACTCAGTGATTTCATTTCACAGTACTATTACCATCAGCGCTTCATTTTCACATCTTTTAGTTTATGTTTATGCTCATTATAGTATTTTGCCTGTCATCTGTGGAAATACAATTAAAAAGTATGCAAACCCAGCTAAAGCACAGGACATAGCCTATTTACTGCTGGGTAATACTACAACAAGGAGTCAGAATGATTGCCTTCCCTGCTGCCAAATATGCAAAAAAGAACAAAATTCAACAATGCTCTACTTAGTGCACTCGGTACATTCTGCAAGGTCCTAGGTTAGACTATGAGTTAGGGTTACTGTAAACTGACCTAAAATTTTGTATTAATAAACAACGTGCTACTATTATGAGGTTTTTAACTTTCCCCATATTATGGTTCTCCAAACTTGTTACCATGTGCTAAGATCTGTACTGAGGTGCACACAATGGGACAATTAACAAATAGCCTAATAAAAGAAAGATGTGGAGCTAAATACTGCAGGTGTGAAAATTTGCAGCTAAAATTTCTCAGCTGATACACTCCTCTAATGCCTAAAGCATATTGTGTCTGAAAAAGTCCAGCTGCTCCTAGATCTATGTGCATGGCAGGTATACTTTCAGGGGTGTCCTTCTATACCAGTCCTTGCCTACCCACATATATGTCTAATTTCAATGAATCACTTAAATGCAAAATGAAAAATAGATTATTTCTTCACTCCTAATGTTTAATAAATTATGATGGTGAAAAGGCACAATAAACATGTCATTCAGTGCCATGCTCTAAATCTTGTGAATTTTTGTGATGAGTGGTTTCTGAATACTTCTGATTTGACAAATCAGCACTGTAACCCAGTCTGGAAGGAGCAGCTCTTTAAGTGGCATTCCCAGTATCTGCTCTTGGTTCTTGCATGTAAAACACAGTAAAATCTCATAGTTTTAAGGGGGCAAAACTGAAGAATTGCATTTATAGAAAGTTTTTAATGAGATGCAAACTTGTATGTCTCTCCAAGCTGAGAGCTGATAATCCTACCCTGAAACTGTTTTGTTACAATTCAGGCTACAGATGTCCCAGGTGGGACAGGGCATTGAGCAGCCTGATCTAGTGGGAGGTGTCCCTGCCTATGGCAGGGGGGTTGGAGCTCGATGATCTTTAAAGTCCCTTCCAACCCAAACTATTCTATGATCCTATGATTAAATATAGCAGTGATAGCTCTTCCACTCCATGGTCATGATGTTCATGCATAACCCTATCTTCTTCCATCCCAAACAATTGCCACTAATATGAAAAACATTCCCCTTTTCAGTACAAAATTGCAATATATACTGTCCTCATGAAAACTTCACCTCAGAATTTTTTTAATATCCAGTTAAGATTGCACATACTAGCAAGGAAGGGTGAAGAAGTTCCAGCATTCCTGAGACTACCCTTGCTATAGTGCATTTGCCTCTAAGATTAACAAGTATCTGTAGTAACATCTACCCTAATCCAATCAGTAAAGCTGGCTTTGGTTCCACAGTTCTGGCTGTTTATGTAACTACAGGCAGTTCTGTGCACAAACAAAACAGGTTCAGACCTGCCATTTTACACACAATGGCAGTTGAAGTTATGTAAAGTCTTCCTAAACAAATTTATTTGCCTAGCCCCCTCTTTGATGTATTTTAATAAAATATGTCCTTTTTCAAAGGACACAACTCCATTAATAACCATGGACAGGTCAATACAGTGCGTGAGGACAAATCCACACATTGCCTGTTGTAATCCCATTTAACACTTAGTGTGTTAAATTTTTTTGTGCAGCTGAAGCAAATACACAAAACCTCTGAAAATGTTAAAGTTAAGTCAGGACTGCACTTTTGTTTGATTTCTACAACTTTTCAACAGAATTTAAAACACATTAAAACAAAACAGCAGGGCAGAGATTACCAGTCCCAGTAATGTAATGGTTGTAAGCTTATCTTGTAGCTGTGATTACACCCTACAGCACAAAGATTTTTTTCCAGTGCTACTATCAATTTATGTCATCTCACTGTAAATACCATAGGAGTAATACAACTGGATAGACTCAAATTGTATCATAACAGAATTTCTGACATACTCTTCTAGAAAGCTGTGCTACTGGGGAACTCTGCTACTGTGTGCTGATAAGAAATCTATGGTGGAACTACTGCAGCTACTTTGAGCCTTTGGTATGTTCTATTGCCTCTATGTTTGTAGAGAAACAGAAGGTGGAAATCATAGTAAAGGATAGTCTTACTCAGTTCTGAATGCATACATTCAGTCTAAATCTTGCAGTTTTCACAGTTTCTCCTGCAGCAGGGACTAAAGATTTTATTTTTTAAAAAAGACCATCAAAAACATGTCTATCCACTCCTATATACTCAAGGGACACTTGGACACAAATACAAAGGACACTTGTCACAGCTTGAGAAGGAATCTTTTAGGATTAGCACATAGGGGCTTTTAAAAGCATCAAGCTTATTTTTAGTGCTCCTGTCTTTCCTATCAAATAGCAATCAAATGTGTGCTTCACCACTTCACCCAGCCACTACAGTATAGAGGTAGACTGCAGGTCAATTGAGGCTTGAGGATGTTTAAAATGATACATATTAGGCTAAAATGTTTATTGTAATTCACTGAACTTATGAACTTAAGACTTGCACAGAAGAAAGAACAAGACTATTACGCTCGCACTATGAACTTTAGAAGATTTTATGTCATGGATTGTAGATCAGTAAGCAAACACTTTTAACCTCCCCTGTCTAACTTAGCATTATTTTTAAATCTATATGATTAGATTAGCAGATATGAAACGTGTACGACAATGTTGTGAGCTGTTCTGAAATCCTCAAGTAAATGTGTGAGTGAGTCACACAAAGGAGTGCGACCTGTAAATTCTCAATTTCTGGTCATTGGCCATCTATTGTTTTAAAGGAAATTGTTTTCATTGTACCGTGTCTTTTGGTTATTTTGGCAAATTACAGTTGTTCCTTAAATACATAATCGATCATTCGACACGGACACGCAGACCTTTTAGAACTTGATCCTGCTTTGTTAATGTCGGTGGAACTCAACCATAACACCCACTCAGAAGTTATTGTTGGGCTAAAGCCTTGATGAATGGCTTCATGCACTGGAGTGTGAACTAGCATTAAATTAAAGAACTGATGAACCTTTTGCTGCCAGTACTTCTGTACGTAAAGCTTGTTCACAGTAAAATGCATTGTCTTCAAAACCATATTATTTCCACAACTTCTGAAGACAGAATAATATATTTTTCATTTTGCCACATTTTCCCCCACAAGGAATTGTCCAGTTAAGAGATACTTAGCCTCACTTGAATGGTGCTGTGACTAAATAGTCAAAATTACATCAAAATTATAATTTTAAGATTCTTTCTCTTTAAAAATTCATAAAGTGTTATTTTAGGCTAGCTTGAGGCAAAACGAAGTTACAACCAACTCCACGTTGAGGGGTCAAGTGTTAACATCCTGTTGTACCCTTAGAAGCCAAATACTGGAAAAAGTGGTGCTGGAGAGAAATGTGGAAAAGCCTCTTTCACAAAAACATTAAGGGAGACAAAACAAAACTATTCTGCAAATTTCAGGATTCAAATACTAGAAGTCGCAGGGTTTCTAAATACTGGAAACATGTAAAGGAGAGCAGAGTAGGCAAGCTTACTGAAGAAGATGGCATGTGCAAGTTAGCAGAAGATGACTCTTGGTTCTAATAAATACATAGTCAAGCAGATGAAAAAACAGATTTGAAAGACTGAGTTTAAGTCGCTGAGTTTAAGTCAAAAAAAAATACCACAGGCCTGAAAAGAAATTAAGAGAAGCAATTTTCTATTCTGTGGTGCAAAAGACCAAAGAGACACACTATCTTAGTGCCACCGGTGCAGTTTAAGCAAATTAAGTGCACTACTTCCCCTTTAGCCTAAGAGCTACTCTGGGAAGGGTGAAGAGTGAAGGCAAGAAAGAGGATTTTATTAAAAATGAAATTACCTTCAGCTTTTGGGATTAGAATGCCACCAAGTTTGAATTCTTGATAACAGTCAGTATTTTTATGCACCATACAGGTGAGATAGGTTTCCCTTCTGATTCACCCTCATGTTGTGTTTTGACTTTTCATTTACTTAATTTTCATGCTGTATTTTTAAAGAACAGTAAACAAAATTTTGTGCTGAGATAAAAGATGGTGTTGGAACCTGGCTGTCTGTAGACATGTTTGTGGACTGTACCTCCTGCAACCATTCCTGCTGGAGGGCAAGGAGGAACCATGTCCGTCTATCTTGCAAAGCAATATTTTTCAGACTTCTCACCTCCCATCTCAGATTCACATTGCATTCATGTTAATTTTCTTCCCTGGCTGTAAAACATCTGTGAGCCATGTCCTTGTGCCTAAGTTGTTAATCTGCACAATTTAGTAACCATTAGACACTATCAGCTTTGTCAAGAGGAGGCAATGGGTGATTATTTGTCACCTAGATGGATCAGCACCGGTCCAAAGAGGTAACTGAGAGGAGGCTTGGTCATTTAAATACCTCACAGAGAATGAACAGAAAGTCAGTCTTTGTCCTCCTGATCTGCCCACATTTTACAGTCTTCGATTTACACACTAGCAACAGAGATCTTGTGATCTGAATTCGCTGACGTGTAGGAATGGAACTCTGACCTCCAGCAGTCCCCATCCCGTGCACTGAGCAGAACAGCACTATACCCCAGCCTGCAAAACAGACAAATCTCAGGCAAGACTGCAGTGCTATTCTTACACTTTGAGTATGTGAAATCAAAAGCTATGGCTATATGAGGATGTATAAATAAAACCACATCTCAGATGAGACACAGCTTCAAAGGTCAGAGATGTGCCAGACTGAACTCAGCATAATTTTTGGATGAGAGCTGGTTAATTAATAATCTTACATATTATTTAAACTCAAATCCTCAGGAACTGCTGTGTATATATCCAAGTTTTCAGAGCAGTACAAGTGATAACACACACTCCCAAGCAGCAAGCTTAAGATTCCACTCTTCCCTAGAGAAATATTTAGCTAATAATTATCCTTTATGCAAATAGAGCAATGCCTAAGTGAAGACGTTCATTCACTACAACATACAAAAACAGAGCTGAACATTCCTGTCAAAGAGCTACCCAGGTAAGAGATTTCTCTCCCCCCCACATCTCTGAACTCAGGTTTTATTTGCTCTTCACTTGTTTCAATAGGTGAAAAATTGCCTCTTTCCAGTTATTTTGCACATTGGTGTTGTTTTTTAAGTTTTGTGATTATTCTGTTCTTCATACATACTGCTTGCAAGTTACTGGACAGAGGTTTGTAAAACATGTAGTCAGCTGCAGGTTGTATGAAAGTAATCTTCCCTGCAAACTGGTCTAAGAGTTCAACACCCAGTATTTGGATAGTTTCAGTGATATTTAAGAAAAGTGGCTTACATGAAACTTGTCTAGTTCTCAAAGTATTAAATTATTATTAAAACTGTGTGTTTTCTTAGGGATTTAATATGAAACAGTCCCCAAAACATTGTCCTTACTGCATATAGTAAACTCAAGATACAAGGAAAAGCAAAAAGAAAAAACATGAGAATGGGGTATCAATTAGGTTTTCTTTACCACAGCTCAGTGTGAACATACTAAGTTCAGCAAAAGCACAGGGCAGAAAACAGCAGTTGTGGTTGACAATAAAATCTCAGAAAGCTTCCCTTGAACAATTTTCTTAAAAAACAGGCTTTCACTTTGGACCAGCTATCTTTCCAAAAGCAAGAAATCTGATTTTAGGAATGTTCTTTGGCTCTACAGAAAATGTCTTTCCAGTGGTCATACCCTAGAATTCTCCAGAAGAATAATGCTATCTTGCCTTCAAGTTCATGCAAATGTTTTCATGCACATGTTCTGGAGCCACTGAACAAAACCAGACCCTGGAGAACCAGTGAAACTACTCAATCATTTTCTTCCAAGTTCTGATCATCCCCAAGGATGATTTGATGGGCCATCCTTTTGAACAGCTGCTGGCTGACCAGCAGCTTTTTCATCACTTGCAGCCTTTTCATCACTTGGTGAATTGTTATATGTCAGTGACTGTCATCTTGTCATCTTGTGCAGTGGGACACTGGACTGAGAATACTCACGAGAATATGAATTGAATTCCAGCTGCTGGTGAGTGCAGGCATTTGAAAAAGCACCTAACTCTCCTTGGAAATCCTAAATCAGTTCATAGTTGGAAGCAGAATTTGTGAATTGGAAATTTAAATTAGAAATACAGAAATCCTAAAAGATTGCTTGACTCTCCGAATAACTGCACAGAATAGCACTGTTAATGTGTAGTGGATGTAGATGACTGTTCTAGCTTTCCTGACTTGTAGAGACAAACGGTATTCATATTTTTTCCTCTTTCACTTTCAGATTATCATAATGTTTAAACTCAGCAGAAAAATGTTTTGAAGCCCCAAAATTTTGTCCAAATATAGTAAAAATGACCCCAACAATGTTGCATGATCTTTCTAGAAACCACTGCAGAGTTCTTTGCCTATAAGCCCAAAAACTTGCTAGGTCACTGGCTTTGGTTGAGAGCACCTGGCTTAAGTTTGGTTCCAAGAACACCTTGGTCCTGGTACTCTAAAGCTGAAAATACAATAGCTTAGCCAGACAAAGAGAAATATAATTTCTATTGTAATGTCACTTGCTCCCTTATGTCAATATTTCTAAGTAATTCTGAACAATGAAAGCAAATTAATAAATCAAAGCATAGTGTCTGAAATGGTACTAAATTCTATTATATGCATTTCAGTGGGTTTCGTTTCACATTAGTCATGTCCAACCTTTTCAAAGAACCAATTGTTGGGTCAGGTTTTTATGCCACAATAAAGGATCAGAGTGCACTGAGGCAGAGCTTCTGGGAATTTTCCTCTGGGAAACGTCTGGTTTGCAACCATAATACACCTCTGTACATCGAATATATGTACCGTAAATGAGGCTAACCAGGGATGTTTTTCAAAACTATGCAAGTGGTCAAAACCAGAACAGTAATGTAGTCACAGCCAAGAGAAGTTTCTCACAGGCAGAAAAGGCTGCTGATATGAAGAATGAGAAATACTAACAGTTTAACTCAACACTTACAAATACTTAACTGATGTCTTTCTGTAATCCATGTAACAAATACACAATGAATCTGCTCTACCCTCATCAGTTTTTAGTGATTTTGCATAGTTTGAACACAGAGAAAGCTGCAAGAATCACTTGACTTAAACTACATGAAGTCCTCTATCCTAATTTATACTTAAAATTGCTACTCCATTAAGAGTGAGAGATTCTGGTATAGAGTTGTGACACTGCACGACTGCTGTCCAAAACAAACATTTAAGAGATCTTCTTATCATAGATAGGCAAGCACACCCTTCCTAATCCCTCTTGGTCTTTCCACAGATTCAGATTTTACAGCAGATGATTAGGACTAGGAGGGAAAGGGATGCTACATGGGTTGTGCTGTTTGACAAAGAACAACTAATCCAGCTAGAATGGCTATATGTGTAGCACCAGAAACTGCTTGCTAAAGAATCTGCAAAGAGAAATCTGAACATGTTGTGATAAATGTTTTCCCCTCTGCAGAGGAGTCAGGTTAATGGCATAGTGAAAACACAGGAAGAAAAGGGAAAAAAGCTGGTTAGAAAGTCAGTAATATGTTCGACTTGAATGGTTCTTTGTTTAATTTCTCTTTCAGAAGATAAACTGAGTCACTGTACTTAACCTGAAATAATGAATGGCATGGCAGTTCTGCTTGTGCAGGAAAAGATTCTCAAATAAACTCTTCTTTGCTTTTGCTCATATGGTCAAGTGCAACTTGAAAAAAATGGAATTGTGAAGATTTCAAAAATCAAAATACAATCTAAAATAGCCAAAATTGTTTTTTGTTGCAATGACATGGATGATTCTTATGTATAGGAATGTGCACAGAAGTAGCCTTCTCTAGGATTAAGCAGTTGAGAATGTTCTGATAGCTAAGATAAATGCAATGCACAAACTAAAAAGCTACAATTCTGATTATCTGATAAGGTAGTAAACTAAGATATATTACTAAATCACCATTCACACACACCATCTCTTAAGAGATTTCCAGAAAAATTATATTCCAATCATCTTCTGAATTAAAATCTCTCATTGAGTCCTCAGGACCCTGCACAAACAATGCACATATGCAAAGATTGATGGGGATTTTTTTGTAAGTACAAATTTACTGGCAAGTTAATTGTGTAAGTTTACAGAGAGGCAGAGAACAATAGGATAATTAAACATATAAGACAGGTGTACAGAAAGTGATGTACTGGTTTTTTTACAGTGTATCAAAAGCGCTCATTGGCTACTGAACTGCCCTGCAGTGTATAAATACAGAGAACAAGAGCACTGAAAAATCAGCTTCTTGGCTGATCGAATTCACTTGCCATAAGAAGCATTAAGAAGTGAATACCTGCTGTCCTCATGCACAAGCCTCTCATTCTACAAACCAATTTAGGTAAGACTCGAAAGTTTCGGGGTTTTGCATCTTCAAACTTAGTGCTTTTGGTACTCTGGTTTTAAAGTTTAATTATATTTCTCTCAGTGTTCCAACTTCTTTAATCTTTTCTCTCACCTTGGCGTTAAAACAAGACTATCCAATCTGTTTCCTGTCCAAGAGACACAATATATTAGCGTCTAAAGAAATGTGGCATTATGGATAAAAAATAAGACATCGATCTTTCCAAACAATTAAATTAGACTGTAATTAGTTTGCTCTTATGATGGAAACATAGTGGAAGCTAAAATCATTCCATGTAACTGAGATGGCTAGAAGTTTGCTAGTTTTCTTAAAATAATTCAGATCGTAATATGTAGGTAATTTTCAACTTTGCCAATCGGTTTGCGTATCTCTAACAAAAATTTCTTCTCTGCCTTTTACCAAATTATTAATCACCTACTTGTAACACTCAGATATCCTGTTTCAAGTCACAGCTAAACTGCATGCTCTTATGAATCATGTTGTATCATTTAAAATAATACATGGGAATTTAAGACTTTTTGCTTCTTAAAGATACGTATCATCATATTGTTTTTAATTTGTTAGCAAAGGAAGTTTGTTAAAATGTTGAAAAAAAAGTTTTACAAGCAGTACAGGTAGAATATTTTATAATGTGATGTTCTCTATTTAGAGTGCATCAGATTGAAAACTTAGAGGCTGTGGGTAACCTATTCTTTCGCTTATCAGTTGAGCTTCCAGCTGGACTCATAAGCCCTCTTCTTTTCTCAGCATCGAATCCTGTTTGTATGTAACTGAGTATTGGTGAACACTAATAAATCAAAACACCCTAACAAAAAGTGTAAAATTTACACAGAGAATAAGGATTTCTGTCATCAGAGTCAAAACTTACTAGTAACTGTTAAAATCATTAAAATATACCAACAGAATACTGCGCCCCAGAGCATACTCCAGCTTTTAAGAAAATCGTGAGTATGGCTCATGTCCCTAGACCTGAAAGACAAAAGAAATAGCTTTTACTTGCAAGAAAAACTTTGCTATTACGTTGTATTGTTACACCTGGCACCGACACACAGGTGTCCTTGCTGTTCATGACACTGGGAGAGGATGTGCTTGAGAATTTCTAATTTCCTAGAGATTCTGCATACCGTTGTACAAGCACACACTCTCTTCTTCTAGGACAGCATCAATAATTTCTTAACTCACAGTAGTCATATGTGCACACACACTTTCCACTGCAAACCAGAAGATTAGGTTTCCCATGTGACAGTCTGACATGTTCCACCTTCCCATTCCTGTTTTTATTTTTAAACTTGAAGATAGATAATTTGCATGTAACACTGTTTTGCTGTTCAGTCATATCTGTCAAGTCACCTACTCCCAATCCCAAGTGATTTATGAACAAACTAAGGTAATTGAGCAAAAATGCAGAGATAGAAACTTAGTTGTGTTCAAAGAGGCAAGACACACATAAAGTACCTCCATGAGGAAAACACACACTTCATTTTTTCATTGTTTATGTATCAGAAAACTGACATGCAGGAGAACCACAGGCAACACCATTGTGTTTCTTCTGCTACCAGAAAAATACCTGTTGCATCTTATTCCCTGGAGGGCAAAGCCAGAGTAAGTATAGATTTAAACCTGAAACTACTAACAGGTAGCACCCTTCTGAGATGGTAAAAGATTCCATTAAGGTGCATGGTCCCTAGGCTGCTAAAGTGTATTTGTGAGGAGATGCTTATTAATTAATAAAAGCTGCACATCAAAACAATCTACTATTCAATAAGGTTCATCTTATGTAGCAGTTTCTAAAAGTTCATCAATGATTTGTCTACAAACTTTTGCAAGAGACTAAATTATTGCTCTTCTGAAAACTCCGTTTTACAGCTTCAACAAGCAATTTTTTTCTTCTAAGCCTTGAGGATACCTGCAGTGACACAGGACCATACACAGGGGCTTCAAGTAAGTAGCCACAAGGTAAGTTATTAGTAAGACAAGGAAGACAAGCTTTTAGTATAAGCACCTGTGCTCAAAAAATGTCATGAACTGCAACCTAACAGCTGCTTTCTTCACATTGCAGGAACATATACTTAAGATGACCACTGAGACAATGGAAAGACCAGTTGAGACTATTAGGATGGAAAACAGAACCCCTTCCCACCCTCTCATTGAAAGAAAGACTCGTGCCAAGACTAAGAGGAAAGAAATTATGCTAGCTAGGATGAAGAAAAGCTGCTCTTGTACCCCAAAGAAGCTGAAGAGTTTTGTCATGAATTTCTTTCCTGTTTTACAATGGCTTCCGAAGTACCACTGCAAAGAGTATATCTGGGGAGATATTATGTCAGGCTTAGTGATTGGGATCATTCTGGTGCCCCAAGCAATCGCATACTCACTGCTGGCAGGGCTGAAACCCATTTATAGTCTTTATACATCATTCTTTGCCAACATCATATATTTCTTAATGGGTACATCCCGTCATGTCTCAGTTGGCATTTTCAGCCTGATAAGCTTAATGGTAGGACAAGTTGTGGACCGAGAACTTATCTTGGCTGGGTTTGACTTGAATGACGATGCCCCCCTGGGCTTGGGTGATGTCACTCTAAAGAATGACAGTCAGCCTAACACAACTGCCTTCAACCTTACTTACGCAGGGATGAATGCTGAATGTGGGAAAGAATGTTATGCTATTGGCATTGCTACGGCCTTGACATTCCTGGCTGGTGTGTATCAGGTAAGTGGTTGCTGACATTCAGAGTTCCTAAACCTTCTTTGCATGATATAAGCTTTGGCTTTACTCTTTTTCATGAAAGATAGAAAGACTCAGTTCACTTGAATGACTTTAGACTATTCTCTCCAGAAAGCCTAACAGCAGGCAACTCAGAGAAAGCATGAGGTAGGCGGTTTTCTTAGCTACTAGGACGTACAGGTAAAGCAAGTCTTCTGCAAGACCAGTAACATTGTTTTGACACTCTACTGCTTCTTGGCCTTGCATCTTTCATGGGAGAATGAATCCAACACAGATCACACCCTCAGGAAAATTCCCAGGTAGCAATCTGTGCTACCTGTTCAATGAAGTAATTTTTTTTCCCTAAACATTGCAATAAAGGGGCAAACTTACTCATCTATTTCTGCACAGGTTCAGAATGTGCTGCTAAGTGCTTCCTAGTGGAAACTATGTTGTACCCTAGTGCTCTCATGATAAATGAGAAGCAGACAGAACAAGAAGGGAATAGATTGCCTAACCTATTTTTCAATCGCTGCACTGGACTCTTTGAGACTTAGTCATTTACTGCTTGACACAAAGACTTTAAAAGGACACAGACGGAAGCACTGTGAGCATAGTTACCCATTAATTCCACAAATAGAAAATTAAGAAATCGACTGGTTTACTAACAAATTTCAGGTGACATTTTTGACTTTGTGAAACCGTATTTTCCAAAGCTAGCAAAGGAAGGAGAAGCAACTAGTTAAGGATGGTATTCTGGAATCAGTGACAGCTTGTAAGCATTTCTGCCACTTCTGACCTTATGAATGGCACAAATGCTGTCTACGCTCCACTTCTCCCTCTAAAATGAACAGCTATTTAATGTTAAGAGTGCCACTAAAGTAGGGATCTTAGCTGTTGTCATTCAAGTTGTGTTTACAAAGAAACGGCCATATATTTTATCTCCCCTAAGACAGGAAAAAAGAAAATTTGGTGTAACAAAGGCAATTCTTGATCCATTGCCCTTTTCCATAGGAAGTAGAAGTAAGACAAGCCACTCAAGTGGAGTCACTTCAGACCAGTGTTTGCCTGACTTGTCTTAAACTTCTTGTTCACTTTTCCAGATTGCAGTGTCCCACAATAGCAAAAGGAATCACATACTTTAGAAAAGCAGTCTGGAAACATAAAAGGATAATGCCTACTTTTAGATTTAAATAGCCAAATGGTATCGTCTCCCAGGTAGTTCTCCCTCATCTGTACTTAATTATTTGTAGCAATATTTAAGGCTCATCCCTTTTTTCTTTTTTTTTCTTTTTTCTGTGTCTCTTCAGGTTCTAATGGGAATCTTCCGTCTTGGTTTTGTATCTGTCTACCTATCTGAGTCTGTCCTAGATGGCTTTGCAACTGGTGCCTCCCTAACCATTTTAACAGCTCAAGTGAAGTATCTGATTGGAATAAAAATCCCACGCAGCCATGGGCATGGAATGCTTGTTATTACCTGGATGAACATCTTCCGGAACATTTCTCAGGCTAACCTTTGTGATGTCATCACAAGTGCCATCTGTATTGTGGTGTTGGTGACAGCTAAGGAACTGGGAGATCGTTACAAGCAAAAACTTAAATTTCCTCTTCCTACAGAGCTGGTAGTTATTGTTGTGGCAACGCTGGTGTCACATTATGGGAAGCTAAATGAAGTGTATGGATCCAGTGTTTCTGGAGCTATTCCAACGGGATTCATTCCCCCCAAGGTACCAGATTTTGGCTTAATGCTTCGAGTTGCTTTAGATGCTTTGCCTCTTGCCATTGTCAGCTTTGTTTTCACTGTATCACTGTCTGAAATGTTTGCAAAGAAATATGCCTACACCATCCGAGCCAATCAGGAAATGTTTGCTGTGGGGTTCTGTAATATCATTCCCTCTTTCTTTCACTCTTTTGCTACCAGTGCAGCTCTGGCAAAAACACTAGTCAAAACATCTACAGGCTGCCAGACTCAAGTCTCTGGAGTAATAAGTGCCATGGTAGTTTTGCTGGTGCTGCTCTTCTTGGCACCTCTCTTCTACTCCTTGCAGAAATGTGTCCTGGCTTGTATCATCATTGTCAGTCTTCGAGGAGCCCTGAGGAAGTTCCGAGATGTGCCAGCACGGTACCGTGTGAATAAGGTAGACACACTTGTTTGGGTCATTACTATGTCTGCCTCTGCCTTGGTCAGCACAGAAATTGGGCTGTTGGTTGGCATTGTCTTCTCCATGTTGTGTGTCATAGTCCGCACACAGCGGCCACGGACAGCCCTTCTTGGTCAGATCCAAGACACCACGTTTTATGAGGATGATTTAGAATATGAAAATCTCTCTTCTATTCCAAAGGTCAAAATATTCCGTTTTGAGGCCCCACTTTACTATGCAAATAGAAACTACTTCCTAAAGTCCTTGTACAGGCTGACTAACTTAAATCCTAGCCTAGAAATAGCTAGAAGGAAGAAATATGAAAAGAAGGAAAAGCAGCTTCTGAAAAAGGGAGATCAGGCAACTGCTAATGGACTCAACACAGGAGAAACTGCTCTGCAGTTAGTTCCTAAGCAAATAGATTTCCAGACCCTTATCATAGATTGCTCTTCTATCTCATTTTTGGACACCACTGGAGTTAATACTCTAAGGGAAATCCTAAAAGACTACAAGGACTTAAATATTTCTGTTCTCCTAGCTTGCTGCAATCCCTCAGTGATAGATTCTCTGGAAAGAGGAGGTTACTTTGGAAAAGATTTTGGAAGCATGCAGGAATTGCTGTTCTACAGCATACATAATGCTGTGCAATTTGCAAAAGACCAAAAGCTTTCAGCAGATTGCTCAGTTTAATCCTGCATCTTCCCTGATGATTCATTTCTTAAGTGATTGATAGGAAGGGGAAATTTTCAATAATGAAATTATTAGGCATATTATTAGTTGGCATTGTATAGAACTGGGCCTATGAGCCCTTCTGCCTTGAAGAAGTGCTGTTCATCAGATGTCACACAGAACAACCCAGCCAGTAGGGATGCAGTCCAGGAGCAGGATGGAACAGGTCGGGATATTACTTATACCTTCACTTTAAAGTGCAGGTGATGTGCAATAGGCAGTTCAGGATTGCCTTCCCTCCTTGTGCCATGACCATGTGTGACTCAGTAGACACATCATGAGACTACTGTGCTTACAAAGGCTGCCCAGTGTCAGCTGACTCTCACAGTAGTTCAATGGCTGGTTTGTTTTAAGCGAGCTATTGCCATCTCCATGAAATCTCCATCAATCTACAATCTTGGACATAAAATTGTTTCAGTTCTGGCTTGCAGGGCTCTGCCTATTCCTTAATCATAACAGTGTTCCTAAACAACATCCACTATTTGCACCATAGTGACAAAATGTGTAAAATATAGTTGAATGTAGAATGTTTCTTCACCTTGATCTCTTATACTGGAATCATCTGTGATTTATTAGCTTCAGTCTGTGGCATTTACCGAAAGTTGTGATAAATTTAACGAATCTAAAAAAAATATGATACATGATTTTGTAACTAGTCAAAGGATTAAGAAAAAATAGTGGCTTTAACTAGCAGTCACCCAGGTAGTTGTACCATGTTGCAAAAACAAGTTGCGCCAAGAGGGCGGAGGCAACTTTAATTCAGGGATATATCAGGGGATCATCACAGAACTGTGATGCAACACAGCATGGTCTTCCTTGCCTGGGTGCAACAAAAAATTGAGAAAAGAGAGCAGAGCAGGAAGGTAAATCTGTGATCTGCCTAGAAAGGGAAGTGATGAGGCTGTTGGAACTGCCTGGCTGGTCTTCTCTGATGCAATCAATGCGACTGAACCTTCTCAGTAGCACAACTGGGACAAGTAAAATGTGCAATGCTTCTGTAGATTATGTCTTCCCCTATACTGTAGAAAAACCCTATTACTGCTTGTATATATCATGGCTGTTTGGATTTTTGTTTGTTCATTTTTCCTTAATCAAGTTACTCATTGATTTAAGATCCACTGAACTGTTTTCTGGGTTTGGGTTGTTTTCTGGGTTTGGGTTGTTTTCTATAAGAATTTGTATTTACCGCTGTTCATTCCGCTTTGTGTTGAATGTTACTGTAAATTTAGTTTGTTTGTCAAATATGCATGTTTAGTTTTTACAAACAAGGATAGATTTAGATTTTTATTGTAGTTAGTATTCAGGGGATTGGTGGAATATCCTCCCTCACACTCCTGCTACAAAACATCTGCATGAAAGGTAGGACAACTGCCCCGATCACACACAGAACCAAGCATGGAAGACATTCTGTCACATCTGTGCCTCTGAAAACTAGCAGACCCAGAAATAAGTTTTGTTTATACAGAAGCCATTTCTCTCTTGTGCCATTTAAAAAAGCAAATTTCAGATCAACACATCACAAGACTTGATTATTTCAACTTATCAGGTCATTGAATGAAACGCAAACTGAGGTTCTCCAGGTGTTCCAGACCCTGTCTGGCTCTGCAGAACAAATAGCAGGCAAAAGATAAAAATTTTAAAAATTGTCTTCACAGAAACTGAGATGAACACAATATTAGGTAAGTGATTCAATGTTGATATTTCCATGTGCTCATAAAAAAGACGCATCAACTACCCTCAATTAGTACTGCTACTGCAGTGAAACCTTACACAAATATCTGTCAAGATATTAAAGCATTGACCACTGCCAGCATTTTTCTAACATAATTTAATCACCTAATTTTTAAAATTACTGTGCTGGTATGCCTAAATTTTTATGTGATTAAAACAAAACGGCAGAGCCTAAGGACAAATTATTGCTTTGTAACTGCATCTATTCACAACCATTCTTTGATCAGGGGATATCTATTTTTAGGTCTTGACAGGACCTGGCACAACAAAGTAGGTTTGCAGGAGACAGTATCAATATAGACAATCCTCCACTGCTGAACCAAAGTTAGGTGTTATTGGAAGTCAAATCAAATTGTTTCAGTGCAAAAGAACATGGATCCTAGCAACCTAGACTTCTTTTATCTTTATGGGTCAAGCTACCAGCCTAGAACATAAAGGAAAATATGAAAAAATACCTTTAACTCTAAATGAATCTCATTAAAAGACAGAAATTTTAAAAGAGGATCCAATAGAAGGTGTATCCTTGCAACAATTTTCTGGAGAAAAATGAAAAGAAGCTGCCCTTCTGTTATCCAGCAGGCTGAGAAATCAAATCCGAAGTTTCTTTTTTCATTGAATTTATTGTAAAAATGGTGCTCAAGTTTCAGTAAAGGAACAGAAATAAATTATTGGTCAGAATATATCAGAAGAACAACATCCCGTTGCCAGAGCTGGCTCAGAATCAAGTTGTTAGGTTGGACAATGTCAAACATAGCTGGGAAACAGCTTTCAGAGCTATGATATGGGAGTGATGATGCTGGGAGGCATTATTTTTAAGCAGCATGTAAAAGGCAACTAGAAATGCAAATTTTTTTCCGGCACATTTATGGTACTGCTTCCTATACTGTTACACTAAGATTAGGAGTATGAAGAGAGAAAATCATAGAAAATGCTTATTCTCTTCTCTCCTATTCTACCGAAAGTTACAATATGTAACTTGGAGAAGCCATGGGGATAAAATGTAATTAGTAGTGTTGATAGATTATATGTCTTTTAAGAAATCTTATATCCATTATGCATTTTCGTTCACTACGGTGCCTTTTATAAATTTTGTATACAAAATATAGTACTGCTATGAAGGAATAGGAAAGTGCCCTTAATTTGCAGGCTATGTGTGTCCCATGGAACTGGTCAATGAGCTGGGAATCTTCAACTCAAACTCTTGTGTTGACACATGCAGCATGGTTAGAGTATGTGGTCTACATGTCAAAATTGTTGCATTAATTGGTACTGGTAACCAACAACCATGAAAAACACCTTGGGTTGTGCCAAAACCATCTGTATGACTGTGCCACATGACTTAAACAAAAATGTATGCTTCTAGTTGGAAAATAAAAGCTAGCAGTTCTTTGAAAACAGTTTGCCTCTTGCTATCATTTCATAGACAGTGAAATTACAGGATAACTCAGAATACAAAAAAAGATAAGAGGTGGGTGTGGTGTTGTAGAAAAGAGTTAAAATACAGTGATGCACTTGGCATTGAGAAGACGTAATGAGAAAGACAGTTATAGAACTCAGAAGGAGAAGTTGGCAGTTCTTTATTTGAGCAGATCTTCTTCTTCAGAGGAACATTTATGGCACCTTTTTACAGATGCCACAACTAGGAGTAAAAGCAATGCCTGTATCTATCAGCCTTCGACAGTGGTAGAATCACCTAGTCCTCTCTTTTCTGTAAGTCCTCTTCTTCAGTTAAGTACCTTACAAGAAGTCTCCTCTATACACAAACCCCACAACACAAACCCCACAACACAGATACAGGCTGGGTGGAGAGTGGCTTGAGTGCAGCTCTGAAGAGAAAGACTTAGGTGTGTCAGCTGATGACAAACTCAACATGAGCCAGCAGCGTGCACTTGCAGCCAAGAAGGCCAACCAAATCCTGGGTTGCATCAAGAGGAGTGTGACCAGCAGGTCAAGAGAGGTGATTTTGCCCCTCTACTCAGCACTGGTGAGACTCCACCTGGAGTATTGTGTCCAGTTCTGGAGCCCTCAACACAAGAAGGTCACTGAGCTATTGGAGCGGGTCCAGAGGAGGGC
>VZTY01008144.1:421-24358 GCA_013400935.1 Turnix velox | reverse complement strand
CCTGAGCCTTTCCACTTCTTCCCAGAGCTTCCTCTGCTACTGTGCTGAGCAGGTGGTTCCCCTGCGCACAGCAAAGCGGCCCCTCGGAGCTGTCCCTCTCAGGTTTCATCAGCTTCAGAAAGGCCCAAAACCAGCTTCTTGCTGGCTCATTTTTTGCTGAAATTCCCTTCCACAATATGGACTGTCCTCTGCTGGAGCTTGTGGATATTGTTAATTCCTCACTTTAAAGTGAAGGAAGTTTGAAGACCAGAATTTGACCATGTAAGTAATCTCAGGAGGATGTAGATAAGATCTTAAGAGAAGGTATCATTGAATGAGGGGATTAGAGAAAGTGTTCTAGAATGCTGGGGTAATAGAAAATTTTAGAGGAGAAAAGGAGTTTCTCCCAGAGATTTAAAGACTACTATAAGAGCATGTTTACTAGCTCTTCTGTTTTTGTAGGGGAGTTACAGCTGACACAGAGGAGAACTTTTTCTTCTGAATTCATAGAATCATAGAATGGTTTGGGTTGGAAGGGACCTTAAAGATCATCTAGTTCTGATCTCCCTTCCATGACCAGGGACACCTCCCACTAGACCAGGTTGCTCAATGCCTTATCCAGCCTGACCTTAAATTTCCAGTATTTAGAGGTTACAGGCTGTCTTGGAAGAGCTGATGTATGGAGCATACATTAGGGTCATCAGTGCAAGAAGCCAGTTACTACAAGAATTTTTTAAATGAAGTGAGCTGGCAATCTGTCAGGCTCTTAGGGCATACGTTTCTGCGGAATTACCATAAGTGGTACCCACAAATAATGTTTGAGTCAGAGAATTAAGCAGATGTCGATGATAATCCAAAGAAATTAAGTAGGCACACGGGGAGTAAGAGGCATTGAGTGCTCATGATTGTACAGCTGATAAATGGAGTGTTTTATACATACCTTCCTGAACCTCAAATATGAAAAGCTAGTTAGTAAAGTGGTGAGAAGCTTTTGACTGCCTTGTGTACATTTTCACTGTCCGGATGTAGATAGAAACACATGCTGATAATGTTGGCTGGGCACCAGTAGAGTTGTGCTTTTAGAATAGGCAGTCCTTGAGTTCCTTTTGACTTCCAGTCACTTTTTTCTGTGTACCAAATTCCTACCTATTCTGTTTTCTGTGGCTTTTTTAGAGTACGGCATAGCTCTTACTTGTTCATACTGTTTTTTGGAGGTTTTGCTGTGGTGAGATTGAGGCCAGCTTTCCTAGACTGGAGGTCCACAGCCAAGTGCTTTTTAACTCCTGGGAAAACTGAAGACTCTGTATTGCCCTCTTAAGAGCTTTGCCTGGAACATCCTTGTCCATCTGCCTACCCTTGGAATGAGGTGAAGAGAAGCACAGACACAGGCTGGGTGGAGAGTGGCTTGAGTGCAGCTCCGTAGAGAAAGACTTGGGGGTGTCAGTTGATGACAAACTGAACATGAGCCAACAGTGTGCACTCGCAGCCAAGAAGGCACCAACCAAATCCTGGGTTGCATCAAGAGGAGTGTGACCTGCAGGTCAAGAGAGGTGATTTTACCCCTCTACTCGGCACTGGTGAGACCCCACCTGGAGTATTGTGTCCAGTTCTGGAGCCCTCAACACAGGAAGGACATTGAGCTGTTGGAGAGGGTCCAGAGAAGGGTCACGAAGATGATCAAAGAGTTGGAGCAACTGCCCTATGAGGACAGGCTGAAGGAGTTGGGGTTGTTCAGCCTGGAGAAGAGAAGGCTCAGAGGGGACCTCAGAGTAACTTCTCAGTACCTGAGGGGGTCCTACAGAAAGGCAGGGGAAGGAATTTTTAACATAATATCAGATGGGAGGACTAGAAACAATGGATATAAATTAGAGGGGGATAGATTTAGACTAGACATAAGAAAGAAATTCTTTACAGTGAGGGTGGTGAAACACTGGAACAGGTTGCCCAGGGAGGTTGTGGATGCCCCCTCTCTGGAGGTGTTCAGGACTAGGCTGGACAGGGCACTGGGCAGCCTGGTCTAGTGGGAGGTGTCCCTGCCTATGGCAGGGGGGTTGGAACTCGATGATCTTTAAAGTCCCTTCCAACCCAAACTATTCTATGATTCTATGATTCTTTCCACCTCTGTTGCTTCTGTTTGGCATTCAATTTAATAATTTGCTTGGGCAGCTGAGGAGATTGTGTGTACAGCATTTGCAAATAGCATTAGCACTGCAGTTTTATTGTTATATTGTTCGTCTCTCTTTCCTCATCCCCCTACATATGTTCTAAGCCAATGTAGATGCTGTATTCATATAAACTTTGTTATTCCATAAGGGAAGAAACCTAACTTAAGTGGAAGTAACTGGCCCTTAAGCTTCTTGAGGACAGGGGTGCTAAAAACTCTTCTGCATGGAGATGCAAACTTAAAATAGGTCTCAAAACAAATTTGCTTTTTCCTCTTCTCTTTCTACTACCCCAGTCTTGCTACATTGTGGTTGCAAAGCCTTTTTTAAACTTTATGACAGTTCTGGGTATTTTCTTTGTCTGAAATGAATGTATACTTCTGACATGAAGAGAAAACCAACTGCCACATCACCAAGGTTCTGTCTGCCCCTCACCCTCTGTATGTGTATGTGGTCAGGGCCTCACAGCTCACTTCTATCACACTTGCACTTTGTTTTGCTTCATCTACCATTGCCCTTTAAAGCCACAGGTGATAGATTCCTGCTTCACACCTGCACCTCTTTCACTACCTGCCAAAGTGCATGTTGTCGTTGAATGGATGAACTGAACTTTGGAGAGGGTCCAGAGAAGGGCCACGAAGATGATCAAAGGGTTGGAGCAACTGCCCTATGAGGACAGGCTGAAGGAGTTGGGGTTGTTCAGCCTGGAGAAGAGAAGGCTCAGAGGGGACCTCAGAGTAACTTCTCAGTACCTGAGGGGGTCCTACAGAAAGGCAGGGGAAGGAATTTTTAACATAATATCAGATGGGAGGACTAGAAACAATGGATATAAATTAGAGGGGGATAGATTTAGACTAGACATAAGAAAGAAATTCTTTACAGTGAGGGTGGTGAAGCACTGGAACAGGTTGCCCAGGGAGGTTGAGGATGCCCCATCTCTGGAGGTGTTCAAGACTAGGCTGGACAGGGCACTGGGCAGCCTGGTCTAGTGGGAGGTGTCCCTGCCTATGGCAGGGGGGTTGGAACTTGATGATCTTCAAGGTCGCTTCCACCCCAAACAATTCTATGATTCTAAGTGTAGAGACCATGTCGGGAGTATTGTGTCCAGCTTTGGGCCCTTAGTTTATGAAGGACAGGGAACTGCTTGAGAGAGTCCAGCACAGAGCCAGGAAGATGATTAAGGGATTTGGCCACTAGCTCAGAGGAGAGGAGACTGAAGGGTGACACCTTCTCTGGAGACATTCAAAACCTGCCTGGATGTGTTCCTGTATGACCTGGACTAGGTTTTTCTGCTCCAGCAGGAGGGATTGGACTAGATGATCTCTTGAGGTGCCCTCCAATCCCTGATATTCTGTGACCTCATTAGTGTTCATAAATTGGTAAAGGGTGAATGTAAGGAGGATGGAGCCAGGCTCTCCTCAGTGACCTCCAATGACAGGACAAGGGGCTATGGGTGCAAGCTGAAACACAGAAATATGAGAAAAAACTTTTTCATGGTGAGGGTGACAGAACACTGGCACAGGCTGCCCAGAGAGGTTGTGGGGTCTCCTCCTCTGGTGACATTCAAAACCCATTTTCTCCTCTCCTGTGTGACATGATCTGGGTGCTCCTGTTCCAGCAGGGGGATTGGACTAGATGATATTTTGAGATCCCTTCCAATCCCTGATATTGTGTGATTCAGTGAAAAAAGTGAGTGGAAATGGGTAAAAACTTGAGGCCACACATCAGCAATGTGAGACTAATTGAATGTGGTTGTTGCTTTATCTTTTCCAGCACTTTTTCCATAATCTCTCATCTTGCTGCTTTGAAGATGAGCAATAGCAATGAGCTAAAATATTTGAAGATTTTAATAGCAAGGACAGTATGTGCTTTCTTGGCCGCAGGATTGTTTCCAACTGAACTCATCTCAGTGTTTCTCTTAAGACTTCTCTTTTCTCCATTTTAGATGCACTTGTTACCCATGTAACTGGGATTTAATCATGCCACATGAAAATCCTTGCTGTTTTGAAAAGAATAAGATGTTATGATTCCTACTTGGGTTACACTTTAGAGGATTTGGGGGACTGTGTGTTTTCACTCTGGAAAGAAGCATGAAAAACTGTTCTAGAGGCTGTGGTTGCTTTCTGCCTGCTTAGACATAGTTTAATTAGCTGCTTCCATGCAAACATAATTATTGTACTATCTTTAGCTGTGTTTGTGGTACTGCTTAACCCCATGAAAGATAGAATATTACACATGGTTTATGTTTTCCAGAACAAACGCAATACTCCAGTAAGAGTAGGTTTTCAAAATGAATAAAAGAAATGTATGGAATTTAACCTTTTAAACTTTTTTAATCTTTCAGAGCCCTTTTGATAGCTTACAGCTTTTTTTTTGAGAGAAACTCTTGTGTGTATGGAGTATGTAGGCTTGTGAAGCATTGCCCATTTTACTCAGAGAATCTAATGATCATACTGATGATCATACTTAAACAGAGTGTGAGCCAGAGCCCAAGCTTTGATCTTTTCAAAGTTTTCTTAATTATAACTTAATATTAATGACAACTCACCATGGCAGGGTCCTATATAATCTTCCATTATACTCTTTCAGTACTGGTTTTTCCTAAGTGGTGGTGCTGCTGAATACTAAAGAAATACTTCAGGCTTACTCTTCATTCAAAAATTTTACAGAAATTTTAGAGTTAAGTATTAGCTGAGAACAGGAAAGGGGAAAAAATGCTAGACAGGATATACTTTGTGTGGGTTTTTTTTTTTAGTAAACCTGTAGTCTGATATAACACAATTTTTTTTGAGAATTATTTAAGGATTCTTGCTGTACTTTCAACATGTGGTTAGAAGGGCCTTTTTAGCTTTGACTTCTAAATTCCTAAGGTTTGATTAAGGTTTCCTCTGATTAAACAATATGACATACATCTACAGTTAACATGCAAAGATAAGTAGCTCTAATTGACTCTATGTTTGTGTATTTGTGAACTATATGACTAATACTAAATACAAATGAACACACTGAAAATCTTAACAGATGCAATAACCTTTCCCTGTACCATTCCTATTAAATTGTTAGCTTATCTATTTCAGAGAAATTAATTTTATGCTTAGTCCAAATACATTCCTGTTAGAAATGAGTAGATTTTACCCCATTGACCCATTAGGAAAGTTCTGGGAGACTTCTGAATATCTTGCTCCTGTTGAAATGCTGTTCAGGAACCTGTGTCACATGAAGTAAAAGCATGGATCCTGGATGTGGAGAACTGGTTGACAGCTCCTAGGATTTGGAAGCAGGGACAAATTTTCAGGCTATATTTGGCTGCAAAAAGAGGACTTAAAATAAAACAAGCAAAAAACCACTATCACCAAAATCACCAAACCGACATGGTGACCATGGTAAACTTGTGGTAATTGCATGGGAATTGCTGTTTGTTGCTACCACTGTATTTAATTCTACTTCTTAGTTTTGAGAGATGTAATTGTTAGCAGACAGAGGAGATTTGTTTGGTGTACTAATGCAGCTGGATCTGACAAGTACCATGATACAGTGCATCAAGAGGAGTGTGACCAGCAGGTCAAGAGAGGTGATTTTACCCCTCTACTCGGCACTGGTGAGACCCCACCTGGAATATTGTGTCCAGTTCTGGAGCCCNATGAGGACAGGCTGAAGGAGTTGGGGTTGTTCAGCCTGGAGAAGAGAAGGCTCAGAGGGGACCTCAGAGTAACTTCTCAGTACCTGAGGGGGTCCTACAGAAAGGCAGGGGAAGGAATTTTTAACATAATATGGGATGGGAGGACTAGAAACAATGGATATAAATTAGAGGGGGATAGATTTAGACTAGACATAAGAAAGAAATTCTTTACAGTGAGGGTGGTGAAATACTAGAACAGGTTGCCCAGGGAGGTTGTGGATGCCCCCTCTCTGGAGGTGTTCAAGACTAGGCTGGACGGGGCACTGGGCAGCCTGGTCTAGTGGGAGGTGTCCCTGCCTATGGCAGGGGGGTTGGAACTCCATGATCTTTGAGGTCCCTTCCAACCCAGACTATTCTATGATTCTATGAAAAGAGGTTTTGGGTGTTTGTGCTGACCTTTGAATTTGGTGTGGCAAACGCTTTTTGTCAGATGCTCAACCTATTCCAGAGCTTTTAAAACATTAAAAGGGTAGTGTGGAAAATAAGGAAATTCAGATTTTCTGTGTGAACTCTTGAGCATCAAATGTCATGGTGATTTTTGTCCCATGAGCCTCTTGCCTTAGCACAAAAATAAAACTCTGGTTATTTGTGTAACTTTCTTGCAAATTTATAGGAAACATAATTGAAGCAGCTAACCCTTAGCCCTCCTTTAATTTTTTAAATAGTCTAGTTTTAAATTACTCAAACAACAGACTTCCACAACTTCCCCTGAGTGTGCCAAGTTGATAATAGAGCAAACATTCCATTTGACTCTGCTCCACAGCACTTCTGATGTGGGTATGATCTTCTATTTACTGCTTTGTCACAGTTCCTAAAGGCACCCCTTTGGATTAACCTGATTGATGTTCCTCCAGTTTTTTTTTGGGGGCCAGTTAACTGTAGTCCTAGGGAGTCAAATTAAGGTTCTTGGAAGAAAATTCTGCTTAGTTTGCAGGTCATGGAAGCACAAGAAAAAGTGATAAATTTACAGCTTTTAAAAACTTAAATAATAGAGATGTTAAAAGAGCAATTTGAACCTTTTCTAAAGGAGTAAGCAAGGTGAAATGTGTCTGCATTTTTAAAGAGCTTTTTCATTAAAGCATTGAGAGGGCCTAAACTCAGTGGGGAGATTGATCCAGAGAAGTGATTTATACCCTTTCTCTGACATTAAGCAGGCTCGGTGTTATTGGATTTCTTTATGCAAGTTCTAGTTAAACTAGATGGTACTGCAACTGAAAAAAAAAACATTAAACAAGTTTTCCAGACTCTAGTTGGGCTGAGGAGATTGGAACTGCAGAATTGTTTTAAATACCAACATAATTATCTTCCTATGTCAAAACCTTGTTAATTTGTAATTCATTCACCGACTTGGAAAGTATGGGAGGTTACTAATATTTCTTACAACCTATTCCCTAAGGTGCAAGAATAGAGTGCCTTTTCATGATGTGCATAAAACAGCTCAGGATCCTAAAAGATGGGTCCCATCTGGCCACAGACCTTGTGTTTCCTCTTCCATTTCTCTTGTGATATTTATTCAACCATGTGGGGAGTTGGATCATATCTCTGACCTGACTGAAGAGGCTGTTGCTTTTTCTTGGCATTTGGGAAAGATATTGGTAGTTGAAACTCATTTCCAAAATGCCTTTTAGTGCTAGTATGAAATAGATAAATAAAGAGATTTAAACAAAGTGTTGGATATGTGTATGTGGAGATCTTGGGTGCATTCACTGTTGCTGCCTCTAATCATAGATTAACAGGAAGGTTGTGTGGCTAGGTTTCCGAAAATGTAAGTGATACTGTCCTTTCTGTAGTATCATTAAGTACTAAAGAATACTGAGTGTGATTTAATAAACCCAGTGAAACCACATAACTGGAAGAGAAAGTTGTAAAATTCAGGAACTGGTTTTGATGAACAAGCATGTTGTCTGTGGCCTTTCCAAAGGCAGAAATATCTGCTAGCAGTTCTGTTTTGGGTACTACAGGTACTAAATTTTCTCTTATCTTGTTTGGAATTACATTTGAAATATTCAAATTTAAGAAATGCATACTTCAGTAATATGAAGAAGTTATAAGAGTTAGAGGGAAAATTTATCAAATTTAAAAATGCTTAAGAAGGACTATATTCTTCTTCTGTTCTCCTAAGTACTGTGAATGCAGGAAAAGCATAACATTTGATCCTTCCAAGATGTACTTAAAGAGTTCAGCACAGCTCACTTGCCAGTGATGGACAGCAGCTTTCCCTCTGGAATCTCTAGTGCCAGTCCAGTGCAGTTATTGGGTACTGAAATAGTCCAGGAAAAGTGGCTTTAAATTTACAAAGCTAAAAGCAGATTTGGAAGGTTTCTCTGTTGCCATCCCTGTCCTGTTCTTGGCAAGACATTGCTCACCTTTTTAGAGGTGTTTCCACGTCACTGTAAGAAGAGATCCATGGGTTTTACTGCTCATTCTGTCAGATTCAAGCTGCAAAACAACAAATCCTGTTGGATATCTTCTCTCAAAATAAAACATCATGTCAAAATGGTTTGCAAAGCATTACTAGATGTGCCAAGTTATGCTTAATTCTGTGACTGAATTTTTGTTCCATTAAACACTGAACTAGACAGCTTGATGAGGCCATGAAGTAATGATTTCTTCTTAGCAATGGTAAGGAAACATGTTTTGAAATGACGTGCTTCCTTCCAGAATCTTTAAGAGTTGAATTTTAAGGACTGCAGGAACCAGGATTGTTTTGTAATTTGCAGAGATCACCAAAGGAAAAACTTAACATGAAATCTAGAATATTTGAGAGTGTCAGAATTACAGATTTATCTCTAAGTGGGGGCAGGCTTGTTTTTTAAAACAGTGTCTCAGTTGTAGGTCAGACTTAATTTTTTTTATACAAAGGGAGAATGGCTACATGTATATAAATGCAGAAGAAACTCTAGGAATGCTTATACAAGCAGCAGCTGGTGTCTTTAGCCTAAAGACTCTAATAATACAAGTTTTAGCTAATATAATACTCTAATAATAACACAAGTTTTAGCTAAAATTTGTTGCTGGGGATATTTTCTTTCAAGTTCCAGCATAAATTCTTAAGTTTTTCTGAACAAGTCTGCACAGTGAGGATGTGTGTGGTAGTGGTTTAGTGTAGCAGCTCTACACTGTGAGAAGAAATCTTGTGCACTTATGACATTAGAAAAGATTTCACTTTTTCATTGCATATGGTATTTGTCTACAGTAAGCTTAGTAGATTTTGTCCTCTATGAAGGACCTAGTGCTGCTTTTTGTGGTTGATTTGTGTGAACATAGTGGTTTTCTAAGTGGATGTACAGGCACGCACACAGATTATCTTTTAATTCATTTGAAGTAAAAGTTATTTTCAATATAGACTTCTTACTACTATACTTGAGTGTTGCAATGAGACTGCTGAAATGATCTTTGTGGAACAGTATGAAGATAAATGTTCTGTATCACTCATCACCTGTTGCATCAAATTACCATTGCCCCGGAGTTGTTTGCACATATAATCAGGCTGGCACTTACATGGCTTGCAATTAATTTCAGGCCAGTTAATGGAAGCAGTCTCACTAAATCTTTCCTAGGCCTTACCCCTTTAAAGGTGTTGAGGTGATTAACTTCACTTTTAGGCTGCTGGCTGGAACACACTACCAGCTTTGACCTGATAATCTTCTCAAATCCAAAGCCAGACCCTCCTGTTAGGAGAAGAGGGAAGGATGACCCTGGACACATGAGGGCTGGTTTGTTGGAGGATCTCCAGTCCAATCTAAACAAAGCTTTTTTTCCTAAATGAACTGTTTATAGGATCACTCTATTCTGCTGGTTTCTTAAGCTGTCTTTTCCCGTAAGTGACATTTTCCCTAATAAAATCACATCCTCCCAAGTACTAGTAAGTAACTACTGTCAACTGATATTATAAACAGCTTCTCATCCTAAGGGTGAGCCTTATTTTAAAGTTTTAAAAGTTTTTCATGTGTCAAAAAGATGTGAAATCTCTTGACAGCACTAAAACTGACCATGGATCTTTCAGCTGAATTCTACAGGTAAATTTGCAGTTAGATCATTGCAAGTCACCCAAAATGTTGTTTTTTTTAAATGCCAATGTAGATAATTTCATTTGTAAATGAAGTATTTTTACTTCTTCCCTGTACATCAGCATTACCTTTCTTCACAGCCTTGTGCCACTGACAGCACAGGATAAGAAAATAATCTCTGGCTTTGAACCATCTATTTAAAACCTTGGGGTTCAGTTGCCAGCTGAATAGCTATTCCCAGTGGCCCCGCTGCCAGGAGCTGCACTTTACCCTTGGAAAATGTAGCATAACTTTCTTTAATTTTTTTTAATATGCTTTTTTATGTCATTGAGTACCTCTTTCAATACTGCAGCTGTGAAGAAACTTGCATGTTCTGTGTGAGAACCTGGAGCAACATCATGATGATTTCCTGAGGTTTTCTTTGTTGCTTTTTTTCTGGTTCTTCCAGAGCTTGTTTACTGCAAATTCAGATGTTACTGAACTTTACCCATAAGAATTATTTTCAAGGAGAGAGGAGGCAGTTTAGTTAAACCCTTGGGCCCAGTGTTGCATTTGTTTAGAAAGTAGAATGTGAGATGGGATTCACAGCTACAATCCCATCTACTAGAGAATAGTTGTGTGTGATGTTCATGAGTTAAGCTTTCTTTTTGTTTAATGTTCCATGAGGCATGAGAATAAACACTTCATTTTGTTTCGAGGTAAGGAGGAAATCTGAGGACTTAGTGAGTTTCATGAATATAGGGGAAAAAGTGACTTGCTGCTTTTGGCTCTCTTGACTTTACCTTTTAGGGTGATGCTTGCTGGGACTTGAGCATCTATCCTCTCTTGCATTGTTTGGTTACATAAAAGCTAATCTGCCTGGAGGTTAAATATGCAGGTCTGTCTGCTGCAAGGGATATTGTATTTGGTTTAAAGTGTCCCTCATGACTCCATCCTTGGAGATACTCAAAACTTGACAGGGCACAGTACTGAGTAACTTGTTTTAACTGACTGCTTTCAGTGCTGGAAACAGACTAGTCAATCTCCAGAGGTTCTTTACAACCTTAATTATCCTGTAGTTCTGAGACTCTTTCTTAATTTGATCCACTCCTCAAATAAGAGTTTTAAACATGGTGAATGGGTGTGCTTTCCTAACCAGTAGCCAAATTGGTTCCCCTAACCAAGAAGAGAAAAGGAAACATGGATGTATATCACCAGAAATGATCCCATTTATGCAGTCTATAGATCTGAGGAAAACTAATGACATGGCAAAGTCCAGATTACTGCTGTCTGGGTCAGGTTAATACCATCTCATGTTGTTGAGCATAGCCGAGTTAGGACAGATTAGTCTTTCTTTTCAGGTGCATGTGCTGTTTTTAAATGAATGGGTTTTAATTTCTTGCTTTCAGTGGAGGGAAGCCAGAAGAAAAACGTGTTGTAAGTTTCTTCATGTAGAAAAAAGACTGCTGTGAGAGGAAACCATCCTACTTGGATACTCCAGCCAAAGAGAGCATCTTTGCTTTTCTGAGAAAGGAAAGTTGATCCTGTTCACTTCATGTGGTCATTTTTTCTTGGAGGATGTCTGTGGAGATTACACCCAAAACTTGTTGGGCTGATCTGAGATAGGATTGAAGTACATGTGGGCACAAGGCCTGTATGGGATGTTTGGTTATTAGGTTTGCTTTCCACCTATCTTAGGTGGTGAGTTAAGTATTTGTGGATGTTTTGTATCCACATCCGCCTTGCTGCAAGTAGCTGTTGCAGTGTTGTCAGCTTCTCTTAACAGGTTCCCTCATTTCTTTAAATTCTTCCAGGAAGAACAGCATTTAGTAGCAAAGTACCTATCCTGTCATTTTTTATTAGATGTTACCTTGCTATTGATTTATTTCTATGAGCTAATGGTAATGTAACGTGTTATAATAAATAGCTCTGTGCTAAAAGTGAACTCCCTGGAGTGGAGCTACATGGGGGTCTAATTTGTAGTTATGGANAAACGTGTTGTAAGTTTCTTCATGCTAAATCCCATCTGTAGAAAAAAGACTGCTGTGACAGGAAGCCATCCTAGCCGAGTACAGTAAGAGCTAAGTTGAATACATGGAGAAGTATTTGGATGCTACTAGTGTTCTCTCCAGTGTATCTTTTGAGCTACTGGAATACCTAAATGTTGAGTAAATTTAAGGTTACACCCTGCAGTCTATACAGAGATGAGCTCTGAGACCCTCCATACAATACACAGGCAGTCTGTTTTCTCCAAAGGCAGCAAGCAGAGGGCACAGGAATACTCAGAAGTTCCTAACTACATCAGGAAACACTTCTTGGGTCCAATGAACAATAATGTATCTTGCTTGTCAAAGACATAGTTTCCAATTTCTTTACATGTAGATACTGTAAACTTGATGCTGTTTTGTTCTGTGTTACTCTAAGATACTAGCATGTCTCAATCTGTAACTGATTATAAATATGCCAACAACTTGGGACTGATGTANGATTTATTTCTATGAGCTAATGGTAATGTAACGTGTTATAATAAATAGCTCTGTGCTAAAAGTGAACTCCCTGGAGTGGAGCTACATGGGGGTCTAATTTGTAGTTATGGATACAAAGAGACAGTAAGAGCTAAGTTGAATATTTGGATGCTACTAGTGTTCTCTCCAGTGTATCTTTTGAGCTACTGGAATACCTAAATGTTGAGTAAACTGAAGGTTACACCCTGCAGTCTATACAGAGATCAGCTCTGAGACCCTCCATATGATACACGGGCAGCTTGTTTTCTCCAAAGGCAGCAAGCAGAGGGTATAGGAATACTCAGAAGTACCTGAATAGATAACTATCCTAACTACAGCAGGAAACACTTCTTGGGTCCAGTGAACAATAATGTATCTTGCTTGTCAAAGACATAGTTTCCAATTTCTTTACATGTAGATACTGTAAACTTGATGCTGTTTTGTTCTGTGTTACTCTAAGATACTAGCATGTCTCAATCTAGAACTGATTATAAATATGCCAACAACTTGGGACTGATGTAATAGACATGCACAGACACTGATTTTTCTGTTAAGCATGAGACCCAACTTAATGATTACGTATGTTACTGTCAAGTCTTAGAGGTTAGCCAGGAGACTAAGGGAAATGAAGTCACTGTTACATAGCATATATGGAAAAGGGAAACCCGAGCTCACTTAAGATCAGAGCAGTCTTCAGTCAGCTACACTGTTGGGTGTATTTGATGCATTTTTAAAAGAAACTATGACACATGATTTTGTTATTTTTTCTTTTGAGTATCACATTCTTTGAGCACTTGTGGTCCCTTAAATTCCCTGATGTCATTTGGTTAACTGATTAAACTCTTGTATCATGTACTCATTTTCCATTTCTCTGTTATCTGTGAGGACACAGATGTGGCATAAATTGTCTTAATTATTTGGCTAGCATATCTATGCCTTTGGGGGGAAAACAACATGCAGGAGAGTCTCAGCAGGTTTTAGTATGTTGCATCTGCACCCAAGACACTTCTCTGCTAATGAATATGCTTTCTATGGGACATGATCTGTTTTCCTGAATGCTTGCGTCACATATACACAAAAGGCTACTAATAGTTGGTTGGGAGGATGATTAAGACTTGAATTTGGGATAAGTACTACACTTCTAAGCATATTCTTTGTGAATAGAAAGTACCAAATTGTGTTCAAAAGGGAAGTGACTGCTTCTGGGGGAAAAGGTTAATGTTCCTCTTCTTGAAGGATGGAGAGGTGTGGTGCTAATACTTCATTGATAATCTGTAGATTATCAAAACTCAATAGAATTTATGGGTTTTAAATTAAATTCAATAGCATAGAACTGAGGTTGGTAGAATTTGTCATCTTTTGTGTAGATTTTCAGGAAAGTATTTACTGACATCCTATGGTTTGGCCTTGCATGTTGATCACCCTCTATTTACAAAGTTGTGCTACCAGTCCATGCTGCCTGACTAAGCCTGAAAGCAGTAGATGAATGAATTTGAAGAAAGTGTTTCTTAATTTCAGTATTTTTTCTTAAAGGGAACTTGTCAGTCTGTTTCTGAAGTTATTACCTACCTTCATAAAAGCAAGCAGCAGCCTGTTGGTATTATCACTGTGAAAGTCACAAGTTACCTTTAGTCTCCCTTGCCCCCTTGTCCTTGCTGCATTAAAAGCATTTTGGATAAGGATCATTCTGGCTCATGCTCAAATATCACCTGGAGGATGGCATTATGCATGACATTATGGAAATGATTCACTTTAAGACAGTCCAGAGTTGACTCATCTGCCAATAGAAACCTGGAATGTCCTGTGAAACAAATCTCAGCCTTCAAGCAGCAAAGCAGTGAATCAGGGCTGTAAAACCATGCTAAACAAAAGTTGTTTAACAGCACAGTAGTTTTCTGAGACCATTGAGACTTTTACCTTATTAAAGAGGAGCTTGTAGATGTCTTTCACAAATGGTGATCTTATGTTCCTTGGTGGAGGCTCTCAGACCTCCATTGAGTGGAGTGCTTATGCCCTCTCTCTGCCTGAAGGTTCAGCTAAGTGTATCTGCCTCATACCCTCAGATATCCTTGCAGAAGAATGGCCTTCATCCAAAGGAGGGTGGAATTAAAAAAAGACTAGACAGTCCTTGAGGATGAAAGGCAGAAAGAGAAGCTTTTATGTGTGCTTGATACTAGGAGCAAATTTTTGCTGAATGGCATTCTCACATTTAGATGGGATTAAATCTCTGACTAATTCGTACCAAGTCTTTTCATGTCTCCACCAGTGCAGCTGTATTTGAGCAGACTAGTGATGTCTGCCTCTGGAAGTGATGACTGCCATCTTATTTCAGAAACTCCTTGCCAAGGCCTCAGGGAGGGGAGAGTAAATCACAGAACTGCCTCCACCTCTTTCCTCTAACTGATTTCCTAACAGGTTTTCATTTGCTTGAGGCATTGAGATTGCCATGGTCTTTGCTGAGAGAGACATCTCTTATGTGTTCAGCAGCTGGAGGGGGATTACTGTCTGGCCAATCAAAAATATTTTAACATTTATGAGAGTCGAATGTCCAGCCAAGTGGGGAACATACTGCCTTGGTTACTATTTTTAAGCTGTGTATGTGCAAATGGTACATACAAATGGTATTTACTTATGTCCAGAGCTGAAGTTCAATGCTACATCAAGTTTTGGTTTTACCATACTCTACCTATAATCTGCATTGTCTTCCAAGTTTTTGGTATATTTTGTACCATGAGAAAAAAAAATTACTTCTTGATTCTACTTGTTTGTCATAGTTTAGCCAAAATGTTAAACAGATTATTTGCTTATGATGTATTTCTGTCTCCTGATAAAAATTTTCCTTGTACCTACAAGGAAATTGAATGATGGGATGTGTTAGAGACACAGGATTTTTTAGTAGAAATGAATTTTCATTAAACTGTCTGATTTGATCAGTTGTCATGTGACAGTGTCTCAGTGAAGTCTGGCAGTTGCCGAGTTGGATTTTTCTTTGCTTTTTTAATGTATTGAGAAAATACCAGAGTACAAAGGCTGAGTACTCTTACCTTTAGAAGATGAGAGATTTATATGAGTAAATTTATCGTGGTTTGATACTAGACTGTTAAGATGTGGTGGAATTAAGAACTCAGTCATTTCANCATCATCTTCATGACCCTCCTCCAGGCACACTAATAAACATCAGCACATCCTAATTTATGAAAGAAAAGTTACAGGATTTTTATGTGGCTTGGTTTTACTTTTCTACTTGTGATTTAATGAATTTGAATTTAGCACTGTGTCTATTGAAAACATGTAGTATCTTTTCTGTTGTCTGGAAGCCCTATGCCTTAAAAGTCTAGACAATTAAGTTCTCCTGTGGAAACCAGGTTTAGCTCTATGTGAATCTGCCAGTCATTTCAAAAAAGAAAATTGAAAACATGAAGGAAAGCAGTTTCTTTAAGGTTCCCTTGAAGTTCTGCTTTGTGTTCTATTTCAAACTGTGTTCAGTTAGTAATAGTCCTGATGAGGTGTGTAATTCCATGCCTTTGCAAAATTGAATGAAATTGCTTAATTGTGTATTATGGTCTAATTTAGTGACTAACGTGGGAGACCTGTGGTGGCTTGTGGAGCATCAGGGAACAGCCTGCTGCCCTCAATCCATTGCCATTTCTGATTTTACACATTTAGGGGGACTATACAGCACATTTTCATGCACAAACTTTAAGGATTAAGGAAGTCTAGGTGTAGTTACGTGAGCAGGCTACACCCATCAGTGATTATAAACACGCTGTGGGATTTTTCTTGGCAGCAGTGAAGCTTGGATTGTTCAGGTTGGAAAAGACCTTTGAGGTCTTCAAGTCCAACCTTGTTAAGTGCTGAAGAGCCAGCACCATTTTTTTGTTGTTCATACAGCTATGCTATCACCTTATTACCACCCAGTAAGGGGAACTGGGGAAGAAAACCCAAGGAAACTCAAGGTTTGAAATGCAAACAAATTCAATAAAATATCATTAATAATACTAAGGAAGCAATACTGATTCTGATACCATTATAAAATGGGAAGAAATTATCAGGATTGCTGCTATTGTAGAAGAGAGAATGTCTCAGCAAACTTTCTAGGTTCTATTGAATATTATGTTCATGGTGTGAATTAATCATGTTTATCAACCTGAGTTCTTTGCCCAGCTCCCTATACCTCAAAAGCATGAGACCTTGAAATGATAGTAAGCTCAAAAACCCCAACACCTTGGAACTGGCATATTGTAGTTGGCTTTAAAGTAAATGTTTTCAGGTACCAGAGACTGCTAAAAATGCACTTTTCTCTACACATTAGAAGAGATCTTACTGAACATGCTGAAAAAGAAATTAATCCAGTGTCACTCAAACCATTGACCAATCTGTAGCTAAACCATGTCCCTAGGTGCTGCATATGTGCATTTATTAAATATCTTCAAGAATAGTGACTCCACCACTTCCCTGGCCAACATATTCCAAAGTTGGATGACCCTTTCCGTGAAGAATTTTTTTCTAGTATCCAATGTAAACCCTCCCTGGTATAACTTGAGTCCATTTCCTCTTGTCTTATTACCTGTTACTTGGGAGAAGAGACTAATCAACACCTCTGTAGCCTCCTTTCAGGGAGCTGTGTAGAGGTAAGGTCTCCTGAGTCTCCTTTTTGCTAGGATAAAACCCCCAGTTCTATAAAATTTAGGGACTTACTGATGAAGCTTGAGTCTTTTGGCCTTGTATAGGTTGAGGGCACGTGAAAGCTGGGATATAGTGTGCTGGATATATTAACCTTTCTAGTTAAGAGAAAGGAGATGGCAGGTATGGAGGTCTGTGTTTAAGGTCCAGTTTTTAAGGTGTTTTTTGAGCTCTGTGTCTGTGTTACCTGATAACTATAAAGCTTTAGGTTGCACCCATGGGTTGTAGTGCAATCCCAGCCTGTCCTGGACTTTCCTAAGAATAAAGCTTGAGATTTGTTTTGTTTTTGAAGTTCAACAGTCTCTAAATGAAGTGGTTTGTAGGTTGGATAAATAGTTATGGCTCTTTTATTCAAATGCCTGTTTACTTTGGTTTCTTGGGTCCAAAAAGAGTCTTGCAAGGTTTGCATTAGGAAAAAATTTCCAAAATTCCCTCTACTTTCCATATTCAGTTTTTCACCACAAAAACAGGATACATATCCTTTAAATACTCTATATAAACTACTTTGCATAGTCTACTCAATTTGTGGTGCCTTGGCTAGCTGAATGTGTATGGAGGGTGGAATTATGAGTCTCTTAATTCTATTTTCTAACTCCATTCTCCTTTCCCACTTCCTTTGAGGAAGTGCCTGCTTCTTTTCTACACCCATAACAGCAGAGACTTGAAAGGACAAATACAACCTGCTTCCCCATGTACACGTTTAATGTCTGTAACTGGAATATCTGTTCTTTGTTTTGTGAGAGTCTGGTAATTACCAAACCACTGAAGATTGACCCTTGCAAGTCAAAAGTCTAGGCAGCTCTCTGCCTTGATTAGAATAAATGCTGATACAGTCTTTGAGTTTGCTTTTGAGATGCAAAGATGTTTCTCATGATGGCACAGTTGAGGATGGCTTTGGTAAATTCAGCCTGATTTGGACCCCATGGTTATTTGTGACTGGTATTCACTGGCAGAATTCAGTAATAAAAGGGAGAACTGAAGATGAAAGTGGAGACAAATGCATAGAAGGCAATCACGTGCTGTATAACATGCTAGACTTACTAATTTTTAAGGTCCTATTAACCTCTTTAAGTCCTCTTAAAAAAATTAAGGTAATTTTAAGATTTTTTCCGTTGTGGATCATGTGGTTGTGACTTTTCCTTTGTCCCAGTTGATAATCTTTCCTCCATTAACTTTTGTGAATGTTGTTGTTGTGTTTCAACAGAGAAGCATTACTTATATAAAGGTAAAAAAAAAAAGTATTCATGTGAGTATCATTAGAGAATTTCTTTTATGAAGATAGAATCATAGAATAGTTTGGGTTGGAAGGGACCTTAAAGATCATCGAGTTCCAACCCCCCTGCCATAGGCAGGGACACCTCCCANCTGTAAAGAATTTCTTTCTTATGTCTAGTCTAAATCTATCCCCCTCTAATTTATATCCATTGTTTCTAGTCCTCCCATCCCATATTATGTTAAAAATTCCTTCCCCTGCCTTTCTGTAGGACCCCCTCAGGTACTGAGAAGTTACTCTGAGGTCCCCTCTGAGCCTTCTCTTCTCCAGGCTGAACAACCCCAACTCCTTCAGCCTGTCCTCATAGGGCAGTTGCTCCAACCCTTTGATCATCTTCGTGGCCCTTCTCTGGACCCTCTCCAATAGCTCAATGTCCTTCCTGTGTTGAGGGCTCCAGAACTGGACGCAGTATTCCAGGTGGGGTCTCACCAGTATATAAGGCAGCAGCTATCTCTTCCAAGAGGACAACTGCTTTCTTGGTCTCTTTCTTGATGTTGGTATTCTTTCAGTGCAGGGACTCTGGTGTGACTTTAGCAACAGAAAGTTGTTTGCTGAATATTTGTAAATTATTTTATAGAGCCAATGTATTCACTGCTCATGTTGTGGCACTTAAGAAATGCTTGGTAATAAACACAGTACCCATTTTTCTTCAGCACCTCAATATGAGGTTGTATGTTTCCATGTTCTTAGATATAATTTGTATTTCTTTTCAATTAATTAATGGATTCAGTTTTTTTGATGTGCAGATTCTGTGAACTGTTGGTATGTGTGTTTGATCATCTCCATAAGAATGGGTCTTACATTTACAACTGAGTTCATCTTTCATATACATTTGTCTTAGCTTGGAAGGGAAGGTAGACAGGAAGGGGATGGAGATCCATGAGACTTACTCCCATATGGTGGGCAGAATCCCACCAAGTCAGGTTGGATAAGAGTACTGCAATACAAACATGTTATTGCCAGCATATTTGCTTGATTTTTGAATTTTAGGAACAAGAGCAGACCTAAATACCATCTTAAAACGTACAGTGGCAATATGGATTCTTTCTTCCATCTGTATAAAAGGGAAGCTGCATACAATAGTAACCATATTTTTGTACTCTTCTTTCCCATTCTTTGTCTGCATAATTTGGAGCTAAAATAATTGTCAGTTTTGGCTTTAGCTTTTTTTGGGTCAAAATTGTCCTATTTTGCCATCTGTTCCACAGTCTCACTGCTGGCCTAAAGCTGAACTTTCTGGTATCCAGTATCACTTAGAAATTCATGAACATATTGTACCAAAGTCCAATTCTTTAGTGTTACTTGAAAGGAAAATAAATCAAATCCTGTAAATAAGAACAGAGGTTTTTCATTTGTTGGAATAAAGTTTGGTTTCATAAAGAAAGGAGGTTTAGTGGATTGAGCTATTTGTCCATCTGCCTTTCAGTTCATACTTAATAACTTCCTAACAATTTCATCCAGATTAGGGGGGAATAAAAGTCTCAAAGGTAATTAATTAGTTTCCTACAAGAAAATTGGAGGCTGGGTGCAGGAGAGAGACAAAAATAGGTCTCCTTGCTGTCTGCAGCATAAGCTTAACAATAATCTGTGCTTAGGCTTTTGCTAGCCAAGTTGCAAGTGTGTACTGGCTGCCTAGGTAATCTCAGAGTTTCCAGAATGTTCTCACTTAGGCTGAAGCTGAGGGGCCATGAAAGGGAGATGAGGGCATAGGGAAAGTTCCTGGGAAACTGAAAATTTTAGGAGAAGGATGAAATCGGTGGAAATTGGAGCTATTGTAGTTACTGGTATTTTTCTGATGGGTGGACCAACTTGCTTTCAGATTCCATATGGTTCTGCTGTAGTTTGATCTTTGAGGTCTCAGAGATGTGCTTGTCAAGATGTGCATCTGTGGTGTTTACCTGACAGTGAAATAATCAAAACATAAGAAAGCATTTAACATTGTGCTCAGAGAAACAGCGTTCTGAAGTGGAGCTGGGCAGTTACTTTGGCAAATGTTTTATTCACTCCAAATGCTTTCCTTTTAAGCTAGGCAGAACAAGCTGTGANAATGTTTTATTCACTCCAAATGCTGTTTTAAGCTAGGCAGAACAAGCCATGAATTTAGATAGAATTAACTCAGTAGTTGCCACCAGATTAAAAAAATGGAGAGGGATGCTGTGACATACATTCCCATAATGTATTATTTTTCTAGACTCAGACTGTTAGTTGAATGAGGACTTTTAACAAAATGAGTATGGAAAAAGTAGGGGGGGTGTCTTCTGTAACAGGATTTATTTCCCTGGAAAGTATTTGCTACACTTTGTGCAGGAGCTTGAATTTGTACAACCAAGACTTGCAAAACCTCTTTCTATCTCTTGTGTTTGACAGAAGTAGGGCAGTGGACTTTTGTATATGCATTTGGTAAAATATTCATATTCCTGCAGCTGTGGTGACTGTGGGAAGAAAATAACACCACCTGGAATTATTCATTGCCTATATCTCTGTTTTTCTTGGATATCTTTTGTTCTGGGCAAGCACTGGAGATTCTGAGCGTACTTGTAGTTGTGAGTCAATGACAACCTCATGCTATTATTGTAAATAGCAACATGAACACTATTCTTGTATGCATTTTTTTCACAGGCTTTGTCTTTTTTTCTCCCAGTGCTCCAGCCAAGGAATTTACAGAGCTTCTGAGTCAGCAATCAGCTGCCTCAAGACAAAACATGCAGGATACTGCACACTTTCAGAATAGCCAGCAAGGCATACAAATATCCTAGAAACCTAGCAAATCATTCTTGCCTGCCCTTGATTTCCTCCTGTAACCAAGATGTTCTCTGACATTGTTGCTTGTGAGGTGTGGAAGGGCTTTAGGTGTTTTCATCAAGAATGCAGAGTTCTAGGGAGTGACTAATTGTCTGGACTGAAGCCTCTCCATTTGACCTGTGGGCATAACTGACTTCACAGCCTGCACGAAATGGGATGTCAACACAACTGCTGTACTATCATGCTGCTTGGATTGCCCTGTGAAAATTACCTGCTTTTGTCTTGGCAAACCTTGAGTACAAAGCATTAAGTTCCTAGAATGAAAGAAGGCTGGATCTCTCTGAGAAGTGCAGAACCAGTGCTGTTTCACTCCTGTGGTAAAAGAATACAATAAAGCAAGAGTAAGAATTGAAATCTGTGTTGTCCTGACATATGGAGATATCAGTAATGGACTGTGGACTAACAGACTATAATTTCTGCTCCTCTGAATTTAGATCACATGACTTCTGTTGCTTTTTCTTAGGCAGTGTCAGCCACCTGAAGTGCTGGTATGAATCATAGAATCATAGAATAGTTTGGGTTGGAAGGGACCTTAAAGATCATCGAGTTCCAACCCCCCTGCCATAGGCAGGGACACCTCCCACTAGACCAGGCTGCCCGGTGCCCTGTCCAGCCTGGTCTTGAACACCTCCAGAGATGGGGCATCCACAACCTCCCTGGGCAACCTGTTCCAGTATTTCACCACCCTCACTGTAAAGAATTTCTTTCTTATGTCTAGTCTAAATCTATCCCCCTCTAATTTATATCCATTGTTTCTAGTCCTCCCATCCCATATTATGTTAAAAATTCCTTCCCCTGCCTTTCTGTAGGACCCCCTCAGGTACTGAGAAGTTACTCTGAGGTCCCCTCTGAGCCTTCTCTTCTCCAGGCCGAACAACCCCAACTCCTTCAGCAGTTGCTCCAACCCTTTGATCATCTTCGTGGCCCTTCTCTGTAACTGAGTGTTTGAACTGTAGAGTGGAGTGCAAGGAGTGGAGGAAGCATAACATAAAATAGTATTCAACTTGCACTGTTGTGCTGATTAATGAGGCTTCTGCCTTTAGGCTGTAAATAATTTTTGCATCCGTGTTTCACAGATGCACTGAAATTACTCCCTCAGTGTAAGAGGTGGTTTGTTGTAAGTCTATGATGTTCTTGAGAGGAGACACAGTTGTAAAGCACAGTGATGTTTGATCTCTGCTGTAGTGCATTTGCTACCCTGAGATACAAGCCTGGAGTACGTTTACAGCTTCACGGCAGCAAAGTTAAGATTGAAGGAGGAACTACAGAAAAGCAGGGGAAGGAATTTTTAACATAATATGGGATGGGAGGACTAGAAACAATGGATATAAATTAGAGGGGGATAGATTTAGACTAGACATAAGGAAGAAATTCTTTACAGTGAGGGTGGTGAAACACTGGAACAGGTTGCCCAGGGAGGTTGTGGATGCCCCATCTCTGGAGGTGTTCAAGACCAGGCTGGACAAGGCACTGGGCAGCCTGGTCTAGTGGGAGGTGTCCCTGCCTATGGCAGGGGGGTTGGAACTCGATGATCTTTAAGGTCCCTTCCAACCCAAACTATTCTATGATTCTATGAAAATAAGAAAAGCAGTTCCATCCTGCTTAGTGAGAAGTACTGATGTAGACATGGCCTCACTATCAGCCAGTCAGAAAAGCAGCTTTGTGTGTACTGAGTCCTCTAAGGCAGTTGTCCTATTAAAGTCAGAAACATGTTCTCCAGCATAAGCCATTTTTGTACTGTGCCTGCTGTGGAGGAATTTTACTTTTAATAACAGTTTGTGTCTGGATGCAAAGTTTTCTAGATTCCCTTCGCTATTTCTAAATGTAAGTAATAAGTAAAACGTTAGGGTAAAATGCAGGACTGCTCAAATGAACTACTGCAGAGCTATCACACAGGAGAATGTTAGGGGAAGAGACATGAGCTGTAATGTTTGACTTGGCTTCCTGTCTGCTGGAAGCAGGAAAAGAGCTGGTGAGAATCTAAAAGTTTTTATCCGAGTTCACATATTTCCTTTTTTGCCTTAATACACTTGGCAAAAAACAAAATGAGAAATGCTTTCGGTACTGTAATTCTTGCATATGTTCCCAAGCTGCCCTCAAACATGAGGAAGATAGAACTATTCTTTCTCTGAAAGCAATCTATTGTGTGTCGGTACTTAGTATGATGTATAAAAAGAAGAAAGAGATTCATTATACATAAGAGAGGGGGAGAAAATATCTGTTCTTTAAAACAAAGTTGCTACTTGTGGCCCAAGCAATTAATTCTGTAGGTCTGCATGCTGCTTCTGAGGGATCCTACAAAAGCAGCTGTGACCCTGTTAACATATTTAATCTGGTGATGATTGCAGCTACCACCTAAAATCTTACAGGGACCTATGTATCTAAAGAAGTTGAAAATCACACAATAGAGGAACTACTGTGAGAATCTTAAAAGGATCATGCATCAGCCACATTACACTCTTATGCTGCTTACTTACTGTATAGATTCTAGGCAAGACAAAATATTTCTGCTGCTCAGTGCAACACAGGCTTCTTTTCAGTCTTGACATCTTTTCTTAAGCATTTAGTTGCTATTAGAAGGTATAACTTCTTAACATTACAGTAGCCATTGTGGTGTCTCTTGTGTTGCTGTTTGCAAGGACTCTGTCAGGGATATCAGCTTGTGCTACATCACATTTTTTCCTCCTCTTTATTATGAGTAAAGATACATCTTTTAGAATGAAGGAATCAAAACTTAATTTACTGGTGTAATACCAGCTCCTAATGAATTCTGTGCTAGTAGTGCTTTTAAGACCAGCTCAGAACCATTACTAATGTTATAACAGTGGCCATTCCATTAATAAGTCTGTCTGTTTTTAAAAACATC
>VZTY01008143.1:28539-104081 GCA_013400935.1 Turnix velox | reverse complement strand
ACCCCCCTTCCCCCCCCCCCCCGCACGCTTTGCTGCCTCTGCGGGCTGGCAGCAGCCTCCGGGCGGCCAATTTCCAGGGGCCAACATCGGTTGTGGTTTCCGAGGGCTTTCCAGAGCTTCTCTCAGCCCCACGAGGAAAGATATCAATTGATGTGTATAAAATGGCCAAGGAGCTTCGGTAAATAGACTTTACCCTTCATATCCAGAGGTCCTGGCAGCGGCTGTGCTGGAGGGTGGGGTTGTACTTTTCCCCTTCCTGTACTTGGACACTTTTGATTATCCAGACTTTTCTGGGACTGAGCAGGGCTGCCTTATAACAAAGCCTGCATAATATAATTGCCTAAATAGGCCTATTGTCCTTTTCAAGTGACTGTGCTGTGAAATCTTTCAACTTTTATTGTTCAAATGTTGCGTCTAACGCCGTGATGGCTTAATGGCTGCGGCCAGGAGGGGAGATCCCTTTCCCTCATTTCTCATAGCTGATTATCTTCCTGCCCCCTATTGATGTTTACCCCTTTTGGGAAGCAAATATTTTAGCCACTTCTGGCAGGGTAAAGTGCCAAAAGTGATAGGCCTGGAAATACAAAGCTATGATTGATTTTGACCTTTGCTCACGTGCATGAAGCCTGTCCCCATGCAGTGTGACCCGTGCCACTTCTTGCTGAAATCCAAGCCCTTTGGAACCAAATGGAACTATGAAAATACAAGCTACGAAATGTTCAAACTATTCTAAAATAACAGAGTGATCATTTTCTCCTTGCTGCAAAAAAAAGAAGAAAGAACATGAGCAGGAGGGTAGCAGAGCTGGATTTTCTAGTGAGCAAAACAAGGGTAATGTCTTTAGTCTGCTGCTCCCTCTTTATGAGAACCATACTTTGGGTAAAAAATAAGCAAACTGGTGTCATGTGGGAATAATTCCTCTCTGCAGCCTTTCAGTCACCATAATCTTAGCTGTTCCTCTTAATTGTAATCAGTAAACAACCTTCATCCAAAAATGTGGGGTTTAAACTGTCTTTAAAAAAAATAATCTAAGGTCTGGGATCTTATTAATCCACCGCTGCATGAGCAAATGTGTTTCAGAAGTTAAGAATGTCAGAAACAGTAGCCTAAATTTAGCATCCTAAATCCACATTTCATGGCTTCATTTCCAAATATGCTGAGCATCTACGAGCTCCCTCAGCACTTTTAGAAGCAGGCCACATGTTTAAATGGCCAGATACTATTTAGAATCTTTGTGTAGTATTAAAAATTTTATAGGATTTTCCCACTTCTTACAAGAAATACAAATAGTAGTTCGGTGACAGAATTCACTATAAGAATGATGAAAAGGCACTTACTTATAAGGCAAAGTAGAACTTGTTTATAAGAGCGTATTGGTCTCTTTCTGTGAGTTTACAAGTCAAGTTTGCAGAATTCCATATTTAAACCACAAATGGAAGCTTTTTCCTCCTGTATTTTGTCTGACTCAGATTTCTCTAATGCGAGGAAGTGAACAGAGAATCAAAGTCCTCTCATCAGATACTCTCCTGGAACGTTTTCAGGCTTGTGGTATAGACTTTAATAGCTTATATAGTCTTTTTCATATACTCACTCATAAGCAGCTGCTCTGGATTGTTTTTCCAGTGACAGTGAATTAATATGATTGTGGTCACTGTGCATTTAGCTTATTTTTGAGGAAGGGGAGGAGGAGAGAGAGGGAAAAATCTGACTTCCTTCAGCTCACTTGAGTAATCTGAATAGGAGCAGAGAAGTTGCATCATGTGACGGGGCAGCTCACGGCAGCTCACCAGCATGGGGTCCCTGTGTGAGAACCTCCCTTGTACATGACAATCTGATAAGGATATCATGTGGTTTAGAAACACATTCCCACAATGTTCGCTTCTTTGTCCCTTTATTTGGGAGTGGGGAGGAAAAAAAAAACTTCTAACAAACTAGTGCCAGCCCCTTATATAACTGACCCCACTTTCTTTTAGTGTTTCTGTTTGAGCCTTACAGCTTCTTCAAATACTTTTGTTAAGAGAGGTGGAAATATAAGCCAGAGAGTTTGTGTAAAGAATCCTAGACGCAGAGTATATAATATACCTTCTGTTCCCCTCAGACAAGGTGATTTTTCTTTCCCCTGCTTATACCACATATAAACTGAATATTATAAAAGTATGGAAGTTAAATATACACACAGAACGCGACTCTTGTGTAGGTTTAGTAGGTTAAAGTTTGAATGAGTATTTACAAATTCTCAGAGTGCTCTGGATAGTCACCACTAAGGATGTGATGTTGAAGTCCACCTACAGTTTGGAGAGATTTCCGTTTTCTGCCCTTTCAGTGATTTACATTTTGCTCTCTGAGTGCCTCTCCTAAAAGAAATGCTTCGCAATAGAGTTTTTTTAGCTCTGCTTAGTTTCTTGTAATGGTTTGGAGAATCTCTTTCCATTGAACCATAATATTTTCTTCTCTTGGGTAGTGTTGTATTTTTAGTAAGACTCATTGAACAATAAAATGACAAATTAAGTATATGTTTGTCTTTTAGAGCCTTATCTCATGAAGCACTTAAAAGCAATCAGCCCTTCACTGTTGATTTTAATAAAGGCTTCAGAAACAGAGTGGTCATATGAATGAATCTTTAGTGTATTTACGTACCAGTATTTTTTATGGAATACCAGTAAAAGTTCATGTCATTGTGCTGAGTATTCAACTCAGTGAACATCCAGTATTTCTTCTAGAAAGCAACAAGGATCATTTGCCTTTTAAATAGCAGAGGTGTGGAGCAGTCAAGCAGCATGCTGGGTTTTGCCCCAACCAGAACAACATCCACAGTTTGATTTGGCTTAGGTTTCCTTCACTTGAAGTTTCAATTCTAGAATACCATTTCTGCCTATAAGGTAAAAAGGAATGGTTGAAGAAAAAAAAACACACAAAACCCCAGTGAAATAACACAAAATCTCTTGAATCCTGTGCTTGTGGTGAGTTGCTTAAATGGTCTTCTCCACCAAGCTGGCTGATAGCAAAGCAGCATGTCATACAGAGGTGTGGATCCCTTTTCCTACAGGACTCCTTGCCAGTTGGTGATGATACCAAAAGAATTCCCAGACTTATCACTCCTGTGTGATAAGTGAATGAAGAGGCATCTTGAGTCGATTGAAATATTTCCCTTGTTTGCTGCTGGTACCAAGATGGTATAGAAGTGTTCAGGTATGGCACAGCCATACCCTGCCTCAGTGCTTAGGGCACAACCATGGGCAGAGACTGGGGCAGGAGCAGGCTCTTCTGCTCTAAACCTCTCTCCATCTCCTGAGCCTCTCTTTAATTCCTCTTCTTCTACCCAAAACCCCACAATGAATACCAGCATGTCCTGTCTTTCCAAGACTGACCATTCACTTGCACACACGGAGGAGGAGGACTTGGAAAACTGTGTCACAGTGCCACCTGGTGATACCTGCCCAAGCCACAGGCAGAGGAATGCTTTCTCCAGGACCCTGGTTCAGGTGCAGGGAAATGCCCCAGTGCCCCGGGCATCATCTCTCTCTGGATTTTTTGGTGCGACTCTCTTGGTGGTTCTAATCAAAAATCCCGTTTTCTCTGCAAGCCTTCTCTTCCAGGCGAAGGATATTACTCCTCCAGTCTGGGCTCAAGGCAAAGGATTGGCTAAAAAAGTCAGACATGTGTGAGCTTCTTTTATTGTTCAGATCATGCCCCAAGGGGAGGTTGGTTGGTTGCATTTTAGCAGTTGTTCATACTTCTGACTCTCAAATTTTGGTCTGAGGAGGTCTTTCTTTTTAACCTCTGTCTTCCAGAGTATTGCTTTGTTGCTTGGATTTGCTCTTTTCATTCATCCATGAGACCTCCCAGTGGCTTCCCAGTGCCTGAAAGGGCTCCAGGAAAGCTGGGGAGGGACTGTTTGCTGGGACATGGAGCCACAGGATGAGGAGCAGTGGTTTGAAACTAGAGCAGGGAAGGGTTAGATAGGACATGAGGAAGAAGTTTTTCATCATGAGAGTGCTGAGGCACCAGGATGGGTTGCCCAGAGAGGTGGTAGAGACATCCAAGGCTAGGCTTGCTGAGGCTCTGAGCAACCTCATCTAGTGCAGGATGTTCCTGCTCACTGCAGGGGTGTTGGTCTACACGCCCTTTGACGGTCTCTTACAACCCTGTGATTCGTTTGAGGAAGAAATCTCATTAGTTGGTGGATCAGGGTGTGTATCAAATCCTCCTTAGTAGCTGGGTGGGAAGGCTCAGAGATCTGTCTTTCCTAAAGATCCTTCTGGTTTCCCCCCACACTTGGAGCACCAGGATGTAAAACACAGAACAAATGGCAAGTCACCCGTGTCTTCCAGAGAAGTAGGCAAAGGACCTTTGGTGAGGGGAGCTAAAGGAAGAATATACTTCTCCCAAGTCCTCATCCCCTGGTGAGCCCCAGCCTTCCTCTCCCTGTTTGCAGAGCACATTCCAGCTGTGTTTTCCTAGTTGTACACACACGCAGTGTGAGTTAGGTGTGTGAGCTGCTTCGCCTGTGTTGCCACATTCACTTCTCTGCCACCACGCCAAGAAGGATCCATTATCTCTCCCAAGTTTTGAAACGAAGCCTTTGGCTGCTTGCAAGAGTACAGGGCTGACTCACATCCTTCTGTGGGTTTTTTTGGTTGATTCCCCCCTCCCCTCCCCTTATCCGAATTCTTTCCTCTCTCTGTGTTTTGGAGAAGTCCTGCAAGACCTCACTGTTAGGAGGCACTACATGTCTGGAGGCGGTTTTGGGAAAGTTCCCCTGGCCCCAAAATGGAGTGGGGGCATGAAGGCAGCCATTGTTGGCAGAGGTTGCCTTCACCTTCCCCAAAATTTGTGAGCAGAGCTGGGCTGCAGCCACGTTGCCAGCCTGCTGTCCTTCCTTCTCCTGCACAACTAGAAACTAACTCCTGACCACAAGAGGTGAGGAAGGAATGACGCAATAAAAGGAGATTAAATCAGACCCTTGGTTTCCCTGGAACATGCATTTGGCTCTTTCCCGACAATCTTTTCCCCATTTTTCAAATAAACACATATTTTCTCATGATAACGCTATTTGAAATATTAATGCGTGCAGGGCTACGTTACCTTTGTTTCTTCATCAAAGTCCATTACTGTGAAAAGGCTGCTGTTCCTCAGGCTGTTTCAGCTTCAAAAGAATTTTAAGGCCTGGTCTGTTGGAAAGCTTGGGGGTATAATTAGTGAAAATGGAAATAGATGCAAGAGAAATTTAGTTCCTGATGTTTTAATTCAGTGTAGCACTGCCATGTGTTGTTGAAGAGGATTCTTAAAGGCAAACATAATTATTTCATTATGGTCTTCAGAATCCTTAGATTGGTCTTAATGACAAGAAGCTGCATAAGGAGTCATACATTTTAATTAGACCTTTTTATATTTACATCAGATAAATAACAAATAACTGATGAAAAATAAGTTTTCTGAATGGATGGTTTCACACAGAGCCCTGGTTACAGTTTAATGATAAAACATTTCTCTTATTGCTTTGCATTTTAATTATCTAGAGTTATTACTCTAACAGAGATCTCAAAATGCTGTTATTTCCATGCATGTCATTAGATTCCCAACTAATTTTTATGACTCCGAAGCTAGGCTAAAAAATGTTTTTCAGCTTATATTCCTTACAATCAGTTTCCAGCTTTATTAATTTCATTTTGCTTTCATTTGTTAGATTTAGATACTTTCTGTTTTTGGTGATAGACTGTCTAGTAAAAGCTAGTGGGAAGAGTCAGACCTTTTCTTGTGTCTTCAGTTCCCTTCACAGGAGGAATTCCTGACCTTAACAACTGGTCAAGAAGTGAGTATGAAACTGTAGGGATTGCAGTGGACTTTGCTAAGGAAAAAATTTGATGTCTCTTTCTTTCCAGCTTAGTTTGAAAGTTATATTTCTAAATCTCTTCAGAAAATCTTAACAGTACCCTTTTATAGTTGAGTGTATGCTTGCATTTAAAATGCCAATATTTTTAATTTTCTTTACACCCTTTCTCAGTCACTTTAGCATACAGGGAGGAATTACTGTAGAGTTTCACTACTTGCAAAAGTCTTTCATGTTTGCGAGCTCTCCAGCTTTTCATTTTTGTAACAAAACATCTTTCACATGATTCATTCCTGGGAGTGGACAGAACGCTAATTGTTGTTATTGATTTTAAATTTCACAACCATTACAAGTAACCCAGATGAGTGGCAGATAAAGAGTAATAATCCATGGAGTTCTGGAAGTGTTTCATGTTTGTCTGTAGTACTTTATGTGATCAATAGTAACTGCCCTATTGAAACTAACTGCTGTATCAAATAACAGTAAATCAAATGAATGTGCTTACAGATTATTTATTGAAAGCTTTAATTGTTCACTGGGGCCCTGCTTATCTCCGGAAACAATAGAAGGCAGTGATGAGGGGGAACTGGTTTGCAAATGCGCAGCAAGGTCTCCTCTGTGCCAGGGCTGTGTGAGAGCTTTCCAAAGTGCCCCTGTCCCTCTGGGATCGCCTGCAGGGCTTGATCCCAGCTTAAATCAGTCAAGAGGTGAGTTTCCTTGGGTTCACAAGTCCATCCTTCCTTTTAATTATTATTTTTATAGCAATCTCTGAGGATGACTAACATGTTGCATTTGTGGGTTCAAGTGTGGAAAAAGAACTCATTTCTCAAAATTTCCAAGAAGTCCACGGAACGAAAGACAGGACAGGACAAGACTTTAGAAAGGGAAGTAAAAGAGAGCATCCAGTTCTGGAGCCCTCAACACAGGAAGGACATTGAGCTGTTGGAGTGGGTCCAGAGGAGGGCCACGAAGATGGTCAAAGCTCTGGAGCAACTGCTCTGTGAAGACAGGCTGAAGGAGTTGGGGTTGTTCAGCCTGGAGAAGAGAAGGCTCAGAGGGGACCTCATAGTAACTTAACAGTACCTGAGGGGGTCCTACAGAAAGGCAGGGGAAGGACTTTTTAATATGATATTGGATGGGAGGACTAGAAACAATGGATATAAATTGGAAGGGGGTAGATTTAGACTTGACATAAGAAAGAAATTCTTTATGGTGAGGGTGGTGAAGCACTGGAACAGGTTGCCCAGGGAGGTTGTGGATGCCTCCTCTCTGGAGGTGTTTAAGGCCAGGCTGGACAGGGCACTGAGCAGCCTGGTCTAGTGGGAGGTGTCCCTGCCTATGGCAGGAGGGTTGGAACTCGATGATCTTTGAGGTCCCTTCCAACCCAAACTATCCTAAGGAAGCAAAGGAAACCTTACTTAGGTGTACTATGGATTGGGGCATTTATATTCTACTAAACAGCTGTCAGACTTGTGCAAATACCAAGAAGTTTAAACAAATTACTTCCAGCTAACTATGCCAAGCCATTGTATTTCAGTAATTTCTTAAAATACCCACTCTTCCTTGTCACAGTCACTCCATTTAGGACTTAGTGCCACAGGCTGAAATGTTTCTGGGCTCTAAGTGCAATAGTTAAGTCTCACAGACAATTTGACTGCTGTCCACAATTTTTTTTTTAATAGCCTGGATGTGGTGTTTGCTGTGGCTTCAGAATCCTATTCAGGATCAGCTGAGGCACTAAAGCTGTCCTTCAGCAAGTTCAGGAGGATGGCACAGGATGAATTTATGTTTAATAAGACCATCTCTCCAACCGTGACAACTGGGAAAGCATTTGTAAAATTAGCTTACTTCCTACAGAAAATGACCCAAATCTCTTAAACATGGCAGGAAAGGGATTTTTTTCTCTAATGAAACTTTGTATTTTGTATAACATATAGACGTGTAATATTGGATAATTAGAATACTGACACTTAAAAATTATTAAAGCATAGTAGCCAGAGATCTTTTGGAATTGAATCTCACTTCAAAGAAGTGACTTGCCTTTTTCATAGCATAAGCTTTACCTGACATTTCTCGGGACTTCAGGTGTCAGGGTTGAATTTTGCTCATCCATCTTTTTGGAAAGAAAGAATTTTCCTTATTGGCCTGTTCTGTATAAAGTTGATATTTTTCTTGTTTGCAAGACTGGAGCAGAAAAGCCCCAATTCTCTGCTGAATGTGGCTGTTGGATAAGGAAAACTACCATTGTAAAGGAAATTCCACCTATAAAAATTCTTAAAAATAGAATGTAAAATACTGCATAAACTTGATGATAAGGACTCAAGGAAAAGAAATGTGGTAATGTCTTTGTTTTTCATGATACTTCCCCACTGTGGTATCATCTTAGGTATTTTGTTCAGAAATATTGGAATTCCACTCAGGCAAGCATTACATCTTCAGGAACTTGATATTTAATTTGTTCCCTCAAAATATATCAGTGATACTTAGTTCTTAAGTATTCCATAAGCTTGAATTTCTTACACTGGCTTTAGCATTGTTTAGCTGAGCTGCTCCCAGTAATGCACTGGCATGTTGAGGGGATGGAGGAGGATGGGGTTTGTCCCTGTTTTGGTGCTGGAGGATGTCAGAGGGGTTAAGTTTTTCTCGTTGCAGATAAGCCCAAGTGATGAAAGCCATTTTTTCCTGCTATTATTTGATGTCTAAATGGAAATAGCATATTGTTTTGATTCTACCCCCACAGTGGCAGCAGTGAAGCACTGTGGGTGCAATTAGGCTGGTGTGAAAATTAGTCTTAACACTTACTAGGCAAGTAAGCTACATGGATAGAAAACATCTATACAGAGCAGAGGTGCCTCTGAAGTTCACTGCAGTCACATTAGGGCCATGGGAGATGTCTGTTAGGACATCTGCTTGGTCAAAGATGCTACCTTTGCCTCTCTATGTGCTGCCCTGTGGGAGGCTGCTGCTGTATGGCAGGAGGAAATGCACAGCTCCATTTCATGCCCTGATCCTTGCCACTAAATGGCCTTCTTTTGCAGCAGCATGGCTGGAAAACTGGACATGTGGTGCTCCACTGTAGGGCTGGTGACGTCTGGGACAAGGGGCCAGGGGAGGTGGCTGCTTGGGGTTTGCTGCTTCAGCACGTTTTATCCCAGCTCTGTTGTGGGATGAAGCTTCCTCAGTAAAGGATCATACCTCGGGGTGGCCTAAGGCCAAAAAAAAGGTCTGTTGAGGGTCCTGAGGGCGAGATCCCAAGTGATGAGGAATGAGCTTCACAGTTGTCTGCTTCCTTGTAAAAGAGAAGGGTGTCTGTGTGATGAGGGCTGTTAAAGAATTAGACCTCCTTTTCTAAGGAAATCAGAACTCGGAATTAGCAGAGCAATGAAAGGCTTCTGAACAGAAAGCTGGAAACAATACATTTTTAATAAAATGGGCAGTTACTCTAATTGCTGAACCCCTACTGTTCAATTTCTTTTAGTGCTCTTACTCATTAAATTCAGCATACTTATTATTTACAGATGTATGCCTTTTAACTTGTTTATAGAAACCATGCTTTGTAAAAAGCTGTGGATGGTATAATGCTAATTTTTAAGTGTTTATTGCTGCCTATAACACGCAATTTTCAAAACAATTGAAAATAGTGGTGGAGCTTCTCGCTGGAGTCCACCCCAAACTGCCTATGAAAAGTGAAATAGTGGTACCCTGTGCTGCCTTAAAGGTTACAGGCCATTTGTAGTGGCTTGATGGCATACCCATTAATGAAGAATTTACCTGTTCATAAAGATTTTAAGCTCAGCAGTCTAGTTTCTAGATATTATTCTAATGTAACCCATTTAAACATGTGTGATGGAGTTCATAATTGCCCTTGTAAATGGGTATAGAAAGTAGGGTATATAAATCAATTAGTGCTATTCAGCAGTGTGGCTGTAATACAAATTAATTGGGTTGATCAGCATTTTAACTGCCACTAGAGTTACTTGAAGTAGTTTTGATCACTGAATGGGCTCTTGTCGAGTCACTCTATTAATTTTAAGATTTAAAAAACATCTGAAGATCAAAACGTTCCGAATTAATGGTCCTGGGAGTTTGAGAAATGAAATTATATGTCAAATATTGCAGAGCAAGTTGGTTTTACTGCCTTTTCCAAGTAGAGCACAACAGTTTTATTTTGTCCATGTGGTACTGAACCCACTGTGTAGTAGTAGGATGTGATTAAAGATGTTAAAACACTCATTTTCTTGCTGGATTCCAGCCACAGCAAAAAGTCATGATGAATGGTGTCATGAGAACATGCTGAATGTATAGAAAACAAAAAAATCTACTTGGCAGCCACAGTAACAGCAAAAACTAACAGCAGATCGGGTAGGAGGTGAGTTTTGAAGAATACAGTCACTTCCCTAGTATAACACTCTGGGTAATTCTGTTTGGATGCTTGAAAGGATTCAGAGATAAAAGGGAAGACCTCAAAACACTATAAAACATTTAATAACCAGGAATGGAGACTTTACGACTGAGTAAAATATCTGGATGTGTGCAGTAACTACCTAATTTCCCTCACAGTTTTTATTCATTATTGAAGATACTGGTTCAAGGTTTTACTCCCACTTATGTTCACATGCCAGGAGTCTTTCTTGGAGTCAGTGGTGTGACATCATTGTAAAACAGATCTGAAAAAAGACTCCTTTTATTTTTAAGCATTTTTTTTCCATCTCATTGTGCCTTTTTTCTTGGTTCTGATCCTATGGAGAAAACCTGCTGAATTTGTGACACTACAGTTGTATCAGAAATAAGCTCCACTTCAATAATTAAAGAAAAAAGAGGCCAGAATTGTCATCCTCTCTACATTTACCTACCTTGGCGTTCACTGGTAAAGCAAGCAGAGCCTGAATTATAAGGAAAGTTAAATTTTAAAGGAGAATCTGACTTGGTGCAGATGATAGCACAATTATATGTTGGTTTTGGGTTTTTTTTAAGAGAACCCTATTTTTCAGCTCTGCAGTAATACAGCATTTATACTTGATACTGATGCAATTTTGCACGCTTGTGGCCAGGCAGAAAAATCAGCGAGCTGAAAAAACTCCAGAGCTAGCATCTTTCGGATGTTTTTCTTCACTTTTCCATACGATTTGTTTTTTTCATTTAACATGTTTTCTTTTCCATTTGGAAGGTAGGCAACTAATACAAAGTGATGAGGCGCTGCCCTGTGAACTCTGCTGTGGCTGCCAAGCCCTGCAGCCATCCTGCCTGCACACTCTCTCTCACCCTGTCCTCCCCCTCCTCCCCAGTGCTTGCCTGGCCACTTATTTCACCAGAGAAGCTCCTGTTCTCAGTCACTGGAGCATCATTAGCTCTCGCTGTCCCGAGAGTGACACAGGGATAACCACATGCAGTTCTTGTCCCTGACATAATGAATCTTGACAAGCCTTCTGCCTGTCACGTTTGCTCAGGTGTAAATGCATTTCTCTGGCCAGGTGGGCACATGAACTCAAAGACAGAGCTGCTTTGCTGATACAATTGTGAAAAAAAAAAAAAAAAAAGCCAAAAACCAACCAAACTCAACCAACCAGCCTGTAAGTGCCTTGTTTTCACAGAATCATAGAATGGTTTGGGTTGGAAGGGACCTTAAAGATCATCGAGTTCCAACAAATAGGCAGGGACATCTCCCACTAGATCAGGTTCCTCAATGCCTCATCCAGCCTGGCCTGGAAAACCTCCAGGGAGCGGGCATTCACAGCCTCTCTGGGCAACCTGTTCTACTGTCTCACCACCCTCACAGAAAATAACTGCTTTCTTATATCTAGCCTGAATCAACCACCTTCCAATTTGCATCCATTCCTAGTCCTGCATTACATATCCTATTGAAAAGTTTTGCCCCAGCCTTTCTGTAGCCTCAGGTATTGAGAAGCTACCATGAGCCTTCTCTTCTCCAGGTTGAACAATCCTGACTCCTTCAGCCTGTCCTCAGAAGAGAGGTGCTCCATCATTTTGGTGGCTCTCCTCTGGACCCACTCCAACATCTCAATGTCCTTCTTACGTTGATGGCTCCAGAACTGGACACAGTACTCCAGGTGGGGTCTCACAAGAACTGAGTAGAGGGGCAAAACCACCTTTTTTCTTAGAAAATGTGATGCAAACACCAATATCCTGTTACTTACAGATATTGCCTCTGGGTTTCATGGAGATGATGCTTGAGAACCAGGCATTGCGGACTGGAGCAAACCTTAGTCCTGTTTGGAAATGCCCTCATAAGCAAATCTAGAGAACGTGAACATGGTCTTTACAGAGCAGCTGCCATCTGCTTTTTGTGGGAGATACACCTCTGGAGTTCCTAGTTATCAGAAGTCCTGATTTGATTAGGAGAAGCACCAGAGTTGGTGCAAGGACAGCTGGAGACCACCTGGGGCTTCAGGAAAAAGTTTCAGGGTGTTTTCATTCACATGCATATGGCTGGGGGATGCTGATGTTCTCCGGTTCACATGTGCTCCGTAGATAAGACTAGCCTGGTAGATTCAGCCAGGTATGAAATGAGCCAGGAGAGAGCTCAGGATTCATCTCAGGGCAGGTCTTTAGTCTGCCAGGACATTGCTGTATAGTTATATTATGGAATAGTCTTGTAGAAAGTTGGCTCTTAGGTGGCCATGGAGATGTTAAAATGAAGACAAGACTTTCACCAACCTCTCAGTAGTTTCCTGGCAGCAGCAGTGGTGGCTTTCAGGGGCACAAGGCACCCAGACCTTGCAGTTGGTAGGTGAGTAGGAGGCACACACAGGCTTGGGGATGCTTCAGGGACCTCACCTTAGAGGACCTGAACACAGACTTAACTGAGTTTCTGCTCGGTCATGTTCCCCATGTGTGACTTTGGGAAAGTCACGTAAGGCTGTGTTTTGAAGAAGGTGCTAGGCTTCAGCTGGAGTTGGGGTTGTCCAGCCTGGAGAAGAGAAGGCTCAGGGGTGACCTCATAGTAACTTATCAGTACCTGAAGGGGGCTACAGAAAGCCTGGGGTATGACTTTTTAATAAGATATTTGATGGGAAGACTAGAAATAATGGATGTAAATTGGAAGAGGGTAGATTTAGGCTAGATATAAGAAAGACATTCTTTATAGTGAGGGTGGTGAAATACTGGAACAGGGTACCTAGAGAGGCTGTGAACACCCCCTCTCTTGAGGTGTTTAAGGCCAGTCTGTACAAGGCACTGAGCAGCCTGATCTAGTGGGAAGTGTCCCTGCCTATGGCAGGGGGGTTGGAACTCAAAGATCTTTAAGGTCCCTTCCAACCCGTACAATTCTATAGGTTCCAGTTGGGTGCTGCTTGCATGCTTCTTGGAGTTGAAGACCCGAGAAAATCAAACTCTTAGATTGTCAATGCTTCTGTTCCCCATCTCTAAAGTGAGAAGGTGCTAGAAAGGTAAAAACTGGAATGCTGGCAGGTTACTCATGTACTGAAGCAGTAGGGTCTGCAATGGTAGATCAAATAGAAGAGAGCAGGACTGTTCCATCTGCTAAATATGGCAGGACCAGAAGTGCTGCTGGCTGTGCTGTGTCATGGGGACAGCAGGAACTGGCATGGGGGGGGTCATTCTGGTTGTCACTTGGGACGATGTGGTGGCAAGCAGGGACCTTGGAGTGCCGTAATAACTGGAATTGCATATCTAGCAGATGGGTTAAGAGGATAGGTTGCAGCATACTGGGAAAGTGTGTTACAAAGGAATTGCCACCCTTTTACTGGGCAACCTGTATAAGCCATTTATGGGAGCAAGAACCTCCCTGCTAGACCCTAGCTGCTAATTGTGTTTGGAGAGCAAAAATGAAATGCTGTTGTCTTCTGATTTACTGGCTAGTTCTGCTCTGCTGGTACTGGATGCTGAACTTTTATTTCTTGGCCTGTATAACCTGATAGGAGTAAAGGTTTCAAAGGGCTGTAGTTGGGCCCTATTGCCCAGAAGGGTATCCACTGCCTGTGCTGGCTCAGGTTGCACCACACTGCAGGGTTGTTGTTACAGGTTTGCAATTGGAACTTGGCAATTTTATTGATGAAAGGCAAGAAGGAGGGAGAGAGTGGGAGCTGCATCGTGTTCCCAGGTCTAAACTGGGGGAGATGCAGCAGCAGATGGGTGTAAAGACTTATTTTCTGCCATTCCACTTGGCAAGTCCAGCTTGGCACACACACACCAGAGGCATTTGCTGAGTATGAAGAATCTTTGGGGTTTTTTTTGTTTTGGCTCATCCTTTGAACTTAAGTATGCGTTTTAACACTTTGATGCTTAAAACAGTTAAAAATGAAAGTGCTTTGAGGACCTACTTTGCAAGTAATGGCTCCCCTCAAGGTTAGGGAGGCCTTTCAAGGTTCATTCTTGCAGACACCTCTGGACTTCCCAGGATGGTGCTGGTTACCATTATTTAGGTTAGAAGCAGCACCGGAGGATCCTGCGGCGCCGGCTGCTGGGCACCAGGCTTTGAGGCTCTGCCCAAAATAGCTTCGTCTCTAAATACACCAGATGAGGAAGGGTGGGGGAAGAAATTACTGTCCTGATTGTATGTCTGCCTGCACTGGAGCAGCGGCCAAATTTGTACTTGGAACTTCATTAGGGCAAGGATATGGCAGCAGAGAGAGCAGCGTGGCTGAGTGCTCCTCGTGCTGGGGGCAGAGTTCAATGGGACCCCTCTTCTCCCACGGGTGAGGAGACACAAGCCAGCTGTCCCTATCTCTCTCTCACTGACAAGAGGAGTCCTAACAGCAAAAGCACTTGGACTTTAGAGACTTCTGCCAACTCAGCTGAGCCTATCAGGGCCTCACACCTTGTCTGAGATAGCTGTTGGCAGCAGCAGCCTGTGCCCTGGCCATGGCTCTCAGAATGACCTGGCCTGAGGCACCTTTTAGGTGACCTTGGGTGTAGTGAGTCCATTAGTAAGACCTTGGAAATTGGGATTCTGAGCTCTACTTCTCATGGGTTTTTTTGCTCACTGTAGGAATCCTGAACCAGCACATAGTGAGAGCTTGTAGGATGGGGCAACACCAAGCAGAAACCACCAGGTCATAAAGTTTCATCTTGTCCCCTTTGACAGTGGGATTCCCCTTTTCTGAACAAAAGCAGCCCTGAAGTCTTATGCATTTTTATTTATTTTCAACCCTAATAATACCTTTATAATATTTTTTTTTCAAGTTCTGCACAGTCTTGCAGAGATGAACTGTGATGATTAAAATTCATGCTGGAAAAGTTGTAATCAAGAGCTATGGTAACTTGGTAACTTCTATTTAGCAGCATCGCTTTAAGGCAAATGTGTGCAGCTAGCAACAGGCAAATAATAAAGGAGAACTCCCAAATGTGGAGAGCATACTTTCTTAAGTACTTCTGAAAATCCAGAGAGAAGTATCTCTGCCTGGAGATACCAAGGCAGCCTGTTTTTTAGTCTGGGTCTGTTGTGTTCACTAGTAGTAAAAAAGCATTCCTTTTACTACCTCAGTGCATACCCTGTCCATTGAGGAATGATTTTTGGCTCTGATGGTAGAGTTTGGTAATTTTTTCTGTGCTAATTAACATTCACATGTGGATTCTCCCCAGCCTTTTCCTCTGTCCTCTTGCCCTCAGCCCACTCCATCTCCCCCTGCCACCCCCGGGGACACCAGTGGGCTCAAAAAGCGAGCGCCCACCTTCTTTCCTTTGTGGTCTTTGCTTTGCCAGGGGGAAAATGGAAGTCTGTGCACAAGGGAAGACTTTGTTTTCCTCTTTTCTGTTGTCTGTGATCCCCACCTGTTGTATATATGGTAAAAATATCTGGGACTTATAACCCAGCAACAGTACTCAGCCAGAGTCATGTGTGACCGGGTCAAACACACACTCGCTGGAGGGTCATGGCCAGGTTACTAAGTCAAGGCTGGCAAGTCTCCACCATAATGTTTTCTTTCTCTCTCACTCTTTTTTTTTCTTTCCCTTTTTTTTCTTTTCTTTCTCCCTTCTCTCCTTGTCTGTCTTCCAAACAAGGGCTTAAAGAAACAAAACCAAACCGAGCCTCATAACAATGCAAAGTATTTAAGCATGACAAATTCAAAGGAGTTTTTTATTAAAAAAAAATTGGGTGGGGGAGGCTGAGTCAATGATATTTTGGATTTAATTTTATAGTATAGTTTTATGTGGCACATGAAAGAGAGAAATTTGTATTGAAACAATTGAGACCCACTTTCCCGGTTCCTGGCTCTTTCCTGGAAGATGATTAAAAGCAGACTTTTTTTTCCAGACGAGACATAAAAATTAAATGATCTACAGTATATAGTTATTTTTTCAAATGTTTGGAGGCTTATAAATAACTTCTACAATCAAATGCACACATACAAGCAGCAGAGAATCTGGTTCTAATTACTTGTACTTTAGTTGAACTTTGGCGTTTCCTTTGACTTTCTGCCTAATGTATGTGAGCTGTGTGCCTTGCACTCCTGCAGTGAATTCTCTTCCCCCCCCCCAAAAAAAAAAAACGGAGTAAAAAAATCCAGACTCTTGTTGGTGCCAACAAAAATGAGGGTTAACAGAATGTTTTGACCAAATGCAACACTTTGCTATTCACCCTAATTAGCTGAAATTGCTGCTTCCCACCAGGGACCCCTAGCTCAGTATTCAAAATTCCCTTGAGGCTATCCAGGAAATGCCATTTGCTTTACAACTTATTCTTTTAAGGCTCAACTGTCCAAAGTGTGTATTAACATACAAGCTTAATAATCTTCAGTTTCTAGCAAAACGTGAGGCATTTGGTGGTGCCTGCCTGCTTCCCCTTGGTCACAAAGTGAAATACCTCCTCCATCTGTCAACATGCTTTAGCTGGCAGTAAATTAGCTCCCACAAAGCACGCTGTGCTTTTAAAAGATCTTATCTGCTGCTTTATCTAACCTTTAGAAATATTTCAGACATCTTAGGAATTGTGAAGTGACCGATTGTTTGAGAGTCCCTGTGTGTTTAAGCAGCATTCAGGTGTTGGGTGACGGGCACCCAGGCTCTGTTTTCTCAGGTGAGGAGGGACTCTGAAGTGTCACATCCCACAGGACAAAACAGCAGAGCATGGAAAGAAGTTGTGGGTTGTTTTTTTTTTAGCTTTGAGAAAGCCTCTTCTGCAAAAGTCAACCATCCACCCCCGTCCTTTCTTTTTTTTTCTACCTTACTGTCCCGTGGGCTAGCAGCCCACAGAAAGAACCCTCTGCTTGCATCTGATACCTGGCAGCACCCACATTTTCAAGTGAAGAGTTAAGAAAGTTAAAACCAAGGAAGAGCAGTAAGTCAGAAGCTGGAGTAAGAGCAGAGCATGTGTAACCCGAGTTCAAACCTTCTCCAGAAAGCTGCACATCTTGCCTGTGCTCTAAAGTGAACATTCCTAAGCTGGGTTTTCTTCCAAAAATGTCAAACTCTAGACAGTTGTTTGGCTGCTGCAAGTATTATACTGAATAGATGAAGCCATTTTAGTGCCTCATGTATATGGATGTTTTAGGGAGGGTTCTTCTGGTTTACATTGGCTCGTTCCTTCTCATATACCTTTACTAATTTTGCAGAAAAAATGCACATGGTTGCATCTTCAGATCTTTGGTTGCTTGACCCTGTTGTGTATTCATGAGCTGAGCTGCTTGCTTCATCTCTTCTGGGTATTGCAAGTTCCTGGCATTTGGCCCGTGCTTGATATAGACCTTAGTGGTTTCAGCTCTGCTGTTGGATGCAAATGCTTGTTTAGGATGAAATAATCAAAAAAGCAGAAGTGTGTCGGTGTTATTCCTCAAAGACTGCTTTACCCAAAATGAAATCACAGCATTGCAGGAGTTAGGGTTGTTTTATTGAATGACAAAACCTTGTTTCCCCGTGGGGAGCCTAAAAACCACCTTTTAGATGGACTGGGAGAGTTGAATGAGCTAATACAAAACACGCTGTCTGCTGCTATTAAGGGTTTTAAAGCTAAAATTTTATCATTCCACAGACTGATTGGAAGCCACCATAATTCATCTGTGAGCATGAAATAGGGTGCAGGACATTTGAGGCCTCTCAAGGGCATTTGACGAATCTAACTTTAATTTAAAAGGTACTAATAGATTATTGATTCAAGCAGGATGACTGGGCAGAGATCAATAACGGAGCACTCTCTGTCTTGCTTAAATATCAAAAATTACTGTTGAAAAGAAATTATCATTCTTGTCTGTGTTTTCATTAAGCAGAAACTTCATTAAAGTTTGCTTAGTGAAGTAGGAACTTGTAGATTTTTGATTTTGCCAAAGTTGAGTGTGTTTAATGCTGAAAAAGATAAGTGCAGTTCTGGACATTGTCTCAACATCACAATTTATGGAGCCACATGTTATTTTACTTTTCTGGCTTTTTCACGGCCTCATTATTGTTAGTTATATAAATAAATTGTTCCCTTTGGAAAGATATTTCTTTGCTTGGAATCAGAGCTTTTAATGGCTCAATCTAGCATTTATTTTCTACTCAAGAAACGTCTGTCCTTGAAGCTGATGGTGGCTCAACCCGAGGAAAAGTGGCAGGAAGGCACCTTTCTCTCTCTCACAAGCAATCAGAAGCTGCATCGTGCTCTCTGGTGCCCTCCCCGAGCTCTGCAGAACAGGGGTTGACAATGAATCATGAGTTTAATACAAATGTATCATCTTTGTAATCTGAAAAATATCATGTACAGTAAATCTTGTCGAAGCTTTTTCCATTGAGTAATATTCTTTAGGGCCTGCTGTTGGTACTCCTGAGATTTAGCTCTGCTGATAGTGCCTAATATTTCTGGACAGATCTGAGTTTCACGGATGCTGTCAGTTTCGTGGAGCTGTTGAAAGTTGGAGGGATTTATCTGAGGAGCAGCAGAACGGCTCGGTGAAACATGGAAATGTGCTGCACCTCTCCAATAAATGTGAGGAATGATGACAGCACATCACAGAAAACTAATGCAGATGTTTGGGAAAGATGTAGCTCACGTGTCTTATCTCACATTGTAGAGCTTTCCCATCCTTTCCTTGAAAGGAGAGAACTGGCTTTTCAGCAGGTTCCAAACAAATGACCGTCTTAGAAATATTAAGGCAATAAAGGGGTATGTGGGGTCATAATGTGTAAGTAGCTTTTGCTCAGAGAGATTTCCTGGTCTTATGAGTCCCAGGACAGGTAGGGAAGCATTGCTGGGTTGTGGAAATTTTACAGTTTGGGGTTTTTTTTAAAAAAATAGGTGATGTGTTCAGGTGATTTTGTCTTTTTATGTGTGTCCTGATGCATGTGGCCATCCTGCTGTGGCAGAACTGCTCATTGGGAGTGTTAACTTGTGTTAGAAAAAAGAGATACAAGAGCTCTCCCCAGATTAGGTATTGAGTAGAAGGGCAAATGCCACAGGCAATTTCCCATTGGAGGTTGATATTCAGCACACACACCTGGATCCCATGCAAGTCACTGGGATAAAACCAGAACAGAAGCCTAAAGCTGTCTGGTTTTGGAGGTTTCATTGCTTGTATCTGAAGCTTTCATGATGCTGAGTAACTGAATCATGAAAAATGGTCAAGTACTTAAAGTTTTTGAGGCTACAGCAGGTGGTCCTGCCTCTACTGTGCTTTATTTGGTTCCCCTTACATTTTGCTAGGAAAGACAAATGAATGTTTATTATATACAGGTACATATAAGCCACTTAGATGTAAATACCAAATAGTAAATTATCAATGACATAAAATTCAAGAATCATTCAATTTTTGTTTTCTCTCGTAGCAGTTGAAACTCAGAGCACCAGTTCTGAGGAACTTGTTCCGAGCCCTCCTTCACCACTTCCACCACCTCGAGTTTACAAGCCCTGTTTTGTCTGTCAGGACAAGTCATCTGGATATCACTATGGTGTCAGTGCTTGTGAGGGATGTAAGGTAAGTAAACTCATCTCCCTTTCTTTTTGTAAGGCCATGTTTCATTTTAGAGAGGGGCAAAGTGATGAAGTTTGGTGTGAGTTGATTGTCTACAAACTCTTTCTTGTGTGAGTTTGTTCTGATTCATGAGTAAAGCCAAAAAGCATTGTGCCTGAATTATTTTCCTTCATAACATCTGCCAAAGTGTGTCCTTCAGGGACTTCTTAAGCATTAACTAAACTGATAATGTGATCTGAGATGTAGAGATAATCCAAGAATGAAGTGAAAGCACTTTGAGACCCTTTAGTGTCCACCTAAAGTGAGTCAGGTATACCCTGAGAACTCTCCTGGCTGTTTCCTGCTCACAGCCCAGCTTTTTCTGTGTATCCAGGGGCTGGAGTTTGAAAAAAGAAGCTGATCGTCCATGGAAATTTTTGGCATAGTCTCTATCTAAGTAATCTCAAATCAAATCAGGAATCTGAGGAAAAGCAGGTTGTTACTTGCAAAAATGGAATCTGGCCATGCTGGCATATCTGCTCTCTGCCTTCCAGGGCTGGGGAAGTCAATTGACAATCCATAGACTGTGCTGAGGTATGTCTGGTCTAAAAACACATCAGAGAAGTGATGTCACCTAAAGCATGTGTGTGGCAACTCTTAGAGCTGCCCATACAATGAATGGGCAAGAAAGAAGGTGGTGCAAAAAATCATAAAAGACATCACAGGACAGATGTTCTGGTAGTTAACTGTTTATTATGGTACTCTAATGCAGTGTTCCTTTTAGTGATTAAACAAAAGACCTGTGATTTTAATCCATCAACTTAAAACAGTTTTGTAGTGCTTAGTCCAGTGAAGCTCCTAATACCAGAAGAAAATCTGATGGGTGCTGTGAACATACACACAAAGTCAGTAGAATAAATTAATAAAAGGTGTTTTGCTGGTTTCTTTATATGAGACATTGAAATACTCTTCAGAGAATGTGCATTTAGGGATATTTGCTGTAATCTTTGAACTTGCATCTTCTTCCACAATCCTTTTGTAGTAACATTGTCCCTGGTTTGTCATGAAGCAGGAAATGGTAGGATTATGATCTGCTTTCTCCCTAACTGAAGATTCTGAAGTGTTGGAAGTGACTATATAAGGTCACCTCAGTTCAGAATGTTTTTTTTTTAAACTCAGGTTTTCCTTAGATATTGTGTCTGTATTTTTTTTTCCTTTTAGATCTCACAAAACTATTGTAATTTAAATGGCTGTTAGGAGGAACTGTGGAAGAATATGCTGTAGCTGATTTCATTAAATAGGAAATCTCATTATACTCAAAAGCTATCCATGGTGGCATCATTTCCTCACCTGCATGGTCCTTCTAAGCTCAGATATAATTGCAGACTGTGACAGGAGGTCATGTGTCCCTAAGACTTCATTAGTTTTGAAAAATATGCAAAAAAAGATACTGTAGGGCTTTTACTGGCAATACTGCAAAGCACTTTCATAAATAATTAAAGCAAGACCACACTTGTCAAAATATGTGAAGAAATCCATGGTGTAATGTGTTAGCTATTTTTCAACAACAACAATGAAGAAGTCATGCTCACTTACTTGATAGTTTGGAGGATTGAGTAATCCAGCATGGAGCAATAGCTCCTGCTAAAAGAATAAATAAAGAAGTTGTGCTCAAAAACTGACAGTCTGTGAGAAATAACAAGATTCCAAAGCAGTAACTTGGCTGCTTGAGACTGGTAGTATTTGGGTTAGTTGATGCTTAGCTTTTCAGCAGGTTGGACTAAGATTTTTATGAATCTCTTCCACGGATTGGATCAGCTTCCTCAGTGAGTGCCAGGAGCTGACAAAGAGCATGATGAGGCCACTGATTCAACTCAACCAGTTGTCCTTTTGGCGTGCAGTCATGTGCTACGTTTGCTGTTGAAAGTTGCCTGAGTTTCAGGTCAACAGAAAGGGGTGTGCTGGATGTCAGCAGGGCGTGAGCAAAACACCAGGGACAGCCTCAGAAACCTCTACATTGCCAGTTTTTACTCTTTGGAGAAAGGATGTTACCCTTTTCTTTAGAGTCCTTTTGGACTGTTTGGTTTCTATTTCTTTTCTTCAGCTTTGCTCTGTGCTTGCTTTCACTCATTGAGTTTCCTCATCCTTTATCATGAGAAAACTACCACCTTGTACCTCCCCATCCAGTCCTCTGCCTGTACCCAAATCTACCTCATCCTTAGTTCCCACTAGCACTTTTTCATGCTGCTAGAAGAATTTGGCCAATAGCTTTCCAAGTTGAAGTAAGTGCTGAGCAGTGAGTGCTGCTGCTGGGGAAAAGCCTTGTCTCCTGTGGATCTCTGCTTTTCAGTTGTTTAACCCAGATTTATTGAAAAACTATTATTTCACTGAAGGCTTCTCCTCACTAAGGGAGCTGTATTTTTGTGCTGATTCTTTAGTGATTCTTTTGCTGATTCTTTATTTGTGAATGAGGGGAGCAGTAATGAGGAAGAATTCATGTTACAGCTCTTTGTCTAGTTAGGAAACACGAATTTTTTTCTTTACCTCAATGTGTGTCTCCATGAGTTTCAAAGAACTTTATTTTTTTTTTCTGAGACTTGGAGTTTCACTGAAGCTGAGCAGCTCAAAATCTGTTGAGATGACAAGAGGCAACCTCACTTATGGACAGCTGAGTTGCACAAAACTCATTCCACTAGAAGTTAGACTAAAAAAATATCAGCCAAATCAAGCATTAATTCTCCTGGTTTTCTTCTTTTCCTCTGGCCTTGTTGCCATTTTATCTTTCTTTGTGCCTGTTTCCACCATTTCTTTGTTCACATGATTTGCAATCTCTGTTCTGTGATGCTGAACCTTAAATTCACACTTTTTTCCTCCTGCAGTGGGCCTCCCTCTGCTCAGAGGCCCTTTTCTCAAGACTTTTACTTTTTCCTTTCTGACTCATTTACCTTTCCCTTCAAACTCCTGGCAGTCTTGTTTCTCAAGGGAAACAGAAATGGAAAACTTTGTTCATATCATGTTTATCTAACTCTGAGCTCCATTCTGTGTTGGCTTTTCCTTGGTTTTCTTCTGGTTCTCTTTCTTTCTCCCTTGTGATGCAGTGAAGCTACTGCCACAGTGATGCTCCTCTGTCTGGCTCAAAGGGACAAGTTTCTGTCCTCCAGGTTTTGAGTTGATGGCTACTTTTGGTTTAGCAGACTTTCTTTTTCCTGACTCTCTCTTTGGATTCTCTTCCTACTCTGCTTACTACTTATACAGTGTCTCCTGAAATGGCTCTTTACCCACTTGCTGATGCTGAGGTTCAGTTCTTTGGATTTCTGTCTAGAAAGCATCACCTCCTGAAGTGGTTTATGATAGACCAGTGGAGGAGATCATGGCAATGTTCTGCTTCTGAAGGCCGTATTGCTGATGGAGCCCTTGAAGAGCTTATGGTTCTTATGACCTGGTTATGCTCAGTTTGGAAAGAACTGCATTGCAGATTTTGTCTTCCCACAGTTGTCTCCAACCTGTGGATGATTTCCAAAGCTACTTTCACCTCTGGCTTCCCTTGCTGTCTATTGATGGTGTGTCCTCTTGGTCACCTCACTGTTGCCTTGGACACAGAGTTCATGAAGACAGAATTTTCCATCCTTTCTCTTCATGACATCACCAACTGCTAACCTCACGGTGTGAAGTTTTTTCAGGCATTGGTTCTGATCTGCAGCATTTTAATTCACACTAATTGTTGTCTCTTTTCCTCCAGAATCCTCCTTTGACTTCAGATTGTAGTGTTTTCATGTGATAATTAGATTGGTCCCTTCTTCTGTCCTTCCTTCCCTTTTCCTACTTGCTGTCTCCCCTAGAGCTAAGTCTTTGAGGTACCCCTGAAAAAACCTCCTAATCACCTTGGTCCTTTCTTCTTTCTTTCCATCCCCTTTTCCTACATACTTGCTGTCACCCCTGAAGCTGACTTTTTCGGATAGCTCTGACAAACTTCCTAAGCGCCTTTGCCAAACTCTTCATATTCTCAGCACTCTTTTCCTAAGCTTCTAATTTCAGCATATTCATGCTGAAATTTTGTGATTAGGGATTTAAAGTACCTGTCTTCTTGCCTTCCAAATGTTGAAAATTGGGGGTTTTCAGGAGATTGATACCCCTTTTCCTCAAGTCAGTCAAATCCAGCAGCCAGGATGTTTTTTCATGTCTTAAATCAGTTCTTTTTTTTAAAAAAAAAACCCCTTGGCTTTGTTTATATACTTGTTACGTAGCCTGCAATGATTTTGTGTATTTATTAGAACCTCAAAACCAAACTACTCTTCACAGTGTACTTGTATTTTGCACCTAAAATTCACCTTAGAATTTTAGGTGCAAAATACACTACATTGGCAATGTCTTGGTTATTTACAGCTTTTCCATTTTGCAAACCGTGTGGCATTTCAGAGGCAAGTTTTGGAATCTGCTCCTGTCTTTCATGACCTCAGTTAAAGACTTCTGAAAATAATTTTTTTTTTCTTCTCTTTTTCCCCTCCCTGGTCTCTGGGTGTTGCTGGATCACACGCAAACAAATTCCATCCCAAAAGAGCAGCCTGGGTTTCCCCAGCTGGTGCCAGTGGTTTTGGAGCTGCTGGCACCCACAGCTCAGCCCTTGGCTGGTGGCTGTGGCTGGGTTTGCAGGAAGGGAGCCGGGGGGCAGGGGACTCTGTTCCCCACACAATGCCATCATTGTGTGGGCAAGGAGGAGAAGCTGGTGTTCTGGCAGCTTCAGCTGTCTCTGAAAGCCCTTGTCCCTTGTTCTGGGCGTTTAAAAGACTGCTGCATTCCTCTGCTGGCAATCCTGCCTGGATTCCTGGCTTGCATTGGGTGGGTGGGCGGGCAGCAAAGATGCCTGGAGCAGTTTTGGGAGAAAAGACAGAAGAGCATGTAAGAGGGAAAGTTTATGCTCCAGCAGTTTTGTTGGAAGGATGGAGGTGTCTCTCTGTCTGGGGTTGATGCTAACAGACAAAAATGTAGGTAAATATTGAGCAATCCTAGGTTGACTTAGAATCGTGGAATGGTTTGGGTTGGAAGGGACCTCCAAGATCATCTGGCATGGGCAGGGACACCTCCCACTAGACCAGGTTGCTCTGTGCCTCATCCAACCTTAAACACCTCAAGTGAGGGGCCATGCACAACCTCTCGGGGCAACCTCTTCCAGTGTCTCACTACCCTCTCAGGAAAGAACTTCTTTCTTCTCTCCAGCCTAAATCTCCCCTCTTCCAGTTTGCATCCATTACTCCTAGTTCTGCCATCCTGGACCCTATTCAAAAGTCCTAAGCCAGCCTTTCTGTAGCCCCCTTCAGGTATTGATAAGTCATTATGAGGTCCCGCCTCAACCTTCTCCAGGCTGAACAACCCCAATTCCTTCACCCTCTCCTCATGTGGGAGGTTCTGCCGCCCTGTCATCATCTTCTTTTATCATAAAAGAAAAACAGTTTGCCTTCCATCACCATTTTCATATCAAATCACATCAATATGGTGCCATTACATGAAAAGGGTAGTCACATTTATTGTGTTTTCAAAGGTCTTCAGCTATGAGAACATGTCTGTTTGTATGACACCCTCCTGGCTCCTGTGTGTACGTTTGTGTTGCTGACTTTAAGCAGTGTGGAAATGATGCACAGGTACATACCTCAAAATTTATATCCTTTATTCTGTAGCAGTGATCCCACAAAATACATGATGCAAATAGGAGAAAAAAAAAGAAGTGAAAATGAAATAGTTTTTGCTTTGTCTGGATTTACTGGTAGATATTTAGCTTGGGAGAAAATCTGGATTTACTGCTAGATATTTAACTTGGGAGAAAAGCTGTCTTTTTGTTACAGCTTTATCTTGCTTACAAATGGATTGGGAGGCAGTTCTACCATTCAACTTGAGGCCACTGTGGTGGCTGATTCAAGCATCTATAGTAGATCTCTCCTGGGTTACCCTCCAGAGCACAGCTCGCTTAAAATTCTGCAGGATGTCCCCTGAGGGGGGTCCCTCTGGACACATTGGGGGCTGCCCTGCCCCTTTGGTGGGACTTGAGTCCAGGATCAGTGTCACTCAACAGCAGATTTACAAAATGCTGTTGACATAGAGTGGGACTGAAGTTGAAATTTATTTATTTATTTATTTGAAGTTTATTTATTTATTTATTAAATCTTTCAAATTTATTTATTTGAAATTTCATGGCATGGATATTATGCTTTGGTCTGCAAGAAATATTGATGAGTGGCCTAAAATATTCTAGGGTTTGTCACAGCAGAGTTCCCTTTATGGATGGTTTTCCTTTGGGACAGATACCTTTTCCTTTTAGAGATGCTTCTTACATCATGTGAGGACAAATTTGCATTTTCTTGGGCAGCTCTGGGACTGTAGAGGGATCTTAAACAGCAGTTCTTTTTGATAACACCACTCTTGCACATGTTAGCTTCTAGCTATAATGTAATTATATATAAACCTGTATTTATGCCCCTTCTCTGGCAATTAAGGAGCCAGACATACAATTTTCTCAGTTCCCCAACACTAAAAAAACAAAAGCAAACTTCATAAAACCAGCTAAAAAATACGTCATGTGTTTATTTGGCTTTTTTTTTAACCCCCCCGGCATGTTTTAATCACCTACAACCGAAACAAAACGTAATGTAAAGTTGAAAATATGTGCACGGTATGTTTTATATCAGGGAAAGAGGCAATATTGCTTGCAGCAGTGCAATTGTAAAAGCTTCTCTCAGTTCAAAGAGAAATACAGAGCAGTGAGGGTGATGGAACTGTGTTCTATGTTCAGGCTGTGTTGGTGACAGTGCTAGCAGTGGAGACATGCTGTCGCACAGCTAGGAAAGATTCCTCAAGCTGCTCCTAGTTGCAGCTAAATGAACTATTTTTATTTTTTTTATTTTATAATTTTTTTCTCTATAGGGTGGAAAATGTATTTTGAGATGCATTTCTGCATACTATTAATATTAGTTAATCTTAAATCATAAGCCCTTACAACAACATTTATTTGTGGGGAGCTGTGCCATGCAGGAGGACATTGAATGAGTTGCAACTGGTTTAAATCCAGTAGCAAAACCCTGAAATTTCTACATATTTCCTCTTAGGAGAGGAAACTTGATTGTTTTATTGCAGTCTTTTAGATTCTAGTTTTTAAAATAACCAAAATGAGGAAAGCAAGGTGGACTTTGAAGAGCTGGTATGCTTTTTTAAAAAAATTACCAATTAATTTTTTCTTTTATAAGATAAAATTTTCACCAAATACTGAATTTATTTCAGAATTTTTTTAAGAATGAGATGGTATATATATCTATTGGAGTGTGAGCAAATAAAAATTACTAAATAGATGGGATGAGAAACGGAAATCTTACTGTGTATGTTAAAATATTTTTCTGGGTTGTGTGATTGAAATGAAATGAAGAAAATAATAATTGCCAACCAAGCTAGATTAAAAAAAATAATATTGTGTATTTGAGTGCTATATTGTGGACTTTAAGTGTGGATATTGTGGACAGGCTGCCCAGTGGGTATGCAGAAAGTTTTTACAATGTAGGAAAAAAAAAAAACATCTTTCCGCAATATTCAATATATTTTCTAATATGATCTTTAAAATTATTTTTATAGAGATAATTCAGAAGATAAGGAAATACAGAAATCTTAGCAGACATCTCAGAAATAAAATAGTATGAGATTTTCTATTAACAGGAACAGCCTACCTGATTTATATGTTCTGCCATATTTCTTTGTACTGACTGAACAGCCCCTATAGATGTAGAAAATCACAATTTTCCATTTTCTGCCTCTGGAACTTCTTCAAAAGTGACTGGACAATATGATGTTGGTAGAGAAGGATACACAAGGAATTGATCTGTTAATTTGAGATTTAGAATAGCTGGTGGGATCCCTCAGGAAAATACACTGTGTTCCCTGGAGAAAAAGAGGAAGATGAGAATAGTTTGCCGAGTGTGGCTCTGGCCAAGTGTTGAATTTGGATGGGGTCACTTTTCTTGCTTTTGGCATCTTTTGAAATTGTAGTTTGCCTTTTTCTAAACAGGTACTTAAAGATTTTTCTGAGTGACACATCTTGGAGAAGAGAATCCAAACTTGAGAGGTTTCTTAAGTGTTCAACTGGGAATTATCCATTATCTAATTCTGTTCAGTTACATGTCAAGGAGATGCTCAGATGCTCTTTGCCACTTGTTTTGAATTTATTTTGAAAGATACACACATCCCTGTTTTCTAGTTGTTGTAAACCACCACCCAGTTCATAAGTGGTTAGATTCCCAGTTTGTAGAAATACTTTGATTGGCCTTGGAAAGTGATCTTCCCTCTCTCTGACAGACCTGCTAATGGAAACTGGGGCTTTTTTCTCATCCCAAATAAAGTGTTGCTTTGAGGAAATTTCCTTTAGCTTCTGCTGGAAATGCAGTGCAATTGAATGTGCAGCACGGACCCCTGAGCTTTTTGACTTTGTAGTGATGCTCCTCAGGAAATTTTAGACTTGTGCTACAGCAGGAAAGAAAATGGGGTGTTATTTTCCAAGATTGGGTATTTCTGATACAGTCATCTTTGCACATTCTTTTTTATTTCCATTTGTTTGCTGTATGTGTTGTTCTTTTTCATCCCTCTGTAAAACAAAAGCGTTCCTGAAAAACACTTCCATTTTTGAATTTGAAAATAAGAAATAACCAAACTTAAAGTTTTATCTATGTGAGGCCAACTTTGCCCTCTTATCTGGATGTTGCTGTAGTCCTTAAGTATGGATGTGTTGTTTTTTGGTTCCCTGCTTGAGACATACATGTTTTGTCCTCTTTCCTATTCTAGATTATTCTGATTGTTTCAGAGGAGCATCCCATATACAGGAGACACTTAGGGGTGACATTTATGCAGCTCAATACTCCACTTACGAAAAGATCTTGATACTTTAGGTACAGAGGTGCAGTAACTGTGTAATTGGTGCAGTGCTGCAGCTGGCCTGCCAAATATTCTGGGGCCCCTGCTCATAAATTCTTCTTCCTTCTGATAATATGAAAGAGCCCCCACAATTTCCATACCTCAATTCAGGAGACAGCTGAGAAGTAAAAAGGCATTTTTTTGTGTAAAAAGTCCCTTGTGGTTTCACGTGGCCACACTTCTTAAAATTGCTCGTTTAATATATTTCAGGGGGGAAAGTTATTATGCAATAAAAACTAAATCATAATTCCTCTGTTTAAGGGGAGAGGTATATTGTTTCTGGATCCCCCTGTCTGGAGTAATGGACACACAAATTACAAGGTGAGACAGCAGTCACACGTAGTGCCAAAAAAATGTAGTTTGGGTTGTCTGGAAATGCAATTGGCAGTTTCTCTCAGTTATAGGGAACCTCAGTGGGTGCTGGGATCCTCCAGTGCCACAGGGCAGAGCCAGCAGCCCCCAGCCCTGGCATCTGAGCAGGCTCTGCCATCCCCTGGCAGCAGGGAGACCCATGAAATGCTCACAGAGCAAGTTGATCCCTGTGTTGGAGTTTCTCTGAAAGTGACAAATTTAATGGGACCCATTCCTATCAGCTGTGGCTGCTTCCCTTTCCCTCCTCCCAGGCATTTAAGCAGGGAAAGCAGGAGATTTATGGCTGTGGAGCAGCCACTCCAGCAGGCTACTGTTCACTCCTCCCGTGTGCAGCCCAGCTGGCTGCTCTCCAGATAAATCTTCCCAACAGGGAGGAGGTCTTCCCTTGTCTCCAGAGGGCTTGGCTTGCTCTGGAGCCCTGTGCACCTATGGTGGATAAATAGAAATTACTAGATCCTAAATTCAGAGGGCACTGTCACCCTCATGTGCTTTCTGCCTAAAAGAGTGAGGGGGGCTCCACATTTAGGGAGGTTTAAGCAGGGAATTTCAAAGCAAACTTTGCAGCCCACCACACTGACATGAATGAGCATCACCGATTTTTTACCTTGATTTGTTTTCTTTTGATCAGGGAATCAAGACTTCATTCAGATTCCATTGCATCTGGCTTTAAGCAGTCCATGCTTACCCACAGGGTAAGCTCCTGCATGAACAGAAATGAGTGAAAACTGTGTGTTTTTATGCAAGGGAAGAGAAAAAGGGAGGGAGTGTTAGGTGAACAGGAGAGAGCACCCAGGAGCCAAATGGATGAGCTGACTGAAAAGACCTTTTATCTTGCCCTAAGTCCATGTGATTTTGGTAGACTGAAAGAATGATCGTCTTGTGATTACATGAGCCCTGTGCTTGAATCTGGCCATTGATTAAAGTCTGGCAGGAGAGAGAGAAAACAGGAAAACATCTTGCTAAGATTTTCCTGTGTTAGATTAATCAGCCCCAGTTCATTCTCTTCTCTCTGAAAGGTCATGTTTTCTCCTTCTCGGAGTTGCCCAGTGCCAGACTCCCCCTTACATCCCTGCAGCTGGGCTGCATGGAGGTGGTGCCCAGCACCAGGCTGCATGTGGCATCTCAGCTGGGATCCTTTTCCAGCATCTCAGTGTGATTTGTGCCCACTTTGCAACAAGAGACTTGTCTCTGGTTAGTGTCACCTTCTGCTTGGAGGATCTGGTTGAATTCCTTCGTCTGTGCAGTTGCTAATCCCTTGTGCTGGCATGAACTGCATTTCATCCACATTTCTCATCCCGCTTTTCCATGTTTTGGCCATGTCTAACTTTGACTGTCTGTGGGAACAGACAGAAGGACATGACCACCGTTTCACTCTTAAAAATGGTGTTTTTTGTCAAGCTGATCCAGCTCCAATTCATCCCTCTGCTGTCGCCTTGGGTAATGAGTTTCAGCTGCAGTGTGGAAAGGTAATTTTCCTTGACTGCTGCCAGCGAAAGAGAGCCAGACTTGCATATTTCTGGGTGTTTACTTGAACTCTGTTTTCTAGTCTCCAGGCATCCCGGTTTCACTAAAACTCTTGTGTTTTGCAGCTTTCCTGAGTAGTTCTGTGTTAGCAGTTTCTTTGTCTCCCAGTGCCAGGGGAAGGAGCGTGTAGCACGAAGCAGAGCAAGTACAAGATCTAACTTGCTAGATTTCAAGAGATCTGGCACAGTGTATTTGTTCAGAGGTCAATTGTCACAAGTAGGAGCAAAAAAGAAAACTGGGGGGGAGTTAATGAATGTGTGTAGATGAGTCATTGCCATGGACGCCTGAAAACCCTATCAGGAAGCAGAACGCTCAAGGCATCGGATTTATTTTGGCAAGTTTGTGTCTGTATGTTACTTTTGCTGAATATTTTTGGGTTGATTTCTGCTTTGTTTTCATATGTCACTTCATCCCTCCCCAGAAACTTCTGCTCTGCTGCGTATCGGGCATGTTTTCAAACTCCTCCCAGGTTTGGACTGGGAGAATAGGAACATGCTGGGTCTTGAGGGCTGACCTCATTAATGTCTATAAATATGGAAAGGGTGAGTGTCAAGAGGATGGAGCCAGACTTTTCTCAGTGTCCTCCAGTGATGGGACATGGGGCAATGGGTGTAAGCTGGAACACAGAAGGCTCCACTGAAATAGAAGAATCTTAGGGTGAGAGAAGAGTGGCACAGGCTGCCCAGAAAGAGTGTGGGGTCTCCTTCTCGGGAGACATTCAAACCCCACCTGGATTCCTTTCTGTGTGACCTAGTCTGGGTGTTCCTGCTCCAGCAGGGGGATGGGACTAGATGATTTCTTGAGATCCTTTCCAATCCCTTAGATTCTGTGAAGCCAAGCAGGAGCTGTGCTGCAGTATGGCCACAGCCACCTCTTCACTGGCCATCCTGGAAGATCAGGGGCAACCGCCTGGCCAGCAGGGTTGCAGGAGGGCTGAAAGGAGAGCAGGAAAGAGCCTGTTATGCCCAAAAACTGGCTGACTCTCTACTGCAGGCAGGTTGCAGGCACAGAGATGTCAGTGGCAGCCTGCAGCAGCTGAGCTCTAAGGGTTGGGTTGCCGGGAGGAGGTCACAGACTGGGCAGACAGTGCAGAAATGCAGACATTTTTATATTGGCTGACAATTAGCAAAAGTCCTGGTGGCTCTTCTGATTAATCTCTGTGGTGCTGAGCATGAGAGGGGACACCCAGTGACAGGTGGGAGGAGTGGAGCTGCGGAGGCATTGCCAGTGTGGGGAGTTTCCTGGCAGCTGGCACAGACCTTCTCCCACCTCAGGCTGTGTCTCAGCTTGTCCTTCCCCTCTTTTGTGTCTGTGCAAGCAGCTGGATGGGGAGGTGAACCTGAGGCACTGCTCCAAGTGACTAATTGCAGAGCTGATGGGAGTGTTCTCCTTGCCCTGCTGCAGCAATCTGCCTGTCCCTACCTGGCTTAGGGCTTGGCTTGGTGGGGAGTTTTTTGTTTGCTTTTACTGGGACATAGAATCATAGAATAGTTTGGGCTGGAAGGGACCTTAAAGATCATCAAGTTCCAACCCCCCCTGCCATAGGCAGGGACACCTTGCACTACACCAGGTTGCTCAGTGCTTTCTTAGCAGAACTCCTGCTTAGTATCTTTCCTCTGCAAAAAAAAATGGAATAAAAATTATGTGTAGTAAAACTGTGACGTTGTCCTTGGAAAAGGGTCCCCTTGCTCCAACCACCTGAAAATCTCATGGATAAAACCTCAATAAATGGCAAAAGCCATTTGGGGTGGAACAATTTGGAAAGTCTTTCTTGCTACTGTGCTTCCATGCAAGAGAGCAGCCACGTAAATGGTTTGGAAAAGTGTCATTCTTTAGGAAGAAATACTGCACTTAATTAATTCTTGCTCCTGGGAGGTCAACCTGGGGCACTCATTATTGTCTTAATTGGTGGTATAAATCCTGAGACACTGGAGGGGAAGAGAGGAAAAAAAAAAAAACCAACCTATGAGCAGTTAACAACATACAGCCTTTAGGATAAGTGCTAGCTGGCTGTACCACCATCCTGGTGACATTTTATGGTTTTACTGGGCTGTAGGTCTGGTCTTCCACAAATTAGGTTAAAGGGAATTGATCTGCATAAACAAAAAACATAAGAAAATGGCAAATTGCAGCCATTCATTTCTGAGTTTCACCCATTAAAGTGTGTGAAATAACTCCATGCGTGGCGACTCAGAGAAGTGTTTCTTTGATCTCCTGTTACTCCTATTAAATTATATTCATTACTCTTCCCATCTGGAGTTTCCTAGCAGGCCAGAAATAATCTTACAGACATTACTGAGAGAAAGTTACCTGTAAGTTTTTAATTGTGTACATTCCATCTCCTCCCCCTTCCTTTTTTTTTTTTTTTTTTTAATTTGAAGAAAGCAGATGGAAAAGCATCCCCGCACCTTCCTCTCTGTTTAAATTACTGAAGTGGAGAAGCAGAAGAATCTCAGCCATTCTTTCCCCTCGCATATTGTTTCAAGATGATGGCTGTTCTGTCTGGAGACTTTGACATGTTTGCTAAAAAGGTCAGGAGTTCACTGAAAATCGAAATAGTGGAGAAATCCATGTTCAGTCTCAGGGATAGTGTGCTGCCCTGCCTGCAGAAACCTGACTGCTGCGGATCTGCAGCCTTATGAATGTGTCTCGCCCACTTCATAGGTAGCTGCTTCTGTGCCAGTGACCTGCAGAATTATTTCAAACTCCCCAGAAAAAAAAATAACAAAAGTTTTGATGCTTTAGGGCACATTTTTAATGTTACACCAAGGTTTGTGGCATCAGAAGATGCCTTGGCATGGGGCACCATGAAAAATTAGGTTAATTTCCAGCATCTGGCTTATGAGAACAGGCTGAAGGTGTTGGCGTTGTTCAGCCTGGAGAAGAGAAGGCTCAGGGGAGACCTCATAGTGGCTTCTAAATACCTGAAGGGGGCTACAGAAAGGCTGGGCTAGAACTTTTTAATAGGGTCCAGGATGGCAGAACTAGTACTAATGGATGCAAATTGGAAGAGGAAAGATTTAGGCTGGAGAGAAGAAAGAAATGCTTACCTGTGAGGGTGGTGAGACACTGGAAGATGTTGCCCGGAGAGGTTGTGGATGCCCCCTCAATCGCTGAAGGTGTTTAAGGCCAGGCTGGATGAGGCATTGAGCAACCTGGTGTAGTGGGAGGTGACCCTGCCCATGGCAGGGGGATTGAAACTACATGATCTTGAAGGTCCCATCCATCCCAAACCATTCTGTGAAAAGCTAATGTGCTTTAGCAGCCCCATGGATAATTTTCTTCAACCTCTGGTGATGAAATTGCGTTTCTTGTCTTGCCCTCTGAAGCCCACAAGATTTTTCTCTACCTTAGAAATTATTAGGATCTATGAAGAATGTCTTGCTCTGTCTTTGCAGGGGAATTTTTTGGAGATGACTAGTCCCATTTTGGTAGCTTAAGGAGGTGTGATACTGTACTCATCTGCCTGTCCCTGTTCTCTGTGATTTTTTTTTTTTTTTTTAAGAAATGAGGAAACCTGTAAACCTTTTAAACTTTTCCATTTCTATAAAAGATGATGGAAAAAGAATAGGCCTTTCTTTCCTCTTTGTGGGTTGCTCTTAGGTCCACAGATCTGTCTTCTCATATGCATGATGTGGGATAACACCTGCTTATTTGTTTGAAGTGATTTGAATTCTCTCAATTTGAAAAAAAAATCAAAAAAACAAACCCACAAAACAACACTTTGTTTTCAGTAGCAAATTTGGAAGGTTATGGATGTTCTTCATCAGCAGAATAAATGGTTGGAGGAGATGAAATGTGGATGGTGAGCAGAGGTCTTCTGCTGGAAAGAGCAGCAGTGGTGGCCAAAGGCAGGACAGAGTGGTGCCCAGCCCTCTGCTGGCATTTCTAGGTGCTCTCCACGAGATATTGACATCTAACAGCATTTATTCATTTGTTTTTGCAAAGATCTACCCATCCTGCCCTGACACACTCCATCAGCACAGCTTCCCTGGCAGCCAGCCCTTCCTCCACTCATTGTTGTGGCTGCTTCCATTTTGTGCCGATGGTGGTTTCCAGCCTCAGTGGCAGACAATTCAGTTGTTTATTCTGCAAAGTGTGATGGACAGCACAGACATCCCCCAAAAGTGCTGTGCAACTGGGAATAGACTCATTTCAGCTTCCTTTCAGAGCTGCTCTGGCAGCTTGTGTAACTTCTGGGGTCTCGTGGTCTGGCTGCAGCCATTTTACAGTGTCTTTTCCACGATGTGGAAACACTTAACAGCACATGGTGAGGCTTTTAGGTCTTTTATAAGCAACTCCAGTTGTGAGGCTGCTTGTTACCAGGGCCTTTCAGAGTAAATTTTCATGGTTAACAACTAAAAATTGTGTTTCTCTACCCTAACCTGACTGCTGACCCTTCCAGGACTTTGTAAGAAAGGATTTTAATTTTGTTTCTTTCCCCTGTGATAAAAACACTGCAAACCACATTCAGTTAATGCACATCCCTGGGCAGTTCCTTGGACACAGAGCAAAATACCTAGTGAAGGTGTCCCTACCCTTGGCAGGGGGGTTGGAGCTATATGATCCTTAAGGTCTCTTCCAACCCAAACCATGCTATGATTCTATAGTTTTGGGCAGAGAGAGACCTTGAGTGTCTCCTGGTCCTGCAGAGAGGGCAGGCACAGGGTCCTTATCCTGCCTGAGGGTTATGGGGTTAGCAAGGATAGTGGATAACTGGGATGATTAAACCCAAAGGATTGAAAAGGGACTGTGCTTCACAAAGAGATTTATTTTACCAAAAAAGAGGCATATTTGTACAGCCCCTGTTTAAGGGAACTGATAAAGGCAGAGGTTTTGGGTATGTTGTGGGCTGGATTTTCTATTCCTGGGGGGTTTTTTGGATTTTCTTTTCCAGGGCTTGTTCCTGAGATTTTTCTTATCTTTTCCTTCAGACTCAGTCAAAGTTTATAAATGACTGATAAACTGTGACATAGAAAAGTCCTTCCCATTCCTTAGTTTCTTTTACCGTACAGTGGCAATGCACTGAGAAGCTTATTTTGCCAATTTACCAAAGAATGGCCTCAAAGTGTGCAGGAGTCATAGCTTGCTGCCTGTGGTTTGGGGTGGTGGAAGCTGAGGGAGATGAACCACCTGAGCAAGCTGCTCAAACAGATGGAGCTCACCATACCCCTTCTGTGTCCCTGGTCTGCAGTGCAACTTTTCCTCTTGTAAGCCCCCTGCAAATAAGATTTGGCATGCCCAGTGCTGGTGAAAGAGTTTTAAGTCATTGTTTGAGATCAAGCAATCCATCTCTCCATGCCATGTATGTAACTCAAGCTCTAAATCCTCTGACTTTGCAGCATCAACTGGACAGTGGAAGGATGGGGGGGGACGAGTGTAGGTTTTTTGGTGGCTCTGTAGGAATCACAGTTGGTGCTAACAGTTTGGTAAGGCTTCACGTGCTTGAACACTTAATGTTGTCTTGAGGGCTCCTTCTTAATGAGCTCCTTTGTATTCAGCTAGCCAGTGGCATCGTGACACTCAAAATATTACTCCCATAGTTTATATTCTCCGTGGGCATCACTGCTCTGCACTGAGCTCTCTAATTTTGATGCACTGGAAGGCAAATAGTACATGAGAGGTGGTGGGTGGGCGGGGTTTTGTGGGATTGTCTTGAAGCTGGATTGTCTAAATAGGTTATTTAGTTCTAAGCAATAGACCTGGTAAACTGAGTTTATTTGCTGCCTAACACGCAGGGTCTCACATATCACTCTCTGCTTTCAGCGTGGCAGATAAGATATCAATACAATTAAAAGTGAAAAATAATCTGCCTGCTGTGGCAGTGGTGGGTGCTCAGAGAACACAGGCTGATACAATAGGGCTCTGAATTATTTATACTCAGCATTTTTTTTCCTTGCACCGGGTAAATGAGGACGCCTAATGTGGCGTGGTCAGAGTGATACTCCATCTGTCATCCATTAAGATAACAAGATTGGTGGGCCTGGGAGGGGCATGGGGTGGTGCTCAGGAAAGAGGAGATTAAAAATTGAAATGTTTGTCCAAAAGGCTCTCTGTGTGTGTCTAAAGGATGCCCTCAAAAAGCAGCTTAGAAAGGCTGAATTAATTCTGAAGTGTGATTTCTGCTTAAGCTCTGTTTGGCTTTGCTAAAATAAAAACACAAATTCCTTTTAAAAGTTGTGGATAAAAGGAACAGTAGAGCAGATCACAGTTCTGATCTGTCTTCGGTAATTTCCTCTATTTAAATTTGAAGTACTTTGTAGGTGCTATCAAAAACCATTATATGTGACAGTAATCTATTGTGTCTCATATATATTTATGTATCTTAATATATTCATAAGGCATTTTAAATTACAAAGCATGAGTTATTTGTGCTTGCTTCTGGTACAGGAATGTCTCACCTTCTGTCAAGGGAAGATGGACAGGATGCTAAAATATTTACATTAAAAATTACAAGCAGATTCCCTTTGAGGTGACTGTATTACAGTGTGTAGTAGTTCATTTTCCAAGAGCCAGTAGGTGCTGGAAGCTGATTAATTCCTAAGCAGTTGTGGTTTGGCCTCTCTGAAGTTTCTGACAATTTCTTAAGGTTAGGTTGCTTTGGGATTTTCTTGGATTTTGAAGAAGCTGTTGGTGTTGTGAGGGTCAGATGGAAGTCATTTGACAAAAAGCACTCGGAGGAACTCTTGGGTCTGCTTCTAACTTTGCTGTTTTTAGTGAGCAGGGCAGTGTTTTAGAGCTGTGCTGGCTGAAAGTCAGCCTTGAAATGGTGTCAATGGTGTAAACCTGTTTCAGGGGGCAGCAAACACCTACTCTGCCTTGTCCCCAAGCCCCGCTGTTGTCGCTGCAGGTAACTAAACCTGGAGAGGCTTGGATCCCTGCAGAGACACAGACAGGACACTAAAAAGCTAAAAAGCCCAGTATCCAATTCAGGAAATGTTTCTGGGCATGATCCTATATGAAGTGCCACCCAAAACTGGTGGCTGTGGAAGCAAATGGGGAATCTGAGCTCCTAACAGATGCCCACTGGTACTTGAACTCATGTCACCTCCTACATGGTGGCTTTGGTTTGGGGTTTGTGTGCAAAGAAATAAAGTAATAATATTATCTGGGCATCTTATTTAGCACCCATGGAGAGGAAAGTGAAAGATCAAATCTTTTCAGTGACATGTTGCTGAGGTTCTTAATAGAAATAATATCCCACTGTTGTCTTAGAGGAAAGTTCTTGGAGGGTGGGAGTGTACATGCTTTTGAGAAACAGGTCATTAATTTTCAGCAGGACCACAATATGCCTTTTTTTCACCTTAACGAGTTCATTTTTCTTTCTTCCTCATGAGTTACTCCAGGAAGAAAATGAAATGCAGGTGTTGGGAAACAATTTGTAAAACAGCAGTCTAAGCATCCACAATGAAAATCCTCATCTGTATCTTTCACTCTCTGTAGGATATTGCTTGAGGAGATTAAGCTGTTGAAGAAACCCCTCTTGACCTGGAGATCTGCTACTTCTGTGTTTGTTCTTAAGCCATTTATATTAGTAATGAGCTCATGAATGCTTTATGCTTGCTCTTGATGCCTACGGAAGTTGGATCACTCTTTTATTTGTTGATTTTATTCAGCTGATTTCTGATAGAATTGTACAGAATAGACTGAGACAGCTGCTTCTGCTTCCCTTCCTGATGGGCTATAATTGAACCCTAGGTTAAAGGGATGCAATTATGTGTCTAAATATCAGAACAACTGGTTGCCATTACCTAATGGCTGTATTTTGGTGAGGTACAGGTGTATTTTTCTTCCATTTGGAACAAGGAAAGACTGTTTCCTTTTTTCGCTGTATAGGGTGACACTTCTGAAGTTGATTTTTTTTTTTCAAATAGAGCTTGTGTTGTCAGTAAAGCAGAAGTTACTTGAGCAGAGGTAGAATCACGGAATGGTTTGGGTTGGAAAGGACCTTAAAGATGATCAAGTTCCAACCCCCCTGCCATGGGCAGGGACACCTCCCACTAGACCATGTTGCTCAATGCCTCAGACAGCCTGGCCATAAATACCTCCAGGGATTGAGGGGGCATCCACAACCTCTCTCAGCAACCTCTTCCAGTGTCTCATTACCCTCACAGGAAAGAAATTTCTTCTCTCCAGCCTGAATCTCCTCTCTTCCAATTTGCATCTGTTACTCCTAGTCCTGCCATCCTGGACCCTATTAAAAAGTCCTACCCCAGCCTTTCTGTAGCCCCCTCGAGGTATTGATAAGTCACTCAGATTCTTCTTCAGAAGCTTAATAAAAGGAAAGAAGTGGGGAGTTTTTATTTATTTCTTTGAGGCTACACTTAAATATCTTCTGAATCACAGGAGCAAATTTCAGGATGGGGCTTGCCTGTGCAAGAGAGCCGTGCAGTAGTCTATGGCCAGGGGTTACATGATTGAGGAGATATTTTTCAGTTCTGAGTGAACTTGAGATATTTTCCTAATGTTTAGCATCTACAGCATGTTGGGTGTGCAAGGAATTTCTGACCAGCCCTTACTGACTTTGCCTGCCTCACCACTCCCTGGCTGTGTGGCCAGAAACTCTCCCACTGAACTCTAGGTTTTGGCTTTTTGAACTACTCGCGAATCTCAGAGAGTGAGTGCTTCTGGGAGAGACAATTCAATAGTTTACTGTCTTCAGACAGATGCACCGTGGGCCCAGAGCTATCATCTGCAGCATCAAGTTTTTCCCCTTCCCTGGAGGGTGTCAACGTGTGGCTGGTTGAAGAGTTTTAACCTCCCAAAGCCTCCAGCAAATAGTAAATAGCCAAACTATTCTTCTGCAGTGCTACCATGTTGACTGAAAGTTAACCCTGGTGCTTGCTGAAATGATTTTCAGAATCTTGAGTGAGAAGGTTTAATAGTGCTGTCAAATTTCCAAATGTCTTTTGCAGAAATACTTTTGCTGAGTATCTGTGGGTTGAGCTCTGAAATGCTTGAAGTAATCCTTTTTTTTTTTTTTTTACTTCATTATTATATGGTACCATCTAAATCTTGGGTTTTTTTAGTACAGATAAAGGAATTATCTTGCTTTTTGCCTTGTTTCCATGCCAGTTCACCTCACCATTTGTGGCTGGTTTTCTCTCTTTTACTTGCTGAAGGAGGAATCCATGCAAATGGTGTTACTTGGGTACAAAACCTCTAGTATTCTCTAATTTATATTCAAGATCAGTGTAATGACTTGATTATTTTCACAGCTGTATTTAAATAAGAAAAAGAAATGCAGTAATTGGCAACTTTTACAAGTTCACAACTCAATAACCTGATGCTGGAACTCCTCCACCTGCAGAAGCCTCCTGAATTGCTGTTGGAGTTCCAGCAACTGAGTGACCTGGGTTTTAAATCAGTTTCTTCTTACGTGCAGCCTTTGAACCAGAGAATCTCTGCAGTAACAGAAATAAATAAATAGATGAAACCTTCTGGTTTAAAGAATCTGTTGATGGTTGTGTGTGTGGTTGGCTTCCAAGCAGATCCATTCAGCAAGAAGGCTGTTGTTTACCCAGTCATTACTACATCCATGAGCCCAAACCATTTTTATTCAAGCTGTTTTGTAAAACCTAGGACTTCATTTCCTGAATACTCTTACTAGTTCTAGTTCTGTTTATTTTGGCTTTAGTTTGCATTATTTAATTAGCTTTTATTTAAAAGATTCATCTTGTGTTGCAAGAAAGAGTACTAAATTATAAGAAGATTGATTCTTTAAAGATGCCATACTCCAGCCATAACCCTGACTTTGTTTTGTTGTTGTAAAGCAATGTTAGTGCCTGTCTCTAAGGGTTGTGGGAAGCTGGAAAGTTATTTGATTTTCCTTTTTTTTTCTTGATTTCAGGGCTTTTTCCGCAGAAGTATCCAGAAGAACATGGTTTACACATGTCACAGAGATAAAAACTGTGTTATCAATAAAGTTACCAGGAATCGCTGCCAGTACTGCAGACTACAGAAGTGCTTTGAAGTGGGAATGTCCAAAGAATGTAAGTTGTCTTCACAAACAATTTATTCTTTGTCACATCCTACATATATGTGGCAGTCCCCAGGAGGAAAACTGTTACACAATGATGTGGTTGAAGCCAGTATTTGCATTCTTAGGGAGAGATAGGAGGATGAATTTTGTACACAGCATCAGACCTGTAGTTTAGGAGATTCTCTGAACTTAACTTTTCAGCCTAAGAGTCATTAGTAGAAAGCACTGGATGTGAAGTATGTGCCCCTTCTGGGGGGGGTTGGCAACACCCAGGGAGGTAATTTTGCCAAATTTTCTAAAAGAGCAAACCCACAGCTGTTTTTTTTAAGGTTTGATGGATTGTCTCCCCTTTGCTCTGGAAGTGGCTTCCTGGGGCCAAGGTGCAAGGGGAACGGCACTGCCTTCTTAATCATAGAATGGTTTGGGTTGGAAGGGACCTTCAAGATCATCCACCTCTACTGGTTACCTGTACTATAACACTACACCACGTTGCTCAATGACTCATCCAGCCTGGCCTTAAACCCCTCGAGGGAGGGGGCATCCACAGCCTCTCTGGGTAACCTATTCCAGCGACTCACCAGCCTCACAGGAAAGAACTTTCTTACCTCCAGCCTAAACCTCCCCTCTTCCAATTTGCACCCATTACTCCTAGTCCTGCCATCCTGTACCCTACTAAAAAGTCCTACCCCAGCCTTTCTGTAGCTCCCTTCAGTTATTGAGAAGCTAGATCCCCCCTGATCCTTCTCTTCTCCAGGCTGAACAACCCCAACTCCTTTAGTCTGTCCTCCAAAAGAGTGGCAGATATTGGTCTCTTCTTCCCAGTAGCAGGAGACAAGGTTTAGACTGGATATTAGGAAAACATTTTCACTGAAAGTTTTATGAAGCATTGGAACAGGCTACCCAAGGAAGTCTCTGAGGCACCATCCCTTTAAGTATTTAAGGGATAGGTAGTCATAAAGCTTAGAAATATGATTTAGTGGTGGTTCTTGCCAGAGTTAGGTTGGTGGCTGTACTTGAGGATCTGAAAGGTCCCTTCCAACCAGGGTGATTCAGTGATTCTGTTCTTACAAGCTGGAGCTTTTTGGAAAGGTGAAACGAACACCCAGATCTTCTCCTCAGCCTGCAAAGCCAAGTAACCCTAACTATGTAAACATGCTGCAAACTGCACAAAAACCACAAAGGATTTTCCTCTCCCTTCTTTTCTAGAAATTTCTGGCTTTCCCTTTAAATAAGCATTTTGAAATATTTAGGTAGAAATCCATGTTCTTCCCAGTGTATTGATATCCCCATCAGCCATGAGAGTTTAGTTAAAGAAGCTGTTCTCAAATTCCTGTGGGCAATCCTTCTGAAACTTTCTCATTTTTTGATTGGAGTGATTGGAGTAGCAAAAGCCTTTGGTGATCCTGCTGATTTCAGGAGGTCAGTTCCTATTATGAACACTACATAAATTTGCAGTGTGTGCCATAAGAGAGGAAGAAAAATTGCCCAACACCACTTCTGCACCTTGCTTCACCCACAGGAGTTCCTTGGAGAGACTTTAAGACTGAAGAAAAAAAAAAATTGACACTGATGAGACGTCTATGACTGAACTGTATCTTAAATCAGTTCTCATCCTCAATGTTTCTCCCTTCTGAATTGAGTGGGATTTTCCAGCAGTGCCCTTCTCTGTAGTTGGGCAGAGGTCCCAAAGTCACACTGATCCCTTCTGGTTGCATCCTGTTTCTCTCTCACACCTTTTCCTTCCTCTCAGAGTAGGAGCAGAAAAAGAATTGGATAAATCTTTAAGACCACTTTGTGGTGTTTGCAACTCCTTTTCCTGGCAATCTGAAGTTGTGGTTACTAAAAAGGGCCAACCACAAGTTTCAGGCAACTCGAGGAGCTAAGAGATCCACAGTTTCACTGTCCCTGCTGGGTTTCCTGGTTCTCTTCTATGCCTCAAGTGAAGTTACCTGTACTTATGTATAGATTTACTGTGATGACTAAAATGAGAGTGAAGAAGACAGGCTTATTACAGAGGTTCACAGAGATGTAAGAATGCATGAGGAGGACTTCATTGCTAGGTGTTTGCATTGGTGATTCCCTGGCAGAATTCTTCCTGGGTACCTGACCTAGTGCAGGATGTCCCTGCCTGCTGCAGGGGGTTGGACTAGGTGGCCTTTGAAAGTCCCTTCCAACACTGTGATTTTGTGATTTGAGGCCATACGTATGTGTTCACATGCAGCTTTTTTCTTGCCAAAAACAGTATGATGCAGTTTAGAAGAGAATTAAAACCACTTCCCTCACCTGCGAACTCCTTGGCCTTGAATTCTTAAGGGTTTTATTGTTGACGTGGAGCAGTAATCTTATTAAATCCTGTAATGTCACAGCAGAGGAGGTTTTGGAAATACCAGCAGTGTGTCTAAAACGTTAACCAGAGGTGCATGGGGTAAACTAGAAAGACCTGCTGCCTTTCAGGTGATGGGTTGTTTTCTCCCATAGGGTCGCTGGAGCTTTGCCAGCAGGAATGAAGGTTTAGCTCTGCCTTTGTCCTTGGGATCAGTGGAATTGCCCTTTGGCAGCTGCCTTCATCTCAAACCTCTGGGGTCACTGAAAGGGGGATAGCAGGTTGGGGGGGTAGAAGAGGGATGTCCTCTGGCTGCATTTCTGTAGAAGGTGTTTGCAAAGGAGCAGAGAGATCATTTTAAATGTCAGCAGTATGAATGAAGCACATCTTGTCTTTTGGGTTCAAGAGCTAGGTCTGAAGTGATTCCTTGTTACTGCTTCCTAAACAGGAGCTTTTGAGCTCTTAGGAGATTTGAAAGACTATTTTCTTATCCGACCTTGTTTCGTGCACGTCTCCAGGTTTCAACTTCATTTCTTTAGAAGTTTGTGTAAACAAAGACACGTTTGTCAGTGGGCTTTTTCTTACCAGACAGAGGTTTTTCTTTTCCCCCAGCACCTGATTCACATTTTGGGTTTATCTTTGCAGTCCCCTTACCTGGTAACTTGAAAGCCACAAACAAAGGACAGAAAAACGTATCAGAGCAATCTCATAGGAAACCAGTCCCAAATGGGGAAACTAATCATGGTTGTTGGCAGCCTCAAATAGGAACCCCAAGGTCTCTTCCCAGGAGCTAAGGAGGAGTGAATGCAGCATTTCAGTGTGCAGAATAGTCTGTTTAAATGCTGAGGTCCTGTGTTTATTTGTTCTGCCTCTAAAGGCCAGGTAAAAGTATTTGCATATGTGACTCTTTGTGGGTTTACACATAAACATCAGAGATGAGAGCTGGCTGCCCAGCCAGAGCTGTAAATGAAGTTTTAAGAATGGAGGTAGGTATGTTTTTTCAGAAGAGATACTGAGAGTTTTTTCTGTGCTTTTATCTTGGTTTCGAGAATGAAGGTTTAGAGATGAAGGAATGCACCAAATTTGCATTTCTTTGTAGGTTCTTTTATTCATGTAGGGGGGGAAAAAAGTTATCTTCAACCCCTGTGTTAGTCCCCAGATCTGATCAAGAGAGGTCAATAACAAGACTGCCTCCAGGGCAGGAGTGGAGCTGTTTGCCTTGTGATCCTATCTGTAGGACTTGCTGAAACTGGATCCCACTGGTGTAGGGACTGTCTTTCATTGTGAAGCCACCACTGTGGCAGAAAGTTTGTGCTCCAAATAGACAAGACAAAGGGTGTGAGGGGAAATGGCTTAGTGGTGACTGACTTATCATCCTACAGCTGGGCAGAGCACAGCTTGAAATAAAGCCTTTCATCTCATCACCCCTTCCTTCAGAAACTGCTGAGCTTTGGTCCCTGCAACCTAATCCTGCAGCTCTTGGTGGTACCAGCCTGGACCCAGCAGAGCATCAGTTTTGGGATTTGCTCTATGCCTGACCCCTGTCAGCTCATGCATGGGTGTGAAGGAGCAGCTTGAGGCTCTGGTCTCCACTCCAAACCATACCTGGCCTCTTGTTAATGTTTTCAGTGAATGCGTAGAGAGAAGTGGTCATCACACAGGATTTTATTATCTTCTTTTTTTTTTTGCTGCTGCTGCTGAAGTGAGGAGACTACTAAGGCTGTGACAGTGGCTCATTATGTGATGGAGAGCCTTAGGAAACTGACCTTTGCCCTTCTATTACGTGATCTCTAAGCTGATGTTGAAGCACCATCCTTAGCTTGACCTCAGGTGTCAGCAAGCAGCACGTTGTTGCCTGGATGCAGGGACCTCAGTCCTCAGGAGCTGGAGAGGGGTCACCCCCAGCCCTGCCTCCCACAATGAAGGGGAGCTGGGCAAAATTCTTCATAAATAATGGAGCTTTTCAAGCAGGATGCCAGAACATAGGCTTTGGAAGGTGAAGCCTGCCCTTAACAAAAAGCTAAAATGGATTTGCTGCAGGGTGCCAGGAGGAAGAAAATGGAACTTCCTTCTGCTGCAACCACTTAGCTCTGCCCAGCAGCTCTCCCACTTCCAAAATTTGCAGGCTGTGAGGGCTCACTGTGCTGTATCATCTCAGGGTCCCCCTCAGACACACACCCAGCCTGTGGTGCAAAGAAACCCTCTGTGCTGGCAGAAACCTGGTCTGCACTGAGCTCTAATGGGGCCAGGTTGGGTTTGTGAGGCTGCAGATTGCTTCAGTGCACTGAGACCGTGCTGGGTTTGTAAATCTGCTTACAATTAACCTCCCTGAAGGGAGGGAATGCAGAGGAATTACCATGAAGTGGAGAGAATCTAGTTTTTGTGCTCTGCATTTGAGGTTTTCTTTAAACTTGCTCAGAAACGTCTCTTACTCTTTGTCACAGACTTCAAAGTCTTACAGTATTTAAAATGCTCATGCTTCTTGGAACATATGATTACATTCTGCTGCTGAGCCACAGAATGAATTGATTCACTTATTTTAATTCTGGTTTAAATTGGCAACCAGGAAGCATCAACTCAAAAAAGCTGTCATTTTTTAAAATTTTATGTTTCTATTTCATTTTCTTTCAGGCCCCTTTAGTGCAGTTCCACCTCCCACGAGTGGTTAGGCAGAGAGCTGGTGTGTTGGAGAAGTTGGGGCAGATTCTGCTGATGCAGTTTCAGAGTGAATTAATTAGAATGCATGAAGTCTTTGTTTAGACACTTTTCCTCAGAACTGAAGTGGGTTTTTATTCTGTTTAGCCAGCAGTAAGCGCTGGATTTAAGAATTGCTCCTGCTTTGCTACAGGCTAGATTTTTAACTAGATGCTGAAATGCCACAGAGTGGCTGGGGGCTTGTTGAGGAGTTGCAACGTGGCTGCCTCTCCTGCTGGCTCCTGCCTCGCCTTGTCTTCTCCACAGGCTCTAAATACCAGAGTGCAAATCATGAAACCCCAAGTTCTGTTCTGGGACTAATTCCCTCCTTCTAAACACTGCAAGCTGATTAGATGAGTTTTCCTTTCTTGAGAGGTGAAAATGATGGGGCATTTTACAGGGACTGGGAAAACTTGTGTTCTAAGTGGTTTAAAAATGAAAGATACTAACTTGGAAAATACCAAGGAGATTAGGAATTTTAATGTGTCACTAGTGGGGAAATGGTGATCATAGAATGGTTTGAGTTGGAAGGGATCTTAAAGTTTATCAAGTTCCAATCTCCCTGCCATGGGAAGGGAAATCTCGCACTACACTAGGATGCTCAATGCCTCATCCAGCCTGGCCTTAATCACCTCCAGGGATCGAGGGGGCATCCACAACCTCTCTGGGCAACCTCTTCCAGTGTCTCACCACCCTCAAAGGAAAGAACTTCTTTCTTTTCTCCAACCTAAATCTCCCCTCTTCAAATTAGCATCCATTCCTCCTAGTCCTGCCATCCTGGACCCTATTCCAAAGTCCTACCCCAGCCTTTCTGTAGCCTCCTTGAGGTATTGATAAGTCACTATGAGGACCCCCCTGAGCCTTCTCTTCTCCAGGCTGAACAACCCCAACTCCTTCAGCCTGTCCTCATAAGAGAGATGATGAAGCCTTGTGGATCACATAGTTGTTCATTGAGTTTGGGTTGAGATTTTTTTCCAATGCCCATCAGATAGGAATACTCACATTTATTTTTTTCAGCCTGAGAAACTGGGAGCTTTTAAAAGTTGACAACAGACACTCAGTATTGCTGATGGTGCTGGCTTTTTTGTGATGATATAGAGGAGCCAACATGAAGGAAAACCCACAGTGCTCTGGTGTTGGGCTGTCCTCTGGCAGAGACAGTGTGCACTTTGCAACGCCAGGTGGCTGGAAACAGCTTATCTACAATTAAAATTCTGTTGTAGGGAGCTGAGTTCTGCTTGTTGCACATTGTTTCCCATGGTTAAACAAACATCTCTTGCTTTCAAGGGCGGTTTGAAGTGATCAGAAGCGGAAGATTGGCTTTTCTTTTCTCCTTTTGGCTCTGCCTCTTTTTCTGAGTTTAGCCTTTCGCCCTGATTTTGCACGGCTCCCCCTTGCCAGCATGAATGTTTAAAGGAGCAACTTAGATTGAATGTTATTATTCATAATTTACTCTATGTTCTGTGAAGATGGTTATGTAACATCAGTAATTGCATCAACTCACCTAATGAGCTTTCCCTCCAGTGCCATGTACAGCAGATTAATAGCCCATGAATTCATTTGCAGCTCGTTGTGTTTCAGAAAAGTATTTTGTGCAGCAATTAATAAACTGCTAAAGAAAATAACATAAAAAATGGATTTTTTTTATTATTATTTTATTATGTTAACTCTCCAGCTGAACAATTTATTGGCACCTTTCATGGGTGCAGCTAAGTAAATTCTCTCCTAATTCCTCAAGCTACGTGTGATTAGTGAACCCTGCTCGACTCCAGACTGTTTGGTAATTAGTCTGATCTTTATATCGTAAAACGTTAGGGGAAAGCATGAATAGGATCCCAAGGTTTGCTTTTTCTTCTGCTCATTGCCTTTCAGGCATTGCACAAATAGCTGTCACTTTAAGCCATAAACACAGGGGCTGCAGGGTTTTTTTATCCCCCTTTCTTGCATAGAAAACCCATAATTGTATAAACGCAGAATTGAAGACCTCGGGCCAATAAACAACTTGTGACACTGTTTGTGTGCTGCTTGTTGTTGGCTCCAGCATCCTCTACCTCCCAAGTGGTGGGACAGGGCAGAGCAGAGACCTGGAGGTCAAGGGGTGCTACTACCCTGAGGGAAGATAAACCAGGGGTGAAATGTCACTGAGGAGGAAGATGGCAGGAGAAAAAGGCACAGACAGGGAAAAGAAAGGTCCTGTGTTCTGCAGCATCAGAAGGAATGAGGTGGTTGAACCTGATGGGGGAAGTGCCAGGGTTGTGGCCACCTCAGTGGGGGAAATATCTTGGGGAAGATACTTTTGAATGTGGCCCACATTGCCTGCTTCCCCAGAATTATTATTTCCATCTTCCTCTTTTTTTTTTTTTTTCCTAAATGCCTATTCATGTTTTTCTTCATCTCTTGTTCAGAAACCCCAGTTATCTCTCCCTTCCCTCCTCTAATCCAAAAGAAGCACTAGGGCCTTGGCATGTCTTCAGAGGCAGTAAAACATGTATGTATTAAAACCTTTTCCCTCATTTTGGGCTCTTGAAGTCTGAGTAAGTATAAAGGGAATTCCTTCAATAAGCTCATACAGAGATTGATTACATGTCCTCAGCTGGAAGTTACATTAAGACTTATTCACCAAGGTATAGCTACCGTGGTGAACTTCTCATCGCTCTCTGCTGTCTCTATGACAACACAGATCCTGGCTGAAGTTACCAGGGGCTCCTGTGCTCTCTGCAGCTTTTGTCTGCATCCATCAATCCCAGTCCTCAGCAACTGGAAAGAAACCTCTGCCTTTCTTGAATTTTTCTTTGCTCAACCAAAGTGTGTTATTGAAGTTGTGGTGCTTCTAAAGTTAACGTGCTGATAATTTATACTGTAATACCCATCCATGCTCTGAAAAAGATGTACTTTAAAGATGTGCTTAGGAGATGGGAAAGTGTTAATGAGGTACCAGTGGACTTTTTTGAACATCTCTTGATCATGTCTTGGGGAAGAATTTCAGGTGAATGGTTCAGAATCCTTGTACAGGTAACTTTTCTCTTGTTATCTGTGGAAACCTCTGCCTTTCTTGCATTTTTTTTTTCTCAACCAAAATATTTTATTGAAGTTGTGGTGCTTCTAAAGTTAACATGTTGATCATTTATGCTGCAGCACCCAACCCTGCTCTGAAAGAGAAGTACTTTAAGGATGTGCTTAGGAGAAGGGAAAGTGTTAAATGAGGTACCAGTGGACTTTTTTGAACATCTCTTGATCATGTCTTGGGGAAGAATTTCAGGTGAATGGTTCAGAATCCTTGTACAGGTAACTTTTCTCTTGTTATCTGTGGAAACCTCTGCCTTTCTTGCATTTTTTTTGCTCAACCAAAATATTTTATTGAACTTGTGGTGCTTCTAAAGTTAGCACGTTGATCATTTATACTGTGGTACCCAGCCCTGCTCTGAAAGAAATGTACTTTAAAGATGTGCTTAGGAGATGGGAAAGTGTTAATGAGGTACCAGTGGACTTTTTTGAACACCTCTTGATCTTTTCTTGGGGAAGAAATTCAGCTGAATGGCTTAGAATCCTTGTACAGGTTACTTTTCTCTCGTTATAGTTGAAACTCAGAAATAAGTAGAGCCAGTGGAGAGTGTACTATCCACACAGTCTTAATTTCTACTTACAAGTGCAGCACACTCCTGAGAAGTACATGTTCAAGGCTCTGCCAGAATCCTCAGACTTGACTGAACCCTTTCTTATTTGAAAGAAAGGGAGCACATGAAAGCAGAGCCCATGGGGTGGCTGATTCTTGCTTGTTGGTGCTTGCAACTCAGGTTTCTGTGGTAGCCCTACCCTTTGCCACCTCCTCCCACAGGGCTGGCACTTCTGTGAGGACAATTAGTGCCACTGACAGAGGCAGAACATACTTTTTTTCTCATTTTACACCTTTGGGAATTTTTTTTAGGCACCATCACATACTTTCTTCAGTCAGTTTCACAATAAAAGGCATTTTGGGTGAACATCTCTTACAAAACCTCTTCTCACATGGATCTCTTTGATCTTCTTCTGTGATTTCTTGTCCCTAGCTTTGGATTTGGGGTGTCTGTGGGGGAGTTACAGCGATGTTCTGGATAGTAAATATAAAAGCACCAATTCTGTGCTGTTCATGCTGTTGCCATGCAGGTAGCCTTTGAGTTCAGGATCCCAAGAGCTTTGGTAGGCAGCAGTCCTTGGGTCACCCTCCCTGCCTTGTGCTGTTCTGCGTGGCATAGCTGTAGAATGGGAAACTGGGAGGTGGCTGGTCCCTGCCCCAGTCCCTGTGCTCTGAAGCACGGGGCTGAGGCTGTGCTTGCTTGGTCATGCAGACATAACTGCTGAGACCCCAATCCCATGACCTCAAAAGCTTTGTTTCAGAGCTTCCATTCTTCCTTTATGCATTCAGTTCACTGCTTCATATTCCTCTTTGGGATCATTTTCTTGTTTGGGGGCATCTTTGATGCCTCTCTTTCTCCTAATTGCAACTGTACCATCCAGGTTGTGCTTTCTATACTGGCACCTTGTGGTCTCTCTGCTGTCTTCTTTTTCTCCCATTCAATGCTTTTTTTCTTTTTTTTTTTTTTAATTACTTTGGGATGTTGGATCTGGAGGATGGAGAAATGACTATGAGATAAATATCAGTCTGGGAACGAGCAAATTGCCAATATCTTGGGCCTGGAAGCTAAACATGGCTTATTTGGTTGTCAGGCCAACCTCAAATGTTATCTACAGTAGCCAGGGTTCATGAGAAATGCAGTAAATTGTTCCCAAGAGTTGTGGGAAGTCTGAGCTGCAGCAGCCCCAATGTGCCTGAAATATCAGAGGAGGCGTGGGTTTAGTCCTACCTCTTAGTAGGACCATAAGTGAGAGAACCTGCATCTTCCTGATGGCTGGTGTCTTCAGGCTTCTTCATTTCCCTGTCTCTCACTTAACTGGAGATGTTCTTAGGATAGAAGCCTCTGCAGAGGATGAAGAAGCAAAGCCCATGTTGGCTTCTCTGTGGAAAGCAACTCCCGTGCTGATGGTGTGGAAGATAAAAAGCAGGTGCTTGGAAACCAGTGAGCTCTCAAAAAGGGTTTAGGATGATCTCTACATAAGAAGATGAGGCCGTGGATTTCCCTCTGCTGCTGTCAGGCTTGCTTTCATCTGCTGTGTGAAGTGTTAGAGCAGAGAGCAGAGGGAGTTTTCCATGGCCGTGCCTGCCATGGCAGGCTGACACATCGCAGCTCCTCCTGCTGGGATGCTGGCCCTGGGACTCTGCTCTAAAAATAGCCCCCATTTGTTTTCGGTTTTCACTTGGTATCACGTGCTTGATTTAAAATACATGGGAACAGTTAATCTCCAGTTCCTCAGCTCTTGCATGGTGAGTGCACCGGATCTTTTTTATGAGTTAGGTGGCAGACAAGCAGTAGCAGTAACACCCTTTCTGTCTGAACTTCAGCAGCACTGTGCAGTTAGTCATAGAATCATGGAATAGTTTGTGTTGGAAGGGACCTTAAAGATTATCTAGTCCCAACCCCCCCTGCCATAGGCAGGGACACCTCCTACTAGAGGATGCTCAATATCTCATCCAGCTTGGCCTTGAACAGTGAGGGTGGTGAAATACTGGAACAGGTTGCCCAGAGAGGTTGTGGATGCCCCCTCTCTGAAGGTGTTTGAGACCAGGTTAGACAAGGCACTGAGCAGCCTGATCTAGTGGGAGGTGTCACTGCCTATAGGAGGGGGCTTGGAACTCGATGATCTTTAAGGTCCCTTCCAACCCAAACTATTCTATGATTCTATGAAAAGTCATAGGTTATTGGGATTTACAATTTCCTTTCACCCAAAGTATACAGCAATTTATTTGCTCTCCACACACCTTCTTTCAGTACTTACTTGTATGCTTGCATGTTTCTGAAGGCTCTTAAAGTTTTAAATCTGAGTAATCTTGGGAAAAGTCTGTCAGTCAGAGGGCAGCCCTCAAACCCACTCCAACAAGTGGGTAGTTTAGAGCCCTGCAGGCAATGCCCTTGGCTCATCAGCATTTAATCAGCTGCAGGATCATCTCTCAGGGCCATACATCCATAAGCAGTTGCTTACTGTTGATATAAACAGATTTAGTAAGTTAAATGTGAGAGAATTGTCTGGCTTTTGGAGGCATTTACCTGAATTTCAGAGTTCAAGCTAAATGGAATTCTTCCTTTCCCCTGGCAAAAAGTGCAACAGAAAGCAAACATGCTTTTAGTTGGATTTCAGGCATGGTTAGTCATCTGACAGACACTTTTAATGGAGTCAGAAAGACATGCTGGGGAAACATGCTGACCTACTTTTTTCTTTCTCCCTTTTTTTTTTTTTTTTTAAACTTTTAAGCGAGTGAAACGTTAATTTTAAAACTCCCCATCAAGTTGGCTTTTGCTGACAGGGCGCATTTTGTAATTAATTTGCTTCCACTTGTGCTGGGGATGTCCTGGATGGTTTTTTTGGTAACGGAATTTCATCAGGTTGTTTGTGTTTCTGTGCGGAAATTGGGTTACATCTGAGAAATCCATGTTCTTCCCCCCACACCCCCCCTTTCCAGGACAAGGCAATCAGCTTCAAGTTAATGAATGATTTAAGTCCAATCCTCTGAGGGAAGACTTTACAAACCATTTAAAATGCCAGACTAACAAAGCGTGTTACATTTGTATCGCTTTCAATGCATTATATTTTTAAACATTTTTTGTCTCTAGACTTGTAGGAAGGGGGATTACCAGCAGAAAGCGTCACGCAGTTAGCATTTGGGAATGGGGTTCTTTTTTTCCCATGTTAAGTAGGTCAGTGCTGCACCATCAGGGCTTGCTGGGAGGTAGAACTTCTCTGTATTGCAACTCTGAGGCTTAAAACTTGAGGTCCTGGTGATGTGAATAGGGAACTGTAACAGTGAGGGTGGATTAAAACATAGAATCATAGAATGGTTTGGGTTGGAAGGGACCTTAAAGAGCATCTGGTTCCAGACCCGCTGCCATGGGAAGGGACAACTCCCACTAGACCAGGTTGCTCAGTGCCTCATCCAGCCTGGCCTTAAACACCTCCAGGGATTGAGGGGGGTTCTTCAACCTCTTCCAGTGTCTCACCACTCTCACAGGGAAGGAACTTATTTCCTATCTCCAGTCTGAATCTCCCCTCTTCCAATTTGCATCCGTTACTCCTACTCCTGCCATCACATATCCTATTAAAAAGTTCTACCCCAGCTTTTCTGTAGCCCCCTTCAGGTGTTGATAAGTCACTGTGAGGTCCCCTCTGAGCCTTCTCTTCTCCAGGCTAAACAACCCCAACTTCTTCAGCCTGTCCTCACAAGAGAGGTGCTCCAGTTCTGTTATCATGAAGGGAGTCTTCCTCTTGACCCGCTCCAACAGCTCAATGTCCTTCTTATGTTGAGGGCTCCAGAACTGGACACAGTAACTCCAGTTGGGGTGTCACCAGAGCCAAGTAGAGGGGCAAAATCACCTCCCTTGACCTGCTGGCCACACTTCTCTTGATGCAGCCCAGGATTGGGTTTTTTTCTGGGCTGCAAGCACACACTTGAAGAGAAATACCACATTGAATAATGCTGGAAGATAAGGGTGAGCTTTCTGAACATGCTGCAGCATCACCATGCTCTCCCTCTCCTTCACCTGCACCTCACCACGTAGCTCAGGACTGCTGCTGCTCTGGCAGGGAGATGTCTTCCCCTCCCTCTAAGACAAGAGATGGTTTTGGTGAGGATATCACTGTGTGGTTGAAGGAGCAGGAGATGTCACCACTCCTTGACTCACCACTCAATCCAGAGACACAGCTTTCATTCTCATGTTGGCACCAGCTGCAGGTTTCCCACTGCCAAAAATCCTTTGCTACTTCCCATCATTCCTGAGAAAAGGTGCTGGTTTCCTTGGTTTTATTTCAACTCCCACCAAGCTGGTCACAGTTTGCATCACCAAAACAGCAGAATGGAAGAGAGGTGGAAAAAAATGGAAATTGCCAGGAACTGTGGGAGTTTTCTGTGAATCCACAGGTTTAGGTATGTGCATTTGTGAAACGTAGCTCTTTGACTTGCTTTTCCATGTTGTCTACTTTTAGAGGATGTTCTAGAGAAGATTCAAATGTATTTTTTACCATTTTAAAAGATGTTTATCTTGGCTAATTCATGAGACTTTTTTTTCTGTATCTTGTAAACATTGAAGTTGGCACTTCACACTTTTCACCCACTTTCTAACCTAGAGTCATCACTAGAGGAGGCATCAGCTCCTCTGCAGTACAGGAAGGTCCTGATGTGGTGAGCTGCTGCACCTTCTGTGTTCAGCATCCCTTGCTGCACCACAGCCATGTCAGCTGCTCCTTACATACAAGGACTCTTCCCCTTGTTTCATTTGCCATAGCACTTGTGAGTCACCTGTGGCAGGAGTTACTGTGATTCTAGTGGAAAAGAAGATTCCAAAAATTCTATCCAAGTGGTATTTTTTTCTAACATGGAATAATCATTCATCCTGGAAGATGGAGCATTAGCCTTAGTGAAGCTTGAGTTACTCTCAGGTGGTACTGGTCTGCTCCTTTTGGGTAGAGAGGGAGCAAGCCAGGGCTCTTGTGCTTCAAATTAGATGTCTCATGATGATGTCTCAATGTGTGTTTGGGCTCATAATCCACACGTTGTACAGTGTAATGCCATCTGGTTATAGAATGGTTTGGGTTGGAAGAGACTTTAAAGATCATCTAATTTCAACCCCCATGCCATAGGCAGGGATAACTCCCATCAGATCAGGCTGCTCAGTGTCTTGCCAGCCTGGCCTTAAACACCTCCAGAGAGGGGGAATCCACAACATCTCTGGGCAACCTCTTCCAGTGTTTCACCACCCTCACTGTAAAGAATTTCTTTTTTATGTCGAGTCTAAATCTACCCTCTTCCAATTTACATCCATTATTTCTAGTCCTCCCATCACATATCCCAGCCTTTCTGTAGCTCCCTTCAGGTATTGATAAGCATCTATGAGGTCCCCCCTGAGCCTTCTCTTCTCCAGGCTGAACAACTCCAACTCCTTCAAGCTGTCTTCATAAGGCAGTTGATCCAGCCCTCTCATCATCTTCATGGCCCTCCACTGGACCTGCTCCAACATCTCAATGTCCCTCTTAAGTTGAGGACTCCAGAACTGGAGACAGTACTTCAGATGGGGCCTCACCAGAGCAGAGCAGAGGGGTAAAATCACCTCTCTTGACCTGATGGTCACACTTCTCTTGATGCAACCCAGGATTTGGTTGATCTTCTTGGCTGCAAGCGCACACTGGCAGCACATTGAGGAGCTCAGGAATCTGACCCCTATGGTCCAGATCCCCATAACAAGTGATGTGCAGAATATGGTGGGTCATAAGAGCCTTTTGACAGCCTCCTTTTAGAAGGATGCTCCACTTGCCTCTTCCTGCAATCTGGAGGAGAAGCTTAATGCGTACCTTTTTTTTTCCCCTCTCTTTGGATGCCTCTTCAGCTGAGCACTGCCACTGGGTCAGAACATCCAGAGAAGGTTTTTCACCAGAAGAGTGAGTGTAGTAACAATGGCAAGAAGATAGTTGATGCTGATCTAAAGAAACCCTGTTATGTTCCACCCTCTCCTGTGACAGAGTGAAAAAGTACACAAAAGCATTTTTTAATGTTACTTTAATTCTGCAGAAGGCTTAAATCCTGCTTGTCCTAAAGAGAATGTCAGAGCCTTTTCTTGGCGACTTTCCCCATTGTTTTTTAAGGGGTTTTAAGTCAGTTACAACAGGGCTATTAAGTCAGTTACAGCATGTTTATTATCAACATTTTTCCTACTTGAATTTTAAGCATGGCAAGGCATAAACATATATAAAGCCATACACACATCAGCTACCTCCCACAGCTCTGCTGTGTTAAACCCTTTGTGGTTTGGGGATCTTCTGGCTGGCTGGGGGGATAAGGAGAGGGGGGGATAACCCTGTGGTTAATGGGCCTTGCCATAATGGAGGAGGAACATTTTAAAATATTTTCTGGAAGCCAGGATGTGGGGAGAATAAAGCAATTAAAAAGAATCACTAGATATCCTGTCTTAACAGCTTATTATATATATTTTTTTTTAATGGGTATTTAATGTCTAATGCTGTGTGATGGATTAGAAGAGAAGGGGAGTCAGGCCTCTTTCTGTGCATACTTTTACATTTCCCCTTCATTGAACATTTTCTCTGGGCAAATTGTTTAGCTTGAGCTGGTTGGAGGTGTTGTGGCACAGCAGAGCCCTACTGGAAAATGGTTCTGGGTTGAATCCCAAAAGGCAGGGCTGTCAGCAGGGTGTTGTGTTGGGGTTTTGCAGAGTCTGGGAATGAGTTATGAGGGGGATGGGGGGGGAGATCCCTGTTGGTTCCTGCCCTGTCTGCTGTTTGTCCCAGGTTCTGGCAGGCTCCTGTCTGCTGGGGAGCCTGGGGCTGTGGGCTGCTCCTGCAGCTGATGAGGGAGATGGATATTCATCAGCTCTTTCAGGAACTGAATAAAGCTCTGCTTTTAGAAATCCAAGGTTTCTGACAGTGCTTCCCATTGGGGTTGTAGCCCAGGAGCAGTATCCAGAGTACCTCATAAAAAGTCTTCTTTAAGTGTCTTGCATCAGGCACTTGGAGAAGACCAAGCTGGAAGGGGGTACCAAACCTGTGAGTGATGCCTTCAGGGCTCAGTCAGAAAGATTTGTCATAAGCATCAATGAGATAAGAGGAGGTCAGAGATCTCTAATAATGGCAGTTAATCCTATGCTGGGGAGTCATCTGTGATGTCAGGTGGGGACCACCACCCTCATTTAGGTAAGGGCCAGCCTTTGCCCCAACCCTTGGCTTCCCTTTCAGATGTCATCTCACGTCCAAGTTGCATCCTTTTGTTTTCACAGTGAAGTATGGGAAAACTAGGTCGGTTTATCCAAGTAGAAATTATTATTTTATTGAGTTAACTCTGTGGTGACCTGCTGCCTCTTTGCCTGCTCAAAACCAACTCCCCTGTGAACAGTAAGTCTGGCGCTGGAAGTTGCAGAAGCCTCAGTAAGCACTTTGATTTCAAATCAACAATAAAAAAGCTGCTTTTTTTAGTATCTTGCTGCTTCACAGGAAGAAGTGTGGACCTGCTTTGCTCCTTGTATGATGGGTCCACTGGGCTGGGCTGGTTAAAGCACGTCATGTAAGAAGGTTATGTGCTGGCTTTACTGGGGATATTTAAAAGATCTTACAGAGAAATCAGGATTTGATGCTGCTTGACCCTGTCTGGCAGATTTAAGCTCTTTAAGCCAGTCCTGTAGTTACCAGCATGCCTTATTTTTAAATAATCTGGTCCACTTACTCTCTGTCCCAGACAAGAAAGCGATTTATTGTCTTGGGTTGTTTGTTGTTTTTTTTTTTTTAATGAAAGAGCAGATTTTTAAAGAACTTCTATGGCATCATGCACAAAAGCTAAAATATATCAAAATAGACGGTGTGATAATTAGATGCAGGCTTGTGGAGTGATTGATGTCACACCATGAGGGCTGAGACAGCTGAGGCTGCTGCAGGTGTGTGTACAGGGAATCCCAGCCCTGGTGCCTCCTGCATAGAGAGCAGAGGAGGACAGATGTGGGGAAAAGCCTTCATTAAGAGATGAAAAGCAATATTTCCACCTGTGAATTATGGATGGGGTGGTGTTTATTAAACAGCCTTTGTCTCCCACGTGCATTTATTTTTGCTTTGAAGGGTGGTGTTAAAGGCTGCTGCAATACCAAGCCCAGAGACACCCTCCCAACTTTGCTGTCTGGAGGTCGAGCACCAAGTTAGGCTGGGCATGAGCCAGAAAGGACATCCTGCCCAAAGGAAAAGCTGGGATGCCAGAGGCATTTCAGGTGCATTTCAGGGTGGGCAATGAGATAATAAAGTGAATAAACTTGTCTGGCTGTGGCAGCTGCCAGCCCCACCAGGGCTGTTGTAGACATCATAGAATGGTTTGGGTTGGAAGAGACCTTAAAGATCATCTAATTCCAACCCCACTGCCATGGGCAGGGACACTTCCCACTGGACCAGGTTTCTCACTGGACCAGGAATCCCATGCTGATGCCAGCCTGGCACTCCCAGAGCCTCCTGGATTTCTCAAAATCCCATGGATGGCAAGACAAAGAAGTCTTCTCACCTCCCACATTTCTTTTTCCTTGGGATACAGTTGGTGATGTATCTTAAAAAGAAATACTTCAACAGCAAATCAACAGCTTTGCAGCCTGTTTATTCTGATTGCTCAGCATTTGGAAAGGGAGAGGAAGGAGACAGCATGCTGAAGTGCAGTTGGACACAGTAGGATTGTTTCAGTGTGTTATTTTAGCATTTGATGAAACCATTTTTTACTAACAATTTCAATGGCAGATCCAGCTGCAGACCAAGGCCCTGGGCAGTGCCAGTGAGTTTCCACCAGATGTGTTGGACTGCAGAGATGTGAGGCTTAGACAGGAAATTTTTTTGGCTCATCTTCTGGTGCTTTTTACATCCACCTGGTTAAATACCACAGTTCCTCCCTTCTCTTGCTCCTGGGCTGCTATCCTGATGGAGCAGGTCCTTCAGCTCCAGCCAGCTAAGAGCAGAGCTTGGGCTGGGAGATTGGAGATTGACTGGGGAGCCGTGTCCCCACCACCAACCACTTCAGGGGCCAGCCCTGGCACCTTGAAATATCAAATAACTTCCTGATCCTTATTTTTTTCAGTAGGAGTATCACCGAAACTTGGGTTTGGGACTCAGTTGGGAGAGCTCCCAATCTGAGGGTCAAGGGTTCAAGTCAATATCCAGGTATGAGGCTTGTCAGAGTTGGGCTGATGGTTGGACTTGATGATCTGAAAGATCCCTTCCAACCAAGGTGATTCTGATCTTATGATTTTGGGTTCTGGTAAATAACTTTGCTGGGGACAGCAAAGCTGCATTCACTGAATGAAACTGGGACTAATAAAAAGAAAAAGTGTAGGTGGTGCACCTTCTTGGTGGTGTTCCTGAAGTCCTGCTCTTCCTTCTGAGGAGCAGGTGGTCGTGTGAGCAAAGGGAAGGGATCTTCCAGCTCACCTCCTCTTTTTTGTCACCTGACAGAACTGTAGCCTGTAAAACTGTAAAGTCTGTTTTATAGCACAGAATGAGAAAGCCTGGATTTGTCCCATAGCTGAGAGTCACTTATGACAGTGAGTGAATGTTCCTCTCATGGAAAGGTTCTTGTTAAAGGAGTCTGTTAATGGTGCTGTCAGGAGAGAGGCTGCAATCTGTCATGGTAGGTAGCTTTCCAGTTAAGTGAAAAGCAAGTCATGTTCTCCCCTGAGCACGTTAGGGTGAGAAATGGGATGGCCACAGCAGGTTGAAACGAAGGTTGTGCTACAACCAGGCCAGGCAGTGACCAGGAATAGAACCCAGTGTCTGGTATTAGTGGTGTGCTTCCCTTGCCATCAGCAGTCCTGGGTTATGCCCAACAAATTGGATTGATGGCTTTGGCCATCAGAGGTCCTGGGATAATGCCAAGCAAATTGGATTACCCCCAGCTTCTCCCCATTGTGAGGCATTGTACTACCCTGGCTGTCTCCTAAAAGAAATTAGTGTAATACCTGTAGATGAGAAGACTGAGTCACCTTTTGGTACCCTGGTGAGAAAAGGTCAAGATTGGGGCATTTTTACCTGTAATGGGTTATCCTTAAAGGGTTAGTGTAGCAGGGTTCAAGAGTGTAGCTCCAAAGTTGCTTTGAGAATGAATCATAGAATGGAATCATAGAATGGTTTGGGTTGGAAGGGACCTTAAAGATCATCTAGTTCCAACCCCCTTGCCATGGGCAGGGACACCTCAAAAGTGCACTTGAACAGCTGAAGTCAGATGAGACAGGTTTAATGGCCTCTTAAGTAAGTTCAGAGTTGGAAGTTTAGGAATTTTCTCTTTACCCAGCCTGCTGCAAAGCAAACCCACTGCAGCTTAATAGAAAATTTAATTTCAGGCTCAATGTTTAGAAGTGTTACTCAGCTGCTGTGCACAGATTTGGTCATCTCAGTTGTAGGGAGGAGAAAGAATAACCGCAATGTGTTTGTGGTCTTGTGTATTTTTAGCTGATGTGTTAAGACACTGCAATTGCAGAAAATCCATCTCTGTGTTCCCCAGAGTGTTCCAGTTTAACCAGCTGTGAGCAGAATCTCATCCACACTCCTACTGGCAAATCCACTGGGATTTTGGAGCTGGAACATTAGACAGTCAGTACAGTCCTTGGTTTCCCTGAGTTTTTAGTTTTTTGGGGTCTCTGACTCTCTGAAATTTTGGGAAACCTCCTGGGGTGATCAATTCCCAAATTTCCTTTCCATTCCTGCACTGAGCAGGGAGCATGGTGACTGGCAATGTCCTCCAGGCTGGACAAGGCATTGGGCAACCTGGGCTAGTGGGAGGTGACCCTGCCCATGGCAGGGGTTTGGAACTGGATGATCTTTAAGGTCCCTTCCAACCCAAACCATTCTATGATTCTATTCTATGATTCATTCTCAAAGCAACTTTGGAGCTACACTCTTGAACCCTGCTGCACTAACCCTTTAAGGATTCTGTGATGCCATTACCCTGCAGAAACTGTTGCAGGTGGCACGGGAGATCTTAAAAGAAAAAAAAACAAACACAGTTTTCCCAATTTAGAGTAAGGAAGTGATTGGTTTCATGCAGAATACTGAGACAGATGGGGCAGAGCACACGTGAGGAAGGAATGACAGATGTGTAGATTAATTCAACAGCAGCACAGGATATAAGGGAAAATGGTGGGACCTGCCTATGGAGATACTCCATCTTACAGATGGGAATTTCTGACTATATTAAGGAACTTGAGGTGATGCCTATGTGAAATGCAGATGGGAACTTGCTTTGTCTTAGTCAATGAGTATACCTAGGCTGTTTCCAATGCAGATGTGTTGGTGGGCCTTCATGGGAAATATTAGTGATTTATTCTGTCTGCAATTGTTAATGCTAAAAGCCTTCAGGAGCTCTTTAAGCATCAGCTGCTAGGAGTATGTGGATTATCCTATTTCAGACTGGCAATTAGTTGATGATATTAAGACTCTTTGTAAATGGAAATTGCAGGGCAAATGCTATTTAAACAGTTTATCGTTAGATGTTTAATTGCATCTCATCCTGCTTTGGTTGCAATGTGTAGGGAGGTGGTAAGGGAAGGCAGTGAGGGAGACCTGCTTTCAGTTCAGCCCCTGGTGCAGGTTTTGATCCCTCTTCCTCCTCCCTTTTCTCTTTCAGTCTAAGTTTTATTCTGCTTGTTTGCTGTCTTTCTCTTTTTTACAACTTCTTCATTACTGATTTGTTTTCAGGACCCCTTTTTAGGGCAGTGTCTGTTTCCATTTGTATTTCTGGGCTCCCTATTTTTATTCCTTGGGATTTAGATACTGTGTTCTGCAGAACTTTAAACAGTCCTGAAATACAAAGGTAGGCATTAGTGGTATATTCATAGACCTGGGAAGAATTTTTGGGCTTTTGTTTCCTGCTGAAGCACTTCATGGAGCCATCTACAACATTCAAGCCAAACCCACCTTTGGAATCAGGTTTTTTTGCCTTCTTCTGTGGTTTTGCAGCTCAGATTGTCAGTTCTAGGTATCTAAAGTAGAATAGATTTTGCTTCTGGATGTCTTAAAATCAAAAAAGAGAAAAAAAATTCTCTTAAATGATAATAAAGTGAAATAAATAACCAATATAATTTAAAAGAAAAACAAACACAAAGTTGTATCTTTCAGCTGTCTTCAAGAGGTTTTATTCTCAGCCTGTTATTCAGCCAATTACATCTGAGTTCAGTTAGCATTGTTTTTCTTCATGAGACTAAAAAATCCTTTTTTGCCCATTCCACCTGCTAATATTTCAGGGATGTGACAACATCAGGATCCAAATTTCATGTCAAAAATAAAATTTTCAGGCTGGGTGGAATCCTTGAAACCCCAGATCAAGTTTCAGGCCAGTTGAATAAAGCTGAGGAGCCTCCATTTGTATCCTTCATTCACATAATGAAACCTGTTCCTATAACTCAGTTCTTGATGTATTAACCCCGCAGTTATCCTCATACATAAGTGGGAGATGTGTTGCTTTCGTGGGTTCTAATGGGATATAACCATATAAATCCCCTCTGTGTGAATGGAGAAATAGAGCCCCTCAGGCTATAGGTATCAAAGGTCTCCCCTATACTTACAATAGCCTAATAAGGTTATTTTGGAGGCATAGGTAATTACTCACAGGCTCCCTATGGCTAGTGATTCATTGTTCACTGCTGAAACATTTCTAAATGAATTATGTTTTAAACAAGCAAATCCTTGGCCTTCTCTTTTATGAGGCTGGGAGGGAGGACTGGAGAGACACAAAATCCCACCATTTTCTGTGTTGCTCCAGTTAAAAGGGCATTTGAACCACTTTAAATGTGCTGTTGTGCTTCTTGCTCTTCTGATTCCGTGAATGTGCATTTCTGAATTTCTCATTTTGATGAAAATATTATTGTTGCCATTAATTTGATATTTAGAAAGGGGCTGTTGGATGCAAGAGCTTGGTGCAATGAATAAAACAGTTGGAGTTAACTGTCCCTGGGGATAGAATCAATCACTGCTGTAGAAGAGGGTGACATTTAAAAAAAAGAAACTCAGAAGAAAATGTCATGCTTAAAAAATTAGATTTAAACGCACCGGCTCCTGATTGATTTTTATTGCACTCAGATGGATACACTGATTGATTATCAGCCTTACAAATGTTTAGTACCTTTCCCACTTCTTTAATAATCAGAATAATCTAATTTTCAATGTCATTTAAGTTCCCGCATCCAAGGTTATAATAGATCATATTTCTAATAAAACACAGCAATTATGTAATGAATAATACAAAGCTGGAAGGCAGAGTTGAGATTCACCTTCATAAAAATAAAAAAAAAAGAAAAAAAAGGAGAATACCACCAGAAGAGCCAGCATATGTGGAGGCAGCCAGAGAGACAATGTCCCCTGGGTTGGAGGTATCTTTCCCTGTTGTTGGGTTGAGGCTCCTGGAGCCATAGCTGAACCCCATTTCTCAATAGAATTGGCTTGAATTGTGTAATATATCTACTGGCTCCATGCTGCCTGGGGGGAAATGACAGCCAACCAGGTGCTTATGGAATGTCTTCCATGACTCTGTGCTTCTTCCTAGTTGTGATACATGTCTGTGGAGAGATAGTGTCTCCCTTAATTGGGGCTGTTTTCTCCTGGTGGTTGTACCTGACAGCTGCCATGGCTGATTTCTCCTGAATCACCTACAAAATATGCTGTTTTCAGTGTGTTTTGCTTTTGTACTCCAAACCCCTTACAGGACTCTCCACTTGTTTCTGGCTTTGTCCGTTAGAAACGAGAGGCTTGTGTTTGAAACGTGCTCTGCCTCTGGTCATTCTCCATATGTCAAAGGTCAGTTTTGACATGGGAATTCACTTTGAGACAGATTCCTGTTCTTTTTTTAAAGATTGAGCTGTTAGATTCCAAAAAGAAAACATGATTTCATCTGAAAATCATGATGTAAGAAAGCCAGTCTATTTTTATATATATATCTTTGTAACTACCTGGCATTCTGCATATATTAGTGTTATATTTGGGTTGCAATTGATTGTGGTGCTGGTAAAACTTGAAGAGGAGCTTTTTCCATTCTGAACTGGTGGCAGAATGGAACTGGTGTGATTTTTAGGCTTTCAAGATGGTATTTTGTTCCTTTTCTGGGAAAACCAATCTTCTTGAGGTCCCTCGTCTGTCTGCCTGCTCCCACCATGGAAACTTCTGACCATGTGTCATTAGTGTCTGGGTGCTGGCTTGGTCCTTGAGGTGGGAGATCCTGGTCCAGCAGCAGCATCCAGGATGCTCTCCCTTGGTTCAAGGTTTTATAATGTGACCATTGTGGAAGACACCCTTACAGACTGATATTCTTCACCATGGGCACAGTTTATGTGGGATGATGGGGAAAAGGATGACACATGGTGTGTGTGTAGCATTTATTCTGATGGATCAAACTTGGCAGTGGCAATAGGTGAGTGTTCTGCCAAAATGTGCCCACAACTAGGAACAATGGATGTAAATAGGAAGAGGGTAGATTCAGGCTAGATATAAGAAAGAAATTCTTTATGGTGAGGGTGATGAGACACTGGAACAGGTTGCCCAGAGAGGTTGTGGATGCCCTCTCAATCCCTGGAGGTGTTTAAGGCCAGGCTGGATGAGGTACTGAGCAGACTGATCTAGTGGAAGATGTCCCTGCCCATGGCAGGGGGGTTGGAACTCGATGATCTTGAAGGTCCTTCCAACCCAGACTATTCTGTGATTCTAAGAACTGCTCATTTCTGCAAGAATTAGACATTTTTAGCTGCTGCTGCTAGAATTGTAAAAGTTATAGTGTAAAGGAGGTAAGAAAGACTTGTAGGTTTCCACCTTAGCAAGCAGCTTGGTGCTCCTGGAAGCCCTGGATGCAGTGCTAAGCATTGCCCCACCAATGGCAGGGCTTCTCCAGGTGCAGGAGAGGGAACCTGTGCCCAGAGGGGAGAGTTGGCAGCCCCACAGTGGTCCTGTCCCACCTCAACTCACCTCCCTTTTCTCTTCTCACCAGCATTCCTAAACAAAAGTCTTTTTTTTTGTGAAAACCTACCCCGTGCTGTGCAATTCCTGACTTGCTCGACGCGCTTTCTGGTGCTTTTGAGATTTGTTGACTTAACAAGTAACTCCCAAAATATTTCATGGGGAGAGGAGTGTGGTTGTGCAGGAATGCAAACCAACTGGAAGCCCCAGGAACAAACAGAGTGAACCAAGTACACACAGCTCCTCAAAGGTCACGGGGGATCTCTGAAAGGCAAAACTGCAATGAGAGCATTTTCGAGTGGTGAATTTATAGCTGATTAATCATTATAATCTATAAAAGGTGCTGTCTGACTGTCTTCTGGGCATCTGAGGAAGCAAAGGTTATGCAGGTAATTGGAAATGCTGCCTTGCAAGATTTCCCAGTGGACGGGTTTTGTGCCACTTTTGACACAGAGAGGTACGAACACTCCCTGTTCTGTCATTTTACCTGCTCATCTAGAAACTGCCTAAATGTCTTGGGCTGGAGCCCAGACTCTTCTTAGGCCAAGCAGTGACTAATTTTGGTGGGCCCTGAGGGGCTCGTGTTCAAGACTGGATGATTCCCAGCATTAGGACATGCTCAAAAAGGTCTTGGTGGAGCAGAAGGGTTGCATGGCTGCTGAGTGAAAGCATCGGGCTCCTGGGAGAGAAGATGTTTTTTGTGTCTTTCCTGTACTTAATGTCATCTGTAGCAAGCCCTGCTTTTCTTGAAAAAACACATCCTTCCTTCCTGCAGCTTTCCTGCCCCTACCCATTGCTTCCAGCAGAGGAGGGAGAACATATCTGAGACTGAGGGAATCAGTGGCAAACCTGGGGTGAGGAGAAGGGGTGATGTTCTGCCGCTCACCCATTGGGGTTGAGGGCAGGTCCTGAAAGCCAAGGCAGCAGAAAGCACCTTCACCAGTTTAGGAACCCAGCCTGGAGGTTTCAGGGTGTGGAGCATGCGAGTCCTGGCCTGTGTGTGTGGGGGGCAGGGGAGCTGTGGCAGGAAGATGGATGGAGGCAGACATGCTCAGGCGTGGTCCTGTCTTGCTCAGCTGTCCCAGCAGCGCCCAGACGTGGCTTCCTCACGTACCAAGATACGCCCTTTTTTCATCCTCTTTCCCCACCACCTTGTTTGTTTGATTGTTTTTCCAACTTGTGAGAGAGAGCTTCCATACTGTCCCCTGTTGGGAGCTTTTCAATAATGCAGCCCCCGAGCCAGACCTGAGAGCACAAGTGATGGAGTTCATGAGTTTTCCCAGGCAGCACTTGCTGTGGCATGGATTCAGCCCCAGCAAATCATCATTAAAAGGTGGTGGAATTGCATGGGGGATTGATGTGATCCCGTGCATGTAAAGATCAGAGTGCAAAAAGATGGGATTTATGTCATGAGAACAGACTGAAGGAGCTGGGAGTTTTTCAGCCTGGAGAAGAGAAGGCTCGGGAGGGACCTCATAGTAGCTTATCAATGCCTGAAGGGGGCTACAGAAAGGCTGGGGTAGGACTTTTGAATAGGGTACAAGATGGCAGGACTAGGAGTAATGGATGCAAATTGGAAGAGGGGAGATTCAGGCTTGACATAAGAAAGAAATTCTTTACAGTGAGGGTGGTGAAACACTGGAATGGATTGCCCAGAGAGGTTGTGGATGCCCTTTCCCTGGAGATGTTTAAGGCCAGGCTGGATGAGGCACTGGGCAACCTGGTGTGGTGGGAGGGGTCCCTGCCCAGGGCAGGAAGGTTGGAACTAGAAGGTCTTTAAGGTTCCTTCCAACCCAAACCATTCTATGTTTCATTCTATGATACAGCATAAGCTGTAAACCAAAACTCTTCCACATGCACTAGGATTGTTCCTATTCCTATTTCGTGTGTTTCCCTGAGCAGTGATGGCTTTTAAATTTACTGGACAGATGCATGTGTTTGTATGTTTTTATTTTGCTCTTTTTAAGATGGTGTTGTCTTAGTCTTTTGATCTCTTTTATTTTGCATTATAGTTGCAGCTGATTCTGCACATTACTTCGACATCATTGAAATTCTTAATATTTTTGGAGACTGGAGGTTGTATATCAGCATTAACTCGTGTTATCTTGTAGAGAATATAGAATCATAGAATCATAGAATAGTTCAGGTTGGAAGGGACTTTGAAAATCATCAAGTTCCAACTCCCTTGATGTTGCCTTAGCAAAGACAAATGCAGGAAATCTATAAAAAGTGAGTATAAAGCAAGAAGATAAATGTTACTCAGGTCTTCTCATTATGACATTGGCTGTCAGAATTGTAGAAGGGTAACAGTGGACAAAAAGTGTTCTTTGTTGTTAATTCTTCCCTTCCTGCCATAGTCAGTAGTTGGAGAGAGATTCTTCTTCCCCTCTGCTCTGCCCTGGTGAGACCACATCTGGAGTATTATGTCCAGTTCTGGGGCCCTCAATTGAAGGACAGGGAACTGCTTGAGAGAGTCCAGTGCAGAGCCACAGAGATGATGAAGGGATTGGAGCATCTCTCTTGTGAGAAGATGCTGAGGGAGCTGAGTCTTTTTAGCTTGGAGAAGAGGAGAGACCTCACTAATGTATATCAATATGGAAAGGGTGAGTGTCAGGAGGATGGAGCCAGAGTCTTCTCAGTGACCTCCAATGATAGGACAAGGGGCAATAGGTGCAAGCTGGAACACAGGAGGTTCCACAGAATTATAAGAAAAAACTTTATCAAGTTGAGGGTGAGAGAACAGTGGCACAGACTGCCGAGAGAGGGTTTGGGATCTCCTTCTCTGGAGACATTCAAACCCCACGTGGCCTCCTTCCTGTGTGATGTTCTTGCTCTGGCAGGGGGAATGAACTAGATCTCTTGAGGTCCCTTCCAATCCGTGTCATTCTCTGTGCAGAAGGAGGGCAGAGCTGCTCCAATTTGTTGATGAGGACTGACCAGCAGCTGTTTCCTTGGTGGCATTTGGAGGTGAAGTGACTTCAGGGACAGCCGCATAGGGAGCTGTGGGTTAGTGGGGCAGTGGTTCCCAGTGGAGTTATCTCCTGGTCGCTGGGAGCTCTTGGCAGCTGCTCCCAAACCTGCCTAGATAATATGTTTGTCTTCCAGGAGGAGTTCAGGGCTCTGGGAGAAGTTACTGGGGCTGCCTGGTTGGCAAATTAGTCCATCAGCTCAGAGAGCTGCAAGGAAATGGGGCTTTATTACAAAGGCTTATTGCTCTTTGTGGTTGTGTAGGGGTTTGCATCATTTTCTAAGGAGCTCTTATCTCACTAGCACAGGGTGATTAGAGATTCCTCATGAAGTGCACCAGTACTTTGGAGCACTCCAGGTGTGTGTCAGTCTTGGGTGCTTTTTCAATGCAAGAGACTGCACTTGGGCTCTGCCCTGGGCTCCAGTGAACAAGTTTGGGTGTTAGCTTTAGCAGAATATTTGTAAAAAGAAGGGAAAATACAATCCCTTGTCCCCTAAACCCCTGAACCTTTCCAAGAAGCCAGCCATCAGAATTGATGGTGTGATGGTATTTGAGGTTAGGCTTTAATCTGGTGGGATGCTCAGCATCTCAGCCCTGATTCAGCAAAGCACATAATTGACTTCAGTGTAGGTCTGTTCACGCAGTTGAAGTTCATCCTTAAAATACCTGCTGGGTTTGGGTCAGAATTCTCTCAGTTACTAAGATGACAGCCTTACCCTGCATCAGAAGTTTGGCCAGCAGGTCAAGGGAGGTGATTCTGCACCTCTGGTGCGACTCCTCCTGGAGTACTGCATCCAACTTTGGAGTCCCCAACCATAAGAAGGACATGGACCTGTTGGATTGAGTCCAAAGGAGGGCCACAAAATGATCAAGGGGTTGAAGCACCTATTGCTGTGAGAACTGAGAGTGTTGGGGTTGTTCAGCATGGAGAAGAGGAGGCTTTGGGGAGACCTTGTAGCACCCTTCCAGTACCTAAGGGGGACCTACAGGAGAGATAAGGAGGGATTCTTTATGTGGGAGTGCTGTGATAGGATAAGGAGTAAAGGTAGTAAACTGGAAAAGGTTAGATTTAGATTAGAATTTTTTTACTTCGAGGGTGGTGAGATGCTGGAAGAGACTGCCTAGAAAATGTGTTCCTTCCCTGGAAGTGTTCAAGGCCAGGATAGATGAGGTTTTGAGCCACTTGGTCTGGTGGGAGATGATGGTCTGGTGGAACTAGATGATCTTCAAAGTCTCTTCCAGCCCAAACTGTTCTGTGGTTCCATGAAAGTCAAATCTTTAGTAAGAAAACCAGAGCTGTTCATCACACAGAATATGTGGCTGATGGACTCATGAAGGTGTAAGAGTATTCACTGCCTCTAGCCCTTGTTTTCCCAGACAGTAGATGTCCCTGACTGCTGCTTTCCTTGACCTACTATTGTTCCATGTGTCACTTCATGTTCTCTCAGAAATGATGCATCTTGAACCTGTGCTGTAGATTAACCTATATACAAGTCTTCTTTTTCTCCTGAAACATTTATTGTTTCTCCACTCTTTATCATCATTTGTGGATGACAAGCATGGAGGAGGCAACAACAGAAGACTTGATGCCATGGAAAATGGGCTTGGGGGAGCAATGAGGGGAAAATGGTGGCTCTGGGTGTCTTTCCATTCTGCTTTACTTCCCTCCCTGTGGCACAGAGAGCTGTGCTTTCTAAGGTGGGACAGAATTGGCAGATCTTTGGCACCTAAAATCTCTGCCCACCTCATCAGCTGCACCTTCAGAGCTCAGTGCCCTGGTTTAAATGTCCTGAGGCTTTGAACATCTCTTGAGTCTTAAGATTGGTTTTTATTTTACCAGCAGTGTTTAGTCTTTCTGGTGTTTAATATTGACACAGAGTCTTTGGGGGAGGTGGATTGATTCTGTTTGACTTTGTTGTAGAGCCTTATGCATCTGGTTATGCTTAAGATGTTGGCTTGAGCCAACAACAAGCCTCTTGATCAAATTCACAAGTTGTGGCAATGCCTCCTCGGACACAGACCTTATCTCCTGGGCATGATTTGTTAAAATTAAGCTATTTTCATTAAAAGAAGAAAGAGCAACAAGGCCATGGAGCAGCTGTCATATTTTATTACAAAACACAAATATGTGGGAAATCAATTGGAGCAGGAGCACTGCAGAGAGTTCCTGCCTTCCAGCAGCCCCCGCAGCCAGGGGAAGGTGGAAGGCTGATCCCAGCACAGGAGCAGATGGCAAGCCACTTCAGATAGCTTCACACCCCCCCTTTTTATCCACTTTCAAGTGTTTGTGCCTCTCCTTTGATCTTCAGATCTTGAGTTTGATGTGTTTCATCTTCTTTCATTTACTGTTTTCGAGTCCAACTTTCCTTTTAAATAACTTCTGCTCGGTGGGGTTTGTGTTAGTGTGGGCTTTGTTATTGTCCATACTGAGAGATTCCAAGAGAGAGGGACAGTTGCTGTGTGCTTCTTAAGTGGTGTTCACATCCAATAAAAGACCAACTGCATCACTGCAGAGGCCTGTGCCATTCATTGTGCTCAGCTGTAATGATGCAATGAATAATTCCCCCCTCACAAAGTTACTGAGACACTCAAATGAATTTGTAGTAGACTTTCTTGGAAGGTGGGTACCATGGGAGTGTGATGGCACATCCACAGCAAGCACTTATGGAAGCTTGGGTTCATTGTTATCACATTAAATTTAATTCTTGCAATTTATTAAACTTGTGTTAGTGCTCTCTGTGCATTTTATCTCCACGTAAAAGGATTTATGTTTAAAGCAGTGTTTCAAAGATGAGGTGATGTGAATAACTGCATGCTCCCTGTCTCTGCTTTTTCTCCAGCTGTCAGAAATGATAGGAACAAAAAGAAGAAGGAACCTTCAAAGCAGGAGTCCACAGAAAACTATGAAATGACAGCAGAGTTGGATGATCTCACTGAGAAGATCCGGAAAGCTCACCAGGAAACCTTCCCTTCACTCTGCCAGCTGGGAAAATACACTACGGTGAGTCTGGTTTGTGACACATACCTTTACGATGTGCCTGGTTGAGATCAGCTTGCCTTGGAGGCTTCAGAGGTTGTGGAGATGTAGATGCTGTCCTTGCACCTCCTTAGCCTTAAAAGTGGCAGGTGTGCATGCAGATACATGCTAGAGAAGATGCACTTCACTGTAAGCATCACTTAGTGGTATTGCAAGAGGCTGTCTGAAGAATTAATCCAAGAGACAAGCTTGGAGTCCATGAGTCAACTACATGACATCACTCATCAGAAACTTGCTGGCATCCAAAGACGTGATCTCTGTTTGTGTGTCAGCAGATTACAGTTTTGCAGGTGTGGGGAGTTGTTCAATGCTGCTGGATTGCTGCTGTCAGTCCCAAAGCTCCCAGGGTCAAGGAAAATGTGACACAACTGAGAAGGCTCAGGGAGGACCTCATAGGAGCTGAAGGGGACCTACAAAAAGGCTGGGGTAGGACTTTTTAATAGGATAGGATGGAAGCACTAGAAATAATGGATGTGAACTGGAAGATGGGAGATTCAGGCTTGATATAAGAAAGAAATTGTTCACAGTGAGGGTAGTGAAGTTCTGGAAGAGGTTGCCCAGAGAGAGGCTGTGGATGCCCCCTCAATCCCTGGGGGTGTTTAAGGCCAGGCTGGATGAGACATTGAGCAGCCTGGTGTGGTGGGAGGTGTCCCTGCCCATGGCAGTGAGGTTGAAACTAGATGATCTTTAAGATCCCTTCCAACCCAAACCATTCTATGATTTACAAAGTACAAGGTTCAAAACCCTCAGGTATAGGAGTAAGTCTTGGTGTTTCAAGTGCAAGAAAAGTGGGCATCTGTGGCATGATGTTGTGGGATAAGCATTTTTTGTGCTGCTCAAAGTGTTTTCCTGTTTAATCTGAAGATCTTCATAAAATGGTTGGTGATGGGGAAGGTCTGATAAACACCACACGTACCCTCAGGGGCTGTGGATCCTGGTTTGCAAGACTGGGAGCTCCAGAGCAGCCAACTGGTGTCATAACCCAAGGTGAAGCTGGAGATGGTGGGATCCACCTTGTATCTTTTCAGGGAATTTCTGGATTAATGCCCTCCACCTCTTGTCTTTGTGTCAGAGTGAGTGAGATCTTCCAACCAGGTGCTCCTTCATGTGAAAAGCATCTCCCCAGTTCAGAAGTGGTGGGTTTGTGCCTTGCAGGAGAGGTGCTTGTATGCCAGCAGCCACGTAGCCAGGCTGGTGGTGTGTGTGCCAGAGTTTATTGCTCACAGGCTGCCATGCAGATGGCCTGGCTATCCCAAAATGATGTTTTTGGTGTATCTCCCAATGTTTCTTTTCAATGCTGATGAATACTTAAAACATGGGTATCAGGAGGATGTGACCAGACTCTTTTCAGTGGTGCCCAGTGACAGCACACGAGGAAATGGGTACAAGCTTGAACATATGAAGTTCCATCACAACATGAGGAGGAACTTATTTGAGGGTCTTAGAGCACTGGCACAGACTGCCCAGAGAGGTGGTCGCATCTCCTTCTCTGGAGACATTCAGAACCAGCCTGGATGATCAAGGTGAACTTCTGACTGGAGGGGTTAGACTAGATGATCTCTAGAGGTCACTCCCATCCCCAAATATCCTCTGAACTTGTTGATTCATACTTTTGTGTTGCTTCTGAGTTAGAAGAATGGACTGCAGCTCTCGTGATGGTGATTACCAAACATCTTGGAGGGTTGGAAGATAAGCATGGGCACCTTTATGCTGGCATTATATATCAAATGCTTGAGTACCATTAATATTTTAGCCCTTGGAATGGTACAAGTGGGTGAAATTCTTGCAGATCACACCCACCACTGATCACAGAATCCTGGAATGTCAGGGATTGGAAGGGACCTGGAGAGATCATCAAGTCCCGTCCCCCTGCCAGAGCAGGAACACCCAGATCAGGTCACACAGGACGGTGTCCAGGTGGTTGTTTGAATGTCACCAGAGAAGGAGACCCCACACCTTCTCTGGGCAGCCTATGCCACTGTTCTCCCACCCTCACCCTGACAAGGTTTCCTATCCCATTTCTGTGTAATGACTTGACCTCTCTGAAGCTGGATATTGTCCTTTGTGTCTCTGTCCAGGTTGGACAGCTTGGGGAGGAGTTTGTTGGTCTGTTGGAAGCCCACAGTGGGTAATTGCATGTGGGTGAAATCCGTGCTGCTCTGTCATGGTCTGGTGTTACACAAGTTGCAATGACAAAATGATACTGAAAAGAGTTATTTTTGGCTTACCCTGAATCTTCCTTCAGCAGCTGTGTCACAACTAATAGCTGCAGTGCTAAATGCTGTCATCTTGCTGCTCCCTCCCAGTCTCTGTGTGAAATGAGGAGTATTTTAATCTCATCTAGCTATGGTCTGGTGACTACTCCAACTTTTTAGGTAGGAATGCTGTGTTAAGAGCTCTTTTTTATGAACACTGGCTCTGCCTAGTAGTGCTGGAGATGGATTAAGGATCATCTTCATCTCCAGCTGCTTGGCAGCCTAGGGGCCAGGGAGAAGCTTTTCTGCAGTGGTGGAGGATCCAGGAGATGGAAGGTGTGTGTGCTACTAAGAGGAGCATGGATTCAGTGCTTGGACACCTCCACCATCTAACAGTAAGGCTCTTCTTGAGATGCTTGAAATAGAGACCAGAAGTCAAAAAGAAGCAGCACAGCCATTTCTCTAAATGCTGGTGGCTTCAAAGGTTTCCAAGGAGGTGAGCATCCTCACCATCAGCAGTGATGGTGGCAGAGTCATATCTTTGAGGTTGAGGCTCCTCTCTTTTCATTTTAATTTTGAAGTTAGTTTAACAATTTCAATTAGCTACACCTAAGGCAGCTAAAATCACATTGACTTCTTCTGCAGGTGGGGAGAAAGCTGCCACCTGAGAGGATTTTCCCTTACCTGCCTCAGGAACCTAACTGGAGCTGGTGGGCTTTTTTTTTGGAAGTGCTTCTCTTTTTCTTAGTTAGCCAACAAGCTTGGGTGAGACGTGGAGGAGAGAAACTCCACCTTTTCTCAGTGACCTCCAATTATAGGACAAGGGGAAATGGGTACAAACTAGAACATAGAAGGTTCTGGAGAAATCTAAGAAAAAACTTTTTCACAGTGAGTGTGACAGAACACTGGAATGGGTTGCCCAGAGAGGTTGTGGAGCCTCCTTCTCTGGAGACATTCAAAACCCATCTGGATGTGTTCCTGTGTGACCTGGTCTAGGTGTTCCTGCTCTGGCACCTAAGTGGAGATGGTGGGCTTTTATTTTGGAAGTGCTTCTCTTTTTCTTGGTTAGTCACCAAGCTTGGGTGAGACATGGAGGAGGGAAACTCCACCTTTGGTTTTCGGTGGTTGCAGCTCATCAGCTTGTGTAGATTCCTTAAGAATAATATTTTTCCAGGTAAAACTTCTCTTGTAATGAAGAGGAGATCAGCCTGATGATTGAGGATCACCTTGGTCTTGAGGAGATCATAGAATCATAGAATAGTTTGGGTTGGAAGGGACCTTAAAGATCATCGAGTTCCAACCCCCCTGCCATAGGCAGGGACACCTCCCACTAGACCAGGCTGCCCAGTGCCCTGTCCAGCCTAGTCTTGAACACCTCCAGAGAGGGGGCATCCACAACCTCCCCGGGCAACCTGTTCCAGTATTTCACCACCCTCACTGTAAAGAATTTCTTTCTTATGTCTAGTCTAAATCTATCCCCCTCTAATTTATATCCATTGTTTCTAGTCCTCCCATCCGGTATTATGTTAAAAATTCCTTCCCCTGCCTTTCTGTAGGACCCCCTCAGGTACTGATAAGTTACTATGAGATATTGAGGGGATCATCATGCTGGCTGCATCCCACATAGCATGGGATGAGATGCTGGCAAAATGGGAGCATGGTGCATGCTGGGGAGGGAGAAGAGGGGCCTCAGTGTTTGAGAGCTCTGTCCTCACCCATTTCTTCTAACCCCAAGTGATCACGAGTAGGTTAGGAGCTTCTCTTGACAGTATGTGTAGAAGATGACTACCAATCATGCTTTCATGCCCAGTTCTGCAGGTTGGCAATTGTGAAGCACATTGTGCCCACGCTGCAGAGCACACAGATTACTTTTGTAACCTCCCAATTCTTTATTTCATTCTTTAAGCAAGAGGTGAGAAGTGAATGTGTGGAACTGATGTGGATTCACTTGAATTTCACAAGCTTTGCACTCAGGTGTTGCTGGAAAGAGTGGGCAGCAGTAACTCCTTTTTCTGCTTTAGGTGATGGGGTCCCTGGCACTGGTTAAAGCATGATTTTGTTGCTAAAAATAGTGAAGAATTTTCAGTATAAGAGAATGGACTAAAAAAGACATTGCAGAGATGCAGTCATGAAAAAAAATAAATCTGTTGAGACATTTGGCTTGTGTTATCTGACTTCTCTCTCTCTTGAGCCTGCAGTTCCTAGAAGGAAAGGTTACTTGGTGGCTTTTTTCCCCCACTGTGTATTTTTACCTGCTCAAAAATGGCTTCAGAGAAGCATTTTCCCTTATGCTTTCTCATATCCATCTGCCCTTTGAAGAAGAAAAAGTGTCCTGATGTGTAATAATTACCATACTTTGCATAGTTAATAAAAGTCTACTTAAAATAATGGGAGAACAGGGCTCATCTGAAATTCCCTGGGTCATTTGACTTAACAGTTGCATTTGGTGGGCAGTGGCAAGTGCATTTGTGCTGATGATGAGAACCAGCAAGCTGTTTAAACTTAATGGATTTCAAAAGTCCATCATAAATAGATCTGTTTTATTACTGTCATACAGGTAAGAGAGAGTGCTGTGGTAATTTTTCTGGAGATGTCATACTTTACAGTATAATTGAGTGTAACTGTACTGCTCATCCCTTGAGACTGCTGTTATTTGTAAGTCTGGAGCTGTGCTGCAGCCAGCCTGGTGATGGAGCAAGGATAAAACACAATAATTCTCACTCTGCCAACCTGTGCTGTGCCTTCTCCCAGGTTGCTTTTGGCTTCCTGGAAGCCAAGACGTTTTTCATCTCGAGGGCATTTTGCCCTCTCTGAGGGCTGGGGTTAGAAGTTACATGGCTGTTGTTCTGTGCCATTGCATATATGAGATTGAGACTGGAGATAAGAAAGAAGTTCTTTGTTGTGAGGGTGGTGAGACGCTGGAACAGGTTGTCCAGAGAGGTTGTGGATGCCCCCTCAATCCCTGGAGGTGTTGAAGGCCAGGTTGGATGAGGCATTGAGCAACGTGGTCTAGTGGGAGGTGTCCCTGCCCATGGCAGAGAGTTTGGAACTAGGTGATCTTGAAGGTCCCTTCCAACCCAAACCATTCTATGATTCTATATATATAAATGTAAATTTTACCATGAGGGTTGTGAGGCAGTGGAACAGAACCATTCCAGAGAGGTAGTGGAGACCCCATCCCTGGAGACATCCAAGGCCAGGCTTGCTGAGACTCTGAGCAACCTGATCTGGTACAGGATGTCCTGTAGGGGGTTGGAATAGGTGGCCTTTGAAGGTCCTTTCTCTATAATTCTGTG
>VZTY01008143.1:15042-28506 GCA_013400935.1 Turnix velox | reverse complement strand
CTAGTGGGAGTTGTCCCTGTCTATGGCAGGGGGGTTGGAACTTGATGATCCTTAAGATCCCTTCCAACCCAAACTATTCTATGATGTATCTTCTGATTCTGAGATCAAGCTTGGTCCTTGTTGAGCTCGGCAGAGCTGGAGTTGTTGCTGCTGCCACAGAAAGTGAGTGTTTATGGCCAGGGCAGAGTGTCCCTGTGAACCTTGTTTCATTTGCAAAGTGGAATTTAAAGATGGCAGGGGTTCTGCTGCTGTGTGTGTCCCTGTGAGCACCTCATCCCAGTCCATTCCAGGGGAGACAGAGCTCCCTGCAATATAAAAACAAGAAACAATGGGAAAAATGGGATAAATTTAATGTGGCAAAAATGTCTCTTTAATTTGATTCCATAGCAAGTTTGGGCTCTTCAGCTGATGAAGATGCCACCAGGGTGCATTACAGTATTGTACCACCATATGTGTGCTGGTGCAGAGGCCTGACAAACATGCATGGCTGCTCCTGGCTAAAAAAAAAAAAAAACCTGCTTGGGCAAAATATTCAGGAAAAAAGTCATTGTGTCGGCATCTTTTCCACAGCATGCTTGGAGGAGATCCCCAGGCAAATTTAATCAGGTTTTCTGCTTCTGACTTGCATTTTATCAACCCTGTGTTTTATTGTACGTGGATAGAATCATAGAATAGTTTGGGTTGGAAGGGACCTGGAAGATCATCGAGTTCCAGCCCCCCTGCCATGGGCAGGGACACCTCCCACTAGATCAGGCTGCTGAGCATCTCATCCAGCCTGACCTTAAACACCACCAGGGATTGACGGGGCATCCACAACCTCTCTGGGCAACCTGTTCCAGTGTCTCACCACCCTCACAGCAAAGAACTTCTTTCTTATCTGCAGCCTAATTCTCCCCTCTTCCAATTTGCATCCATTACTCCTAGTCCTGTGACCCTGGACCCTATTAAAAAGTCCTACCCCAGCCTTTCTGTAGCCCCCTTCAGGTACTGAGAAGCTACTATGAGGTCCCCCCTGAGCCTTCTCTTCACCAAGCTGAACAACCCCAACTCCTTCAGCCTGTCTTCATGAGACAGTTGCTCCAGCCCTTTGATCATCTTGATGGCCCTCCTCTGGACCCGCTCCTACAGCAGCTCACTGTCCTTCTTATGTTGAGGACTCCAGAACTGGACACAATACTCCAGGAGGGCCCTCACCAGAGCCACATAGAAGGTCAAAATCACCTCTCTTGACCTGCTGGTCACACTTCTCTTGATGCAACCCAGGATTTGGTTGGCCTTCTTGGCCAACCAGTCCATTTTGGCTTCACACATGCTGAAACACAGTTGTTTCTTGAATGGTCATGCCCACGTTCACCACCAGTTCAAATGTTCAAAGCTTTCCCATTTGTAGCACCTCAAAGCTGCTGCCTGAGCCACGTCAGCTCCAGCACTGAGGGATGTGGCACCCTGGTGTGATAAACCACACGGTTATTTTGTATTTTATTAACTGCCCCTTCCCTTCAGTTTGCATAATAGCAGCTGAGATTTACATTTGTTCTGACTGCTGCGCATTTCTCTTAATAGAAGATATGTCAAACTTGGCTGGGCTGGCTCCGTGGTGTGATAAAGTAACCTCATATCATACTGATGAAGATTTCCTTCACACTTGCTGCTTCCATGCAACATCTCTTTTTCTTTTTTTTTTTTTCCAGATGGATACCCTATTGTAAAATGATTTCCTGCTTTAGGCTCTGCTTTGTGTAGCTCTCTGCTATGCCCATCTTTCTATGAACTGGATAAACTGCCTATTAAATTTAATTACGGCCTGAATGACTGCACATCTTGATCTTATTTTTTCCCTCCCATGTACTGTATTTCACCAAGGTCCTTGAGGATGAAATAAAATAAATCTGAAGGATGCACACTCTGCTAGCCAAAAGAAATGTTTCAAAGGCCATCTCAGTGGCTGTTAACCCATTAGTTTTGGGCCATTTTGAAGGCAATTCTTTAGGATCATAAAGATCTTTTCTTCCCTCATTTAAAAAAAACAACAAAACAAAACTAGGATAGACAGAAGAAAGAAGTTTTTTATGGTGAGGGTAGTGAAACACTGGAAGAGGTTGCCCAGAGAGCTTGTGGATGTCCCCTCTCTGGAGGTGTTTAAGGCCAGGCATGGACAAGGCACTAAGCAACCTATCCTAGTGGGAGTTGTCCCTGTCTATGGCAGGGGGGTTGGAATTAGATGATCTTTAAGGTCCCTTCCAACCTAAACTATTCTATGATTCTATAAATAGAGGAAATAAAAACTCAAATCCAAATTTCTTCTCCCTTTAAAGGAGGGGAGCAGGGAAAAACAAAAACACACCTTAAAACTACTCAGAGTGCTTAGCTCTTATTTGCACTCAGAGCCTGATGTAAATATTCCCATCTCAGATCTCCACATGGCTGCAAGTGAGGGTGGATGTTAGCCTGGCATCCCCTTGGGGACCCATCAGCACTTTCCCCTTCATGATTGATGGTGGCCATGGCATGTGCAGAGGCAGCCCTGGGAGTGGGTGACAGAGTGTCATGGCCAAGCTCAGCTCACCCCACATCCCCTTGGCAGCCTCTTCAGGCCCTGTGTCTGTCCTTCCATGTGAACCAAGGAAAGCTGGTGGTTTCCAAGGAGGTGAACATCCATCCTCACCATCAGCAGTGATGGTGGCAGAGTCATATCTTTGAGGTTGAGGCTCCTTTGATTTAATTTTCACTTTTAAGTTAATTTAACATCTTAACTTTGCTTAGCTACATCTAAGGCAGCTAAAATCATATTGACTTCTTCTGTAGATGAGGAAAAAGCTGCCCCCTGAGGGGATTTTCCCTTACCTGCCTCAGGAACCTAACTGGAGCTGGTGGGCTTCTTTTTGGAAGTGCTTTTCTTTTTCTTGGTTAGCCAACAGGCTTGGGTGAGACATGGAGGAGAGGAACTCCACCTTTTCTCAGTGACTTCCAATGATAGGACAAGGGGAAATGGGTACAAACTGGAACATAGAAGGTTCCAGAGAAATGTAAGAAAAAAGTTTTTCACAGTGAGTGTGACAGAACACAGGAACAGGCTGCCCAGAGAGGTTGTGGAGTCTCCTCCTCTGGAGACATTCAAAACCCATCTGGATGAGTTCCTATGTGACATGGTCTAGGTATTCCCACTCTGGCAGGGGGATTGGATTAGATGATCTCTGAGGTCCCTTCCAGTCCCTGTGATTTTGTGATTTGATTTTCTGTGGTTGCAGCTTATCAGCTTGTGCAGATTTCTTAAGCAGAACATTTTTACAGGTAAAGCTTCTCTTGTAATGAAGAGGAGATGCCATTTTCTGGGATGATTGAGGAGATAGTGGAGGGGACCATCATGCTGGCTGCATCTCACATAGCATGGGATGAGATGCTGGCAAAATGGGAGCGTGCTGCATGCTGGGGAAGGATGAGAGTGTTTGAGAGCTCTGTCTTCACACATTTCTTCTCACCCCAGGTGATCTTGAGTAGGTTGGGAGCAACTCACCTGGTCTCCTCATGCCTGTTGGATTCACAGTAACTTTTGAGTCAAGTGGTTCTTGGCTCTTACGTGAAACTTTCTGAAGCATTAAGTGGTTATTCTGAATGAATGAAGAGGAGAGTTTAATAGGAACTTGACTCTAATTTGCTACCAACCCTAGCAAGTGATTAAGCTTTGCTTTTGATGAAGATACATGAATGTGTGGAGGGCAGAATGTGTGAAAGATGCAGCTGGAATGTTCTTGTAGCCCCTGAAGCAGTAGGGTATGTGCTGGCCACACCACCAAACAATCCCACAGCATTCATCAGTGTTTTTCTTAATGTCCTGTTAAGAAATGCTCTTTAATTCATGAGAGATTGTAGCTTGAGAAAAGCTGCACAAGTCTTGTAGAGGCAGAAAGCAGATAAATTAAGCAGAACTAATTTGCTAAGACCTTAAGTATGTGAAGCTCCATTCTAAATATCACGCTGCTTTTTTGTTCCAGATCAGGACCCGATCTTCTTGTTCCTCTTTTCATGTGTATTTTCTGGGGTACAACTGGAAACTGTCTCTCTCAATGCACTTATTATCTGGTGGGGAGGGAGAATAATGACAGTGGCATTTGGAAATGTTTAAGTTCATTTGTATTCCTTGTACAGATGGCCTCTGCAATCGTAAGTAACAGAGAAACATCCAAAGAATTTCCAGGCGATTAATCTGAGTTCCATCCAGCCTCATCCCAACAGCAAGCTGCAGAAAAGGCCTGGAATGTGGATGGAGAGGAGGAGTTGTGGAAAGGAGACACTTCTGCTTGTTTCTCCTCCTTTGGAACAGCCACCCAGGGGACTGTTAAGTGATGGTGCCTTCTGTCTGTCGTTGCAGAACTCCAGCGCGGACCATCGCGTGCGGCTGGACCTGGGGCTGTGGGACAAGTTCAGTGAACTTGCCACCAAGTGCATTATCAAAATAGTGGAGTTTGCCAAGAGGTTGCCCGGCTTTACGAGTCTCACCATTGCAGACCAGATAACTCTCCTTAAAGCAGCCTGCCTGGACATACTGGTACGTGCTCCTCACATCTCTCTTGTGCTGCTTCTCTTTCTGCTCATGATATTTTTACTGTGATGGGGAGGGTTGAATGTTGTCCTGACTCTAAAGCTGCAAAATTAATGTGGTTGGGTCCAGAGGAGAGCCTCGAAGATGATGAGAGGGCTGGAGCACCTCCCTTCTGAGGAAAGGCTGGAGGAGTTGGGTTTGTTCAGCCTGGAGAAGAGAAGGCTCGGGGGGCAACTTAACAATCTTTCCAATACCTCAAGGGGGCTGCAGAAAGGCTGGGGGAGGGCTTTTGAGTAGGGTCCATGATGGCAGGACTAGAGATAATGGATGCAAATTGGAAGAGGGTAAATTTAGGCTGGAGAGAAGAAAGAAATTTTTTACTATGAGGTCTTCCTGCTGACTGTAGCACCATGCGCTCTTTCAGGGGGATCTGCAGGAGGTCCTGAAGTAGGCAAGTGTAAGCTCTAGCTGCTGAGGCCAGGAGTTGAGGACTGGCTTGGGTGGGACAAGGATACACCTGCCTTCACCACAGTCCTTGTCCTCCATGGTTCCCCAGCTAGAGAGCTGTGAGCAAGCCCTTGAGTACAGGAGAAACATGGGGTTGATCACTGCTTTGAGTTACTGCTTGCTGTTGAAACAAAGAATCCTCAAAGAGAGGTCTAGGTGAGTCTCAGTGTAGATCAAAATTTGCTGGTTTAGCAGGTGTATGATGCTGTTTTAAGGCATATTCATCCAGTTAGTAGCTTCTCAATACCTGAAGGGGGCCTCCAGAAGGGGTGGGGTAGGACTTTTGAATAGGGTTCAGGATAGAAGGACAAGGAGTAATGGATGCAAATTGGAAGAAGGGAGAATGGCTGGAGATAAGAAAGAAGATCTTTCCTNGTCTGGAGGTTAATGCCTTAAAGCTATGTGTTAAAAAAAGTATACTTTTAGGCTGGATATAAGTAAGAAGCTCTATACTTTGAGGGTGGTGAAATGCTGGAGTAGGTTGCCCAGAGAAGTTGTGGATGCCCCCTCCCTGGAGGTGTTTAAGGCCAGGCTGGATGAGGCATTGACCAACCTGGTCTAGTGGGAGGTGTCCCTGTCCGTGGGACTGGAACTAGATGATCTTTCAGGTCCCTTCCAACCCAAACCATTCTTTGATTCTATGATGTGGTCACAAGTGGACTCCAGCTCATCAGCTGACTTGTGTTATAAGGAATGAAGCTATTTTTGAAAATAATTCCTTGTAAATATATATATATATATATATTCAGACACTACATTTTGGTATTGTGGCACTTGAAATCTGTGCAGCATCAGAGAAATTTCCTTACTATTAGAAGGTAAAAGAGATTTGAGTCTTCCTCCTCCCCCCAAAACACAGCACAGAGGTGTTTCCCCACTCTGTGGTGCCTTAGGAACGTGCTGTGCCCATGGTTGAGCAGTGACCTGAGGAACAAGATCTTCAGAGTGAGGTTTCTGCTGGCTACAAAGGGGAACCCAATGTGCCTGGAGCCCTTCTGGTGCAAACCTCCTGCACGTGGATGCCCCTGCTCTCACCAGAGCTGGAGGCACTGGTGGAAGTGGACTCTGTAATGGAGCCTGTGCAGATTTTAGCTGAATGTCATTTTGTTTAATCCCTGCAGCAGGGAAAGTTGCAGATGGACCTGGAGTTTTATCTGCAGACCTCTCAGGGCAAGCTGTCTTCCCTCTCTTGTCTCTGGTTGTTTCTGTCAGGCTGACCTTCAAAAGAACCCTCTGGGATCTCAGCGAGACCTTAGAGGTCTTCAGGCTTTTAGTAGCAAATATGCTGCTTTTTCTTGGCCGTAGCAATAACTTGCAGTGAAATGGTATTTCTATGTGTTTTAAACATATTTTAAATGTTTTCCTCAGAGTGCAAACCTCCAGGTCCTCACTGAGCCATGCATGGCCAAGGAGCCTGTTGGGAGATGGATGGATTTACACAGATATATTTTTTGGCATGACACAGGAGTTGAGACGAGGGAATTTGGACTTGAAGTAATTAATCTTGGAATTTCTAAAAGTGCATTGCTTGGAGAAACAGGATCATACCGAGGAGGACATTAACTGCTCTGACCTTTTCCTCTCCTTTTGTCAAAAGCCATTTTGAAGAATTGCATCTAGAGGATATTGATGAAAGAGGAAGAGGGATGGGAGAGAGGAAGGGGTGTCATTCTCCATCCTATAAGAAAGGGAAGGCTGAGCTTGCTGTGTCCTGCTTGGGATTCATCTCTCTTTGTCCCCTTTGTCCAGTCACTCAGTCATAGAATCATAGAATAGTTTGGGTTGGAAGGGACCTTAAAGATCATCGAGTTCCAAGCCCTCTGCCATAGGCAGGGACACCTCCCACTAGATCAGGCTGCCCAGTGCCTTGTCCAGCCTGGTCTTGAACACCTCCAGAGAGGGGGCAACCACAGCCTCTCTGGGCAACCTGTTCCAGTGTTTCACCACCCTCACTGTAAAGAATTTCTTTCTTATGTCAAGTCTAAATCTACCCCCTTCCAATTTACATCCATTGTTTCTGGTCCTCCCATCAGATATCTTATTGAAAAGTCCTTCCCCTGCCTTTCTGTCAGTCTCCACCATCTCATATCTCATAGTTAGTGTGTGAGGTCTCTCTGTGGGGCAGGGCTGTTGGTTACACCTCTCACCTCCAGCTCTGAACTGTGAGAAGACACCCTGTGGTTCCCCTCACCCTGCAGATGGTTGCTGGTTGGGTAGGTGGATTGTGGTGTTGCCTCACATGGGACAAGGTGGGAACCAGTAACAAATGGTTAATACAGAAACTCAACCAAAAATACTGGGAAAGAGTGAGGATTTAGCAAGAATCTGTGCTTGCAGACTCTGCCCCTGAAACTCCATCCCTTAAACTGCCACTTCCTTTTTGTTGCTGCCATGCCCTGTCTCTGTAGCTGCTGGGGAAAAAAAAAACCCTGTACACTAATTCTGCAATTCCTCAGGTTTCCAGGGTTTCCTGGTGCTCTTTGTTGAGGTGGAAGCTTGTCCTGGGAGCCTGCACAGCCCTTGTGGCACATGGTCCCCTTGGCAGCTTGTTTTGCTGCTGGTGTGGCTGTCACTGGCTGGAAGGTATCAAGTATTTAGGGGGAGCCTTTCTGCAAGTGGCTTTTATTTGATAAAGGGACTTCACACCCTTTGATCAAAGTGGATGAATAAAAGCCCAGTTGCCAGATTAGAAAAAGAATGATGAAGGAGGTGGTAAAGGGTGGCAGGGGTAGGACTTTTTAATAAGATATGTGATGGGAGGACCAGAAGTAATGGATGTAAATTGGAAGGGGGTAGATTCAGGATAGATATAAGAAAGAAATTCTTTCCAGTGAGGGTGGTGAAACACTGGAACAGGTTGCCCAGAGAGGTTGGGGATGCCCCCTCTCTGGAGGTGTTCAGGGCCAGGCTGGACAAGGCACTGAGCAGCCTGATCTAGTGGGAGATGTCCCTGCCTATGGCAGGAGGGGTGGGACTTGATGATCTTTAAGGTCCCTTCCAACCCAAACTATTCTATGATTCTATTTCAACCAGTTAATGGATAGAGAGTGTTAATTTTTCTAGTGGAGTTCACTCTTCCCACTTGGTGGCCACGTGGCAACCATCAAGCTGTAGTGACAAACTTCACCGTGACCCATCACTCCCTACAGCTCCTTCTCTTTTTTAATTTGTCACAAAGTGGGAGGAGGTGACACATCCAAGCAGCAGCCAGGACAAGGAGGAGCTGAGGTTTTTCCAGCAGGAGCAGAACAGACATGAGGGTTGTACAAAGACCTGAGTTTCCCATCCGACATTTGCTTCTTGCTTCAAAATGAAAAAGGGGTGATTACCCCGAGCACAGTGACCCATCCTGAAATGCCCATATCCATTTAACCCCCCTCACCTGCACATCATGGCAGTGCAGCTCTGGATCTTTATTTAAACTCAATTTCAGCGCTTGCAGCATCTTAATGGCACATGTTCTCTGTCCCCCAGAGAACTGGCTGTCCTAATTATGAGATCTTTTTCAAACATTTTATTTTGTACCTTGGGATATGGGGTGGGCATCATTTTCCTGCCTGTTTCTGCCCATGCTCTGCTCTGTGGGTGATGCTGAGCATGGGCACCAGCCTGGTCACTCTGCACTCACTGTCCCACCACCCTGCCCATCCCCTGGATGTGTCCCCAGGGACACAGCAGGCAGGAGGGACAGCGTGGAGCTCCCAGGTGGGGTGGCCAGGCTCCCTCACCAGCAGGACTTCAGTTCACTACCTACCCAGCAGCACCATCTCTGGGCTGTGGGATCTTCAAAAGCCTGCTGTGATGGTTTCTGTGGCCATGGATGCTCCAAGCCCTTACTTAACAGGCTGTAGGAGGAGGTGGAAGAAGTAGCCTCCTGTGTGGGTTTCTGTGGCCATGGATGCTTCAAGCCCCCAACAGGCTGTGGGAGGAGATGGTGGGAGGAGGTGGTGCCAGGAACTCAATCATCTCATCTGGGGATGGCCCAAAGGATTGTTTTATGCACAGACAAGCAAAATCTCTGGAGGGGAAATAATGGAGCTCATCATGAGGCAGCTGAAGGTGCTGATTGGGGACAGTGGAGTTTGTATCTCTGCCAAAAGTTTGAGGGATAAATTTCGCCAAAGTTCAGCCAGTTGCCCTCATAAAAACCTCATAAAAAGTGCTTCTGTCCCCTGATAAGCTGTGGCCAAGTGTCCCCTCCTCACTGAGCTCTGGCAAGTTGGCTGTGGAAAGAGGGAGGAGTCAAGCCTGGCTTGAATCAGATGGGTCAAAATCTAAAACTTTGAGCACTAATTCTTAAAAACGTCTTTTTTTGCTTTCTGCTGTAAACCCCTGTGTGTGATAGGAAGTGTCCCCTGCTGCTGGGGAGACAGGGCTGTGCTGGGGAGGTTGGTTTGTTCTTCTAGAGACACCTGCTTGGGTTTCTTCTCTCAGGGAGCCACCTCACATCTAACATCAGGATTTTTTACCCCAAAGAAGCTTATTTTAGGTAATCTTGTTTAAAATTAGTAACAATTTTATGGTGGCAACAGTTTTATATGTGGAACTTTCTGGATGGTTTTGTGTTTGCGTGACCCATGGGGTGTTTGCTTTGTGCTTTCTAACTGGCTCATTGGGGAACCCCAGGTGCTTTAAGGTCTAAGTATCCTTTAAAACAAAAGGCCCTTTTGGGTGAGAGCTTTATTTATGGCTGCAAGTGGCATTTAGGAGCAGAGTGGCAAATAAAATACTCGTCTCAGTTACAGAATCTTGTGGACATTAGGAGGATGTTTTCTAGACAGAGGTTCAGGCTAAACCACAGCCAGATACTGTGATTTCTTATTTTGAAATGACATCTCCTGTATGTTCCACAGTGAATATGAGCTTGAGATCAGCTTCACTTTGACACTGGAATTGTGTCCAAGAAAGGGCTGGTGGTGGCCAAGCAATATCCACCAGGTTCTGCAGACCTCAGTAAAGGATACAGATTTAAAAAAAAAAAAAGGAAGAAGAAAAAAATTTAAAACCCCCAACATTTCAAATTATCTATCTCAGAGTTTAATAACTGTGTGTTGTGGGGTCATGTCAGAAGAATGTGGGAGAAACCTGAGAGGTGATTGCTGCAGTCAAGCTCAGGGTAGAAGACATGTGGCTGAACTTCTCCTGTGCCTGTGCCCAGGGAAGCCACCACCAGGTGATGACAGAATCCCAGAATGTCAGGGATTGGAAGGAACATCAAGAGATCATCATCTAGTCCTGCTGGAGCAGGAACACCTAGACCAGGTCACATAGGAAGGCATCCAGGTGGGATTTGAATGTTTCCAGAGAAGGAGACCCCAGACCCTCTCTGGGCAGCCTGGGACACTCTTCTCTCACCCTCACCCTGACAAAATTTCTTCTCATCTTTCTGTGGAACCGCCTGGGTTCCAGCTTGCACCCACTACCCCTTGTCCTGTCATTGGGGGTCACTGAGAAGAGCCTGGCTCCATCGTCCTGACACTCCTAGAAGTGTCTCTTTCTGCAGTGAGCTGGTAGGTCTTTGCTGGGCACTTCCAAAGGGTGAGGGGCTTTGTGGCACCAGGGTGTGAACGTGGAGAGCTTCAGAGTGAGGGAACCACCAGCCCTTTGTATGGCAGGAGGCTCTTTCAGCTCCTGGTTGATCATTTTTGGAAATGACTGCATTCCTCCAGGCTGGGTGTTTCTGGGTAGTGAGGTGCTGGTAGCCAGTCTCCAAACTTGCCCTTGGAGGCATGATACTGGGAGGTTGTGGGAAGCCTTCAGGAAACACCAGTGTTGCCCACTTCAGCTTTGAGCCCTATTCTGTTACTGTGCTGGGTTGAGAGTCCTGAGGGTGCAGAGGGAGGAACTCTTGTCTCAATGAAAATAGATTCTGCCTTTCTCTGCAGCTGAACTCAGGGAAAATGCAGCACCACTTCAGAAGTAGTTTTGGGGTCTTCTTCCCCAAAAGTTTGACCACTTGCCCATCACGGGCTGGAAGGCAGCTCTCTTGCACATGTAGGGTTTGAGCGGGGAGAGCTGCACTGCCGCTTCTCTCTATTGCAATGCCATTGAGGGGATAAACCAAGCAACTCCTGGCTTTCTCAGTAAATAGGTTTTCAAACCTTGTTGTTTCTCAAGAGCAACAAACTCGGCGTGTTCCTTCTCCTTTCCATGCCTCCTCCTTTTTAAAGATTTAAAAGGAAAGCCAAGAGCAAAGTGCAGAATGTGGTGACTGCACTGACAGGGTGTCAGGCTTTGTAATGGTAATTTATGCAAATAATCCCCAAATAAACTTTGGCTGTTAGACAGAACCTTTGGAAGAACCAGCAGCCCTTTGAGATGACTTCTATTAGTGGGGAATTTGTGGCCAGTGAAGAGTTTGAGTGTGTCTGTATTTGTGCCACTCCTTGTCATTGATTCGAGTAATTTCAAGAGGTTTTTTTAATTGAGGGGCAGGAACGAGCCTGTCCAACTGTGGGGTGTCTCCATGTGTCACTTTGTACCCACAGCATCAAGTGAGGTTATTGCCAAGGTAGGAAAGAGCTGAAGAGCCTTAGAATGATAGGGTTGTTTGGATTGAAATGGACCTTCAAGATCATCGAGTTCCAACCCCCCTGCCATGGGCAGGGACACCTCCCACTAGACCTGGTTGCTCAGTGCCTCATCCAGCCTGGCCTTAAACACCTCCAGGGAGGGGAGGGGACACTCTATTAGTCCCATTAAATTCCTTGGTGAAAGTTTCCCCTGCAGGTCTCTTAGGTGCCATGTCCTTGTTCTCCTCCCTGCTTATTTGGGGTAGTGTTGCCAGGCAGAGAAGTCCAACTGGGGTTGGACTGGTCAGTGCCAGGGGCTGGGACTTCTGACTCACAGCCCCAGCAGCCACAGCACTGCTTGTGAATCTTTTGTATTAAGAACCATAAAATGGTTTGGGTTGGAATGGACCTTAAAGATCATCTAGTTCCAACCCCCCAAATCTTTCTAAAGCCAGATGGGATGGGATGGCTGTTATGGGAAATAAATACAGTCAAACCCTGAGAAAATCCAGCTGTAGTCTTCATTGGGCTGATCAGATAGACTTGTGTAAGGTTTTAGTTTAATTGAAGGGTAAGCTTTCACCCACCTCTGATTATTTTAAACATTAATTGTTTATATATATACAGAAATATATCTATGTATGTAACAGAAGTATCTCAAAGTGATGGACATCCCTTTTATTTGCTCCTTGAGGTGGTGTTTGCTAGTGGCAGCTGTACAAATGAGCCTGTGCTGAACAGAACCCATCATGGAATGGACTCTGGGTCTGCTTTGAGCACCAAAAGCCTTCACAAGCTCACTCTTTGGCCCTGCTGCCCCCTGTGCTCCTGGGGAGAGAAACCTTGTCCAACCAAAGGCAGTGTCAGCACACAAGATACATCCCCCAAATCCAAGAGGTGTTTAAGGCCAGGCTGGATGAGGCACTGAGCAACCTGGTGTAGTGGGAGGTGTCCCTGCCCATGGCAGGGGGGTTGGGACTAGATGATCTTAAAGATCCCTTCCAACCCAAACCCTTCTATGAGAAGTGTCTCTGTCTCTGTGTGTTTGAAGAGGTGATTTTTATGATCTTGCCAGGATCAGACCAGCCAGGCCATGATTAGCATCCCATCATTAGTTTATCACACTAATTAATGAGCAGTTTGGGTGACGGTGACCTCAGTGGTGAGAATCCCATCCAAGCTTTGATTATTTCATAAGTAGGTGGAAAATTTCTGCTCTTAAATTTCTGCTTAAGAAATACCCCTGCAGTCAATGGACCAAGTGTTTTTCTGTTGTGTCAGAGAACTTCCTGCCTCTGGAACTGCATTTGTTGGGAGTTTTATTTCAGATTGCTTTTATAATGCTTTGGGGGTTGGAACTTGATGATCTTTAAGGTCCCTTCCAACCCCAACTATTCTATGACTCATTTGCCATAGCATGAGAATGCAGCAAGCCACCTCCCATGGATTGACTTCTTCACATCTCTTGTGGTTTTTCTCCTTCCACAGATCCTAAGAATTTGCACAAGATACACACCAGAGCAGGACACCATGACCTTCTCAGATGGCCTTACCCTGAACCGCACGCAGATGCACAACGCCGGCTTCGGGCCGCTGACGGATCTCGTGTTCACCTTTGCCAACCAGCTCCTGCCTTTGGAAATGGATGACACCGAAACAGGTCTCCTGAGTGCCATCTGCTTGATCTGTGGAGGTATGGTGGGAACACCTCAGCATGGACATGCTTGAGAAAAGGCTGAGGGAGCTGGGAGCTTGGAGGAGACTGAGGAGGGAAACCTCATTAATTTTTATAAATAAAGGGTGAGTGTCAGGAGGATGGAGCCAGGCTCTTCTCACTGACCTCCAATGATAGGACAAGGGGCAATGGGTGCAAGTTGGAACACAGGAGGTTCCACTGGAATAGGA
>VZTY01008143.1:0-14236 GCA_013400935.1 Turnix velox | reverse complement strand
AATCTGAGAAGGAACTTTTTCACAGTGAGGGTGACAGAACACTGGAATGGGCTTCCCAGAGAGGTTGTGTCTCCTTCTCTGGAGACATTCAAACCCCACCTGGACGAGTTCCTGTGTGACCTGCTCTGGCAGGGGGATTGGACTAGATGATCTCTTGAGGTCCCTTCCAATCCCTATGATTCTATGAGAAGCACAAGCACAATAAGAATTTCGTTACTGTTTTGTTTTGCTTTCCTGTACTAAAACATACATATATATAAAAAATAGAGATCTATAATCATACACATTTTATATCAGCCACTTTACTCTATAAAGGTTTGTTTTCCATTGGTTTTTATTATTGATAAATTTTTAAACAAATTTAATTATTCTGTCAAGCAACCAATCCTATACCTTGCCTGATTGGGGCTGATTACAACTTGAAAGGGATGTTACCATGTAAAATGGGGTAAAACCATGGATTTGAAAATATAAAAAGCAAAGTCTCAGGTAAATTCCATAATTTCCTTCTAAATTTCTGTTATTTTTATCACTTGGTCTTTCTCCTCCTTTGCAAAATCTGGACTAGGTGGAGAGGCAGGATGTGTTGAGGCTCTTTGCTGGAATTGGAGCTGCCAGAGGATGTTTAAAAACCCCAGGAGTTGGGTTTTGTTGCTCTTCAGCACGAAATCGTTCTGATTTAGTGTGTCTCAGCCCTATAACCCACCTATAACCCATCGCTGCTGGGTTGTGAGGTGCCTCTCACATCTGACTTGTCCATCCCTGGTTGTGGGTGACGTTTGTTGTCACCTAAGGCAGCAGTGCCATCTGCTGATACCTGCTGGTATCGTGCTGCTCCTGATACGAACCCCACCTCATCTCTGAGCTCTTTGTATCTCCCTTGTCTTATCGAATTAATTCCCAAAAACAATTTGCAACAAGGTGCTTTCTCCTCAGAGAGGCAGAACTCGTAACTCTTGTCCACTGAAATGGGAGATGCTTCCAGTCAGCAAGGAAAAATAAATCTATAATTTCATAAATCTCTGGTTTATCCTCTTCCTAGAGATATTTAAGTGGAGAAAAGTAAGAAATTTATGGAGTTCTAATCAAGGATGTGTGGGAGCTTCTGCCATTTGGAGTTTGTAGGGGAAAAAAAGTAATATTTAAAATCATACAAGTGATGTGATATTTCCTCTAGATCGCCAGGACCTTGAGGAACCAATGAAAGTGGACAAGCTTCAGGAGCCCCTGCTTGAAGCACTGAAGATTTACATCCGAAAGAGACGACCCAATAAGCCCCACATGTTCCCAAAGATCTTAATGAAAATCACAGATCTTCGTAGCATCAGTGCAAAAGGTACTTTCTCTCTCAGTGACCCACTGGTAGAGTTATACTTCAGAAGAAACTGTCCTAGAGTCTTAGCTTCTTTTTTTTTTTTTTCCTTAAATATATCTGTAAAGATCTTTGTGACCTTCCTCTTCCCTTCTTCTGTATTTAATGCCCGTGTTTGAACTGGTTCTGCCCTAAACACATGTTTTGTTACATCCTTGGTGGGACTTTGAGTGATGATGATGTCTTAGGTTGGCAAGTTATTAGCATCAACCCTTTGGTAGTCATTGTAAGGCAAGATAAACCCCTGAATTAATCATGTTTTAATCTTTACAAGGAGGGTACAGGGTCAGCAGGAGCTTTGCTTTAAGAAAAAAACCCAAAGAAAACCACTTCTGCATCCAAAACTCCCCTGGAAGATTTAGACCTGATGTTGGTGACCAAGCACCTCAAATCCAGACTAACCTGGATTGGGGGGGGTTGGAACTAGATGATCTTTAAGGTCTCTTCCAACCCAAACCATTCTATGATTTTAAATTTGATTTGTTAAGGAGTCCTCATGGAACTATTTCTTCTTGTAATGAATTAAGTCACTCACACAGGGAGCAGTTTTGGTTTAACAGAGGGTGATGCTGTGAAATGCAGGCAGGGCGCCATCCTCTACCTCCTCTGGGGCACAGACACAGCTCAGCACCTCCAAGCTTCATCAGAGGGGTTTCTGCTTCCTGCTTTGCCCCTCCTTAGCTCTCCTCTTCTACCCTGCAGGTATAAAAAAGAATTTCTTCACTGTGTGGATGGTGAGACACCGGAACAGGTTGCCCAGAGAGGTTGTGGATCCCCCCTCAATCCCTGGAGGTGTTTTAAGGCCAGGTTGGATGAAGCATTGAGCAACCTGGTGTAGTGGGAGATGTCCCTGCCCATGGCAGGGGGGTTGGAACTAGATGATCTTAAAGGTCCCTTCCAACCCAAACCATTCTATGATTCTGTAGATATGGGTGCAGCTGCAGATTGGGTTTGTGTTATCACACAATTGCCCAGCAGCCTCCAAGCTCTACAGAAAGGCTTTTCCTGCTTTTACTGGGGTTTTTCCCCTAAGTTAGTGTTACTTGTTGGCTGACAGCCTGAGCAGTCAGACACGAAGCTCTTGGAGAGGGTCCAGAGGAGGCCATGAGGACCATGCATGGGCTGGAGCCACCTCTGCTGTGAGGACAGGTTGAGAGAGCTGGGGCTGTTTTTCAGCCTGGGGAGACCTCATAGCTGTTTTCTTAAAGGGTCTGTCTCAGTTTTTGCCCTTTTGTTGTCTCTGCAGATCCAGTACAGACTAAAAACTGTAAATAACAATTTATAAAGAAATTTAGTGATTGTGGTTGATTTTTGTAGTATCATTTAATGCTGTTTTGGGTCCTTCTATGAAAAACATCAGGTCATATAGTTTACTGTAATATCAGTTTCTATGTCACATGCAAATTGGAAGCGGGGAGATTTAGGCTGGAGAGAAGAACTTTTTTCCTGTGAGGATGCTGAGACACTGGAAGAAGTTGCCCAGAGAGGTTGTGGATGCCCCCTCCCTGGAGGTGTTTAAGGCCAGGCTGGATGAGGCACTGAGCAACCTGGTGTAGTGGGAGGTGTCCCTGCCTATGGCAGAGGGCTTGGAACTAGATGATCTTTAAGGTCCCTTCCAACCCAAACCATTCCATGATTTAAAATTTTGTTTTCCTCATCTAACTGCTTCTTCTTGTAATGAATTAAGTCACTCACTCTGCATCATTTTGTGCGCAAGAAGTCCAGGAGACAACAAATCCATTAGAACAAGGTACCTTGAAATGCTGCTAATGGCCAGAACCTCTCTTGTTTTCTTTCTAAAGGTGCAGAACGTGTCATTACATTGAAGATGGAAATTCCTGGATCCATGCCACCCCTCATTCAGGAAATGTTGGAGAACTCTGAAGGACACGAACCACTGACCCCGACCTCAAATGGAAACACAGCAGAACACAGTCCCAGCATCTCCCCTAGTTCCGTGGATAACAGCAGTGTCAGTCAATCCCCCATGGTGCAATAAGACATTTCCCAGCTACTTCAGACATTCCTTAACACCTTCATGGACAGGGATGAAAAAAAGCAAGACAAAACATTTTTACTGCTGCTTAGTTTCTGGACTTAATATATATATATCTATATATGTGTATATATATATAGATAAAAACTCAACAAGGACCAAGGAATTTTCATATGTATCGATATATTACTCCTTGCTGTTTAAACTCTTAAACCTAGAGAAAAAAAATTAAAAAAAAACAAAACAAAGCAAACTTTTGAGAAACTCTTAAAATCAGCCATTTCACGCAGGAAAAAAAATATGAAAAAAAAAAAGAAACATAGTTAAGCTTCTTCTGTTTTCTCCTCTGAAACATTGAAGATTGCATGGTGACAAGGACAGATCTCAGACTTTGTGGTTGCATTTCTGATGGTTTGTACATACAGAGGTGTGGCTGTACTTCTACTCCTGGATGTTTGGTGCTTTCCTTGTGTTCTCCTACAGAAACCCAGCGAGACAGCCCCCACCTGAGCTGGACTGCTGTGCACATCCACACAAGGAAGCTTCTTCAAGGACCATCATCTGACTTAGTTTGAATAGGAAAAGTTTGATGCCCTCAAGTTTGCATCTCCTTCCTTGTATAGAGTACACCAGAAACAATGCACCGCCCTAGCAGAGAAGACATCAGCATTAGCTGCCAGAATCAAGTTACTCAGATGTCATTTGTTCCGCTGTTAATGTCACTTTAAAATTTAAAGAAGTGGTTTCTTACCTGGCTGGTGACCCCCAGCGGGCAGGACTAACTCCTCCTCCCCTCCTGCAGAAAGGATATAGCCTCCAAGGCAGAAACACTTCTCAGTGTTACCATGTTTTTGTTTACTTGTCCTCAAGCCCAGAGGGAAACTTCACGGGACAAGAACCAGCTTTTTTTTTTTTTGCAGGGCCTGCCCAGGGAATTTCCTTTCAGGATGAGCTGCCAGGAATGAGCTGGGGTGAGCTGGGAAGTACAGCCAGGACTTCCAGAAAACACAAGGAGAGAATCTGCCTTCTTGGCCTTGTTAAATCACCATGAAACAGAGTGAAAACTGTGGTAGAATGGTTAACAGAGTTAAAGTGTCAGTTTCTTAGGTTTCATTTAAAGCACTAGTGGAAATTTTTTTTTTTTTTTATATATTCTAGCAAGTCTGTGATGTACTTTCACTGGCTCTGTTTGTACATTGAGATTGTTTAACAATGCTTTCTATGTTCATATACTGTTTACCTTTTTCCATGGAGTCTCCTGGCAAAGAATAAAATATATTTATTTTAAAAAAAAAACCAAACTTCGACTGTGTAAAAGTCCAAATTTTACACACACACACACACACACACACAAGGTAATTTTTTCCATATTTTAATGTTTAAACTTCATTTCAAAAAGCAGGTTTGCTGTTTGCAACCATGACAATTAAAATGTGCTTTAGCACAGCTGTCTAGAACATCTCTACAAGCCAGTCAGACAAATACATGACATTTCAATGAGTAAAAAAGAGCATAAAACTGTAGGTGTAAGAACCAAATGTTAAAATGCCTACACACAATAATAAAAACCATCAATTACATTATCACATAAAATAAGTCAAATGTACAAAAGTCTGCGACAGAAAGGGACAAAAAGGACAACACAAGATAAGTTTTGTTGGAAAACATTTTTGCGTGCTCTTTGGGCACTTAATTAAACATATCAAAATCATCATCTTCATCAGACTCTGCAAAATATTTCACTTCTTTTCTAGCCCGGCCCGTCCGGGGTTTGGGGGCAGTTTCAGATGCAAAGCTTGACTGGAAGATTTCCACATCCGAATCCTGGTCGAAAGCTGCCTTCTTGGATTTCTTTGGAGAAGACAAGAGAAGTCAGTGGTCAGTGATACCTTCTCCCTTTTAATACTCAAAATTGAAGGTTTAACAGGTTGCTCAGTGAGGTTGTGGATGCCTCCTCAATCCCTGGAGGTGTTTAAGGCCAGGCTGGATGAGGCACTGAGCAACCTGGTCTAGTGGGAGGTGTCTCTGCCCATGGCATGGGGGTTAGAACTAGATGATCTTTAAGATTCCTTCAAACCCAAACCATTTCTATAAGTCTAAAACCATCTCTACCATCTAATTTCTAAACATACCTAACCCCTCCATTATCATGCTGGCAACCTACCACAAGGGCATGCACCCTCTGTGGAAAGTAATCCCTTGGGTTCTTCTTACAAGGAGCAAAGAGCAGAGCCAGAACTCACCTTGCTTGGTGCTGATTTAGGTGCTTTCTTCCCCGGGGTGTAGTCACCTTCATTTTCTGAAGTGGATGCTTTCCTTTTCTTTGCCCCTCTGCCTTTGCCTTAGGTGAGAAAACATGATTTTTATTCTAGAGTAAAACTTAAAAAAATTTCCTAGTGAAGTTACTTTAGTATGCTGCCATTGTAAAGCTCAAATTTAATTTACAGCTCGCTTTTCTTCACAACAGCAGCAAAACACAATGTATTTCATTTTCCCAGTTTTAAATATTTTAGACTTTCTCCAAAGTGAATGTTGACCCCAGCATTAGATCAAATGACCTGTAGCCTTCTGAAGTTGTACAAGGCCTCATCTTGTTAAATCACCATGAAGCAGAGTGAAAACTGTGGTAGAATGGTTAACAGATTTAAAGTATCAGTTTCTTAGGTTTCATTTAAAGCACTAGTGGAAATTTTTTCCTCACCTGAACCTGTGGGATTTCTTTTGCTCTGATGACTTAACACTGATTCCCCTTCACTATGGAGTAGACACACTGGTGACCTCAACTCTCAGCTGAATTGGTTTAAAAAAACCCCTAAGTTGCTGCTTACTAGAACTACTACTTCCAAATTTTACTGTCTTTTAAGAATTTGTACTAAGAATTCGATTTGGGTCTGATTTTTTTTTTTTCAATTATGGGATTGGTTTCCTTACAAGAAATGACTGAGCCCCAAAACTCACCTTTGGGTGCTGCCACAGTCATCTTTGGAATGCCAAATTCTGAGTCAGAGTCAGAGTTTATAATTTCCACCTTCTTGGCCTTGGGAGCTCTTTTGGGTTTAGGAGGTGCATCAAGTTTTGCTGTGAGAAGGCAGAGACGATCACAAATGGTTACAAGGGGCTGCATTTCATCACATACACACATTACAGCACAAAGAGCAGTGAGAGAAAGGATGACCTGTTCCTGCACTTGGGAAAAAACATATTTCAGCTTTTAAGCTAAAACATGCATGGAATAACCAGATTTCTGTTGCCATACCCTGAGAAGTATCAGTATATTCACTAGGTAACAAAGTTTCTTAATTAAATATTTCTAAATCTTTTTTTGGGCACATAAAGCAGCAACAGAAGTTCTCTGGGTTGGTTACTTTAAGCACATTTGGATAAATTCCTGTATTCACATCCCCAACTTGCTTCTGGAGACATTCTGCTTTTCCAGGAAAACCTTCCCATCATTACTAAAGGAATTTGAGACCAGCCCGACTCAGCCATTGTTTTCTGTCCATCTCAGTGAAAAGGAACTTAAGAAAGGACAGTACAGGGTCATACCTGTACTGGATTTCTCATAGAACTTCAAACTCTTGCTACCTGGTGAAAGCAGCATTGACATGGCTTCCAGACCTCTCATCTGGTGTTCCTGCTCTGGCAGGAGGACTGGACTAGATGATCTCTTGAGGTCCCTTCCAATCCCTGATATTCTGTGATCTCAAACTGCAGTAATTCTAGAGGGATTTTGAGCCAGTCCTTCAGCTCAGATTACACACTGCATGAGTGGGAAGGACCTGAGAGTAGTCACCCGAAGGAAGTCCTCTGCTGGGTATCATCACATGAAGTGGGGTGAGTGTAAACAGGCTCTCCAGAAGCCCAAAGTTCTGGCAGGAAGTCCTACAGCTCCTGTGCAGGGTCTGTCTCATTGCTGGGCTGCTCAAGGTAAGCAGCTGCTTGTAATCAGCTAAGACTGGTTTTTTAGTTTTCCCTTAGGCTTAATCTAAAGCTCTAGGACCACAACCTCTCACACAGCACGTGGAACTCAAGCTCAAGCAGCCTCTTGATCCTCTGAAGTGAGCACCAGAGGCCAAGAGACTTCATCTCACATTGCCTCAAGTCTGCAAAGCAGCTCAGCTCACACCTACTCCTTCATTTCCAGACTGGACAACCCGATCTAGTGGGAGGCGTCCCTGCCTGTGGCAGGGGGGGTTGGAACTCGATGATCTTTAAGGTCCCTTCCAACCCAAACTATTCTGGGATTTCCACTCACTGAGCTGGGACCATGGCTGTGCAGAGAGCAACACACACCAGTTCCAGTGTTCTGCCTTTGAAATCCAAGCTCTAAAGACACAGAAAAATCAAACTCTGGAACTTTGTTTGGGCCACCCCCAGTGGGAGGGATGAACAGATCAAATATTGCAGTTCCAGACAACAGGATTTGAAGGGGCTGCTGATACAGGGCATGAAGATGGACTTAAAACCCAAGCAACTGCTAGAAGACTACTGGATGACCAAGGGACTAAGCAAGCTTGGATATGAGTGCTCTGGCCAACTGTGGTTGTGTCTAATCTGGGCAAAGAAGAGGAGTTGAAAACTGCTGGAAGTGGCTGTCAGGCCTGCTTATCATGCTCTGAGAGAGAAACCTGGGGAGAGCGAGTGAGCAGCTGTCTAGTGTTCAGTTACTGGCTGGTGTTAAAACATAACATTGACTTCTTAGGATACAAATATTTCTTGGAGATTCCTTCTCTGCACTGGCTCTCCTTTCTTTTAAAGTTAGATCCATTACAGAAGACTTTTTTCATCCCCAAGGTCACCTTGTTTCACTTACTCCTTGAAGGTAAAACCTTCATGGAAGTTAAACCAATCAAAATGTGAACAATGAATACTCCATGCATGGGAGTATTAAGCTTTGGAACTTTGTAGGAAATGGAAATAAATGAGTTAGTATCATTAAGCTTCTGGAAATAAGTTCACATCCTTAGTTCAAAATAAATTAATCCAGTTCCCACTTTGAAGATGTGAAGAGAATGCAAAAGTGGAGGAGAAGAGTTTTAAGCAAATGGTGTGGCTTACGGGACAATCCTATACCTACCCTTTTTAGCAGCTACTGTTTTACTTGGAATTTTCTCTGTTTGTTTGGGGGCAAAAGATGATGAAAAAACAGGAGCAGAATCCTCTTCATCGCTGTCCAATTTTGTTGTATCTACAATCACAAAGTATGTTTAGATATAATTAGCTCACTGCATATTTGAAATCATCAAAACTAATCTCAGGGAAGTGCTTGAACTTTCAGCTCTGGGCTGTATTGTGACTTTCTTATCTATGAAACAAGCTTTGTTCCCCTTAAGGACCCCAAACTCCTTCTCCTCTCCCCTTTATAAATCTGAACAGAAACCCCCTTTCACTACCCTGTGAATCTCCAATATCCCACAGACTCCCTCATACATTCTCTAATTGCTGCTAGAAGTTTAAGTAAGAAAAGGAAAGAGGAAAGGAATAGGAAAGAGGAAAGGAATAGGAAAGAGGAAAGGAATAGGAAAGAGGAAAGGAATAGGAAAGAGGAAAGGAATAGGAAAGAGGAAAGGAATAGGAAAGAGGAAAGGAATAGGAAAAGTAATACAAGCTCACCATCATCTGTCTTCTGAGAATAGGATGGAAAAGAGAAAATGTTCCCAAAATCTTGATTTTTCTTGTCTTGAGATATTTTTCTACTTTTAAACGAGGAAAAGAAAAGCATTAGTTTCTAACTATTACTATGATCTACCTATTGAACTATGTGGACATTATAATATCTATATTCAATTCCCATTTTAACATTATAAAGCATTTACAGCACTTCAGTTTGTTCTTTCAGCAGTCAAACTCCTAAAATCATCATTCAATCTTGAACTTCAGGCATTTAACATTAGCAGAATGACATTTTTTTCAGTAATTCTGTATAGCAAAATTGGCAAAAGATGGAAACAGGAGAATCCTATAAAATGTGGTTTAGTGACAGTGCAACATAGTTTGGTGACCTCATGTTCACCTCTGCACAGTTCAACTGCAAGGCTGAGATAACAAGCACTTTAATTCCTCCCCAGAAATGAATACATTTTCTTTTAGATGGTACATGGAAAGTAGTAACAGGCTGATGTTTCTCAGTTTTACTCAGTGACTTCAGCAATAAAGGAAAAAAAAGTCATTAGTAAAGAAATAGTGGTGAGTTCCAGTACTTACTCTGGAGATGGCTTGGATTTGGCTGGGGAGAAGTCATACTCATCTTTCTCTAAACTGTCTGAGGGAACAAACTCATCCTCTCTGTCATTTGGAAGTGGAGAGGATTTCACTTTTAGCTCATCCAGATCATTATTATTGGTGGTGTCATCGTCATCATCAGCATCATCCTCCTCTTCTGAGAAGTCAAAAGTATACTTGGGCCTTTCAGCTAAAAAAAGAATCACATACAGGCACAATTCAAGATTGTTGTTTATGTCTACACATAGACAAGTTGAAGTAGAAGTCATTAAACCCTGCCCAGGATAGAAAGGCAAAAGAAATCTGTGAGTCCAGAAGAATGAAAAGACATAATTTAAAGTGTCAACCAAACATCTAATATCACTTGTGGCTCGCTCTGATACCTTCAGCTGAGGGCATTATGAAGGCATCACTGCACAGGTAATATGTGAATGAAAATCCTTTTTTTAATCAATTATTTGAGAAATCTCCCTAATCAATATCCCAGAAAAATCTAATTTTTTTTTAAACTATCATCATTAAGATATTTTCCAAACTTTTAGCCTCTGCTATTTCTGCTTTTCACATTCACAAATTTTTTTGAATCCTTCTACTAGACACTTGGGCTTTTGGTCCTTATTTGACAGTATAATTGCAATAAAGTAATTTTTTAATGCTTTTTAAGTGTTATCTTGCCTACATCTTGTACAAATCACCGGAGTTCCAAACAGTGTTTAAAACAAGGGAAGAGTTTTTTTAATAGGGTCCAGAATGGCCGGACTAGGAGAAATGTACACAAACTGGAAGAGGAGAGATGTAGGGTGAAGATAAGTAAGAAGTTCTTTCCTGTGAGGGTGGTGAGATACTGGAAGAAGTTGCCCAGAGAGGTTCTGGATTCCCCCTCCCTGGAAGTGTTTAAGGCCAGGCTGGATGAGGCACTGAGCAACCTGGTCTAGTGGGTGGTTTCCCTGCCCATGGCAGGGGGGCTGGAACTGAATGATCTTTAAGGTCCCTTCCAACCCAAACCATTCTATGATAAATTTCCAAAATCCTTCATATCAACTCTTAAGTTCCCTGAGTTGACATTAAGAGTTTTTTCCCTAACCACTCAGTGAAGAAGACAGAATGCAGCTACCTATAGGAGATGAAGTCCTAAAGGAAGATGGTGGCCAAAGGAAAAGACAGGCTTGTAGTCAAAACTTTCAGTCCCAGTGCACAATTCACAGAAGCTGGAGTACCTGCAGCTCTCCTTAGCAGAGAGTCTCTTGGGATAATCACAGGCTCATTTTCTTCTAAATCACTCTCAGACTTGGATTCATCATCCGACCACGGGTTTCGTTTCTTCACTTTTTTTGCACCAGCTTTTGTGGATGATGGTGTTCTTCTTACCCTAGTAGCTGACAGGGATTAAAGCAATTCCTAGTCAGTTTAAAAAATAGTTTCAAATTTTCTCATCTCTTATGATGCATAAATTTAGCATAATATTTTATCTTTAGAGGTTCTCCTTTAAATGTTGCAAATTTTCTTCTCCTTCCTAATGAAAAGTGCAATGTGATGCAATTAATTCACACAGAACTTGAGGTGCTGCTGACAAGCAAACTTATTTCATGATTGAAACACAAAGAAGTCTTTAATGCAAAGTTTTAGCTCCTCTGAAGTCAAACCTCAATTATTTTATAGATTGATGGAGTTTCCCAGCAAAAAAATAATCAGTTTTTCATTATTTGGGCAACACTTATTGGAAAAACCCAATAGGATGAAAGCAGAGAATGCCCTAGAGGGGGGTTAACAAAGAGGTCAGTCAATTTCTGGGCAAGCTCAGGTCAAGTAGGGCTAATAGGCTGTGGCTCAACACCAGCTCAGGTAGATCTGAGCAACAAGAAGACCCCTCAATCATAATTCTACTCAGGATAATGCCCTGAATAATTAAAACCTGATCTTTTGTCAGAATTGTTTGTGGAACCACTTTTTATTCCCTTTTTTTTTTTTTTTTTTTAATTTAAAATCTCTAAGCTAAACCTCTTCTGTCTTTAGCTTTTTTGTTGTTGCCCCCCTCTACTATATTCCTCAAACAGTAATAACAACTTTCTGCTAATAGAGGAAACAGTTCTTCTACTGATAGAGGAAAAGAAAAGTTAATACAGACACTGGTTAGTCTGCCAAGCTATAATATGCACAACTTTTAAAAAGTTAGAATGACCAAGTATATTGATGGGAAAATTTATTTATTTAATCAAGTTTCACAACCTATACTATTACTCAGAGTGAAAGTGAGTGCCATGTTCTTTAAAGACAGGGAGCACACAAACTAGAAATTTTAGTTTGCAAAGGATTAGTCTAGTTGTGTAAAAATACTCAAAAAATCAAAGATTTAGATCCCCCAAAAAAGAAACAAACATAGAGAATATAGAATCTGTCACCCCTAAAAAAGCAGTTTGCATAACAGAAGGTTCATAAATCTCTTTAGGGAAGAAAATTAGATGAAAAAGTGATTACTGTGATAAATTTCCCTTCTCATGAAGTGTTAAAAACATAGTTTATTTTTTTTTTAATCACACAGCTAAGGTTATTTTTGACTGTGCAAGGATCTTACCAGGATCCTTCTTCTCTCTCTTAGGTTTTGGGGTTTTAGCTGCTGCAGCTGATGTATTCAGTGAGTCTTCCCCACCACCCTCAGCTGGCACACCACCAAATTCTTCATCAAATTCCATTTTTATTGCTAGAGAATCGGTTTCACCCTAAAAAGATTTCCAAAAGTTGGACAAAATAAAATTAATCACACCACAATATTTCAAGATAGAACTGGAACAGTTTAAAGAGGATAACAAATGACAATAGACTAGTATATTGAACAGACTTGGAAAGAAGTTGTCTCAACAGAAACATGTGAACAATGAAGAGTCACATGAGGCTTGAAAATGTAAAAGAAATCCATTATTAGCTTCTTCATGCATTCGGTCAGCAAAAAATAGGTATAAACATAGCATTAATGACATCTAGTGGTTTGGGTTTATGCTACCAGAGTGGAAAAGAACAACATTTAAATAATAAATTATGGAATTACAGCAACAGTTTGATTTACCTTCTTCTTCTTCAGCAGTTTTCTACTGGCATCAGCTTTCATGGCAGATGTGATCTGTGGGACTATTCTCCTGCCAAATGGTGATGGCATGGTCTCTTCCAACTGGAGTTTCTTCATCTTGGGTTTACCAACTTTGCCTTTTATTGGTTTGCCAACCATGCCAGCCAAAACATCTTCTCTTTCTTGTGCTTCCACTTTCTAATAAACAAAGGGGAGGAGAGGAGGAGAACACACTCTTATTTAGTGTGGGAAAAGGGAAGATTCACCTTCTTTTCACATGGAACATAAGACTTCCTTTAATTCTCTCTTGAATTGCAGCATTTTGCATTAAAAGAAATTCAAACATTAAATCTAGGTACATTCTTCATTACCCTGTAGACTTTTATTCAAGACTAAACAAATATCAGTAAATAAATAAATACTTTTGGACACTGGTAGACTGAAAATACTTGTATCTAGTTTCTGTTTCTCACATACATGTCTGGGTACTGATGTAACTCTTCACTATTTCAGCATTTAATTTAAGCAGCTGTTTTCCAGTAATTTTAAGGCACATTTCCCAATCTCTTCATCAGCTCTTCACACAGTATGAGCTGAAACATGGACATCTAAACAGAACACTTCCACAAACACACAGACATTGTATTTGTATTATCCTGCAGCACTTTAAAAGATCACATCAGCCCTTTTCAAACAACATTGAAAGCTGAAGCTCAGCAAATTATCCATCAAGAGGACTTCAACTGTTTCCTAGAGTTGCCAATGAGGGAAAATAAAAGTCCCTCATATGGTACTCATTATACACTTTATTCCTGTAAGTAGACCTTTGCAATTGACAATACTTATCATGTAGAAATATTTGAATTATTACCCTTACTGGTTACTACTCTGATGTTTTTTCTATCACCCAAAACCAAATTTTCTTCTGGTAATTTTTCTTTTATCACCAATGACTTGAAAAAACTCACTGAATTACATAGATGCAAGAGACAATCCCTAAAGAACATGATAAGGAATGAAAACACCCAGCAGTGATTTCCCACTCATATCTGGAGGTCTGTCTGGTTTTAATCTAAAATGTGATCATATTTATTATTTTTTGTTTGAATTTTTATGATTTTAATTAATTAAAGCTTTTCATTGAATTAATTGAAATGTTACATTTTTAGAAAGATGTGTTAAATAAAACATACTTCAAGCTCTTCAACAAAGGCTGCTAAATCTTCTTTCCACAGATCTGAAGGAGATTTCCTTTTAAGGTCATTTAGTTCTCTCTCCTAAAGAAAGCAGTATGTAGAATGTAAGTAAATATTATGGAGACTGAACATTCAAATAGACACTGTATCATTTCAGAACAAGTCTTTCCCTGCCATACCAACCTTTGAATCTCTCTGCTTAATTAATTCTTCCACTTTCTCTTTTGTGAGCGACCATAGAGACATGTTTAAGATGTAGTTAAAGTCAGGGCCTGAAGTAGAGCCAGAAGCAGAGGAAGCATCATCATTTGCGTTCTGTGGGTCCTCCTCTTCTGCTGCCTAAAGTAAAATATTCACAGTTACAAGGTATTAATAATCTCAGCTCTATG
>VZTY01008142.1:375364-392706 GCA_013400935.1 Turnix velox | reverse complement strand
GATGTCCCTGCCTATGGCAGGGGGTTTGGAACTCGATGATCTTTAAGGTCCCTTCCAACCCAAACTATTCTATGATTCTATGATTCTATTCCATGGTTTCCACCCCATCCCAAACGTTCAGACTTGCAGGTTGTTTCATCCTCTGGTAGCTGCCTGTAAGGCCCAGCATTGTACACAGAGCAAAAAAAAAGTCAAGTGCCTGATGGTCATGAAGAGAGAAACAGCCTGGAACTTTTTATAGATAGGACCAGTCAAGTGGTACTGAACCTGCTTCGTAAAAAATCATAATATCTGTAACTGGATGGGGTAGGGTTCTAGCAAAAGCCTGTGTTTTACTGGAGCAAGAAATTCTTAGTATGACAATCCAACATGTCCTAGACCAGTTCAAGATACAGTCTTTTGTAAGCATATCAAGGACATGAATTTCATATGGCTTTTAACTGATACCACAAATGCGGAGAGATCACAGGAGTCCACAGCTTTCAGTGTGTGGCACAATGGAGCATGCACATTCTTTCAGTGCAAACAGTCATATCTCCAAATAATTAATATTAACATGTAATTAATTTTGCTACTTCTTCAACTGCTCTCAGTTTAGAAAGGCAATCTCAGGGAGCAATCCTGCTGGACACTCACAGATCACCATTGTTACTGTGATCTAACTTATTCAGCCATTTGTCCAATGACTGAAGAGTATTACAAGCTTTAATAAGCATCACAGACTTTAAGCCTTGTTATGTAGCAACTGTAGTAATCTTGCTTTTCTCCTTAGATCTTAAGATTTGAGAGAGAAAAAATAAGAGACACATTGGATGGCAGAAATAACAATTTCCGAATATTCTTGCTGAAATGTATTTAAATCACAAATGCTGACATTTTACCGAAACTACACTTTTCCAGTAGACAGAATGTAGAAGAAAGGAAGGGCTGACCCTTCTTGTCTTGGATGATAAATATTAAATCTACTTGTACTCCAGCAATTTACATAAGTTGAAGCAATAAACAGAAAAGGGTTGGCTATAGGAGCCCTTTCTCATTTCAGTGTGGCACAGCATCCTTTGCTAGATTTTCTAGCTTTCTGAAGATGAAATACTGAAGCTATTCAGCATTTTGCTACAGTTGCAGAAGAACATGGGAAGGAGGCAAGTGAAATTACAGGAGCAGAGATTACTTCTGTTATTATTTATTATGCTTAAATTCTACTGTCATTCACTCCAGTTTCAAAGAGCAACATTTGTAGCTAAAAGGAAATCTCTTTCCAGCACTTAAAACCAATCAGAAATAAACAAAATCACATTTAGAAGGAAATACAGAATCTTTAACTGCAGAGCAATTGCCAGACTTAACTACAAACAGGGACTAATAGGTCATCTCTCAAATGAATGGCCATAAAACTTTCATCTGTTGGTAACAAAAATGACTGCCTGAATACGAATCAACTCTGTAGCATGAAACTGCAATTCATTTTTACCACTGCCTGAGAATGAAAAAAGAAGGTGTCCTTAGCATGTTTATCTATGAAGAAACTTCTCCAACTTTGAAGAACCACATGGTGAGATTATAATTAATCATTAAAGCAACCAACCAAATGAGATGGGGAGCACTGTCATTCTCACAGCAGTAATTTACCACAGAGCACTTGAGACCATCACCAAGTCCTTTTGGACTTGTCTCTGAATTAGGATATACAATATCCTGACATCGTTTGCTGAATGTTCCACATGCAATCGGAGCATGAGGATATACATGGTGCTAGGGAAGTGGCCAGTATGGGAGTATCATCTTGCTGCTCCTCAGTTGTAGACTTGAAGGACTGGAATAGCAGTCGGAAGCTGACAAGACAGAGGAGCAAGTGGTTACCCTGTGCCTATCCCAAATCTTCATTATCATTCTACATTAACAGCATGCCATATAGCTCCTGCCTGCCTCAAATGCCAGTCTTATTTATGACACACCACACAGTCCCTGCAGTAAGTGAGGTACTCTGGCCCTCAGTGTTTCATGAAAAACTGTCTTCCATTGCATTAGCATGCAAAATGAATGAGGCAGGAGCCCAGCTCAAACACCTCCCCAAAATAATATGCAACAATCTAACTAAACTTTATTGTAACTATACAAGCGAGGAACTAGAATTAAGGCTGGCAAGCTCAATTCTGTCATTTACTTAGCCTTTGATTGTCTGCAATTTGATAGTCTTGTCATGTGGGAGTTCTAATAGAATTTTGTGCATTTTTACAAAATAAATTAAATTATGAACTTGTACATGGATCAACTTCTGTTGAGCACACCAAGACAAAAAGTTGTGCAACCAATTGGGCAAATTCCCAGCTTCCTTCCACGCTGCTTTTCTATAGGAACTGTCTAGTGGAGGAGCTCACCTTTTTTCCTGGGTGCATTCTCTTCTGTACTCGGCAATGGTGAGGACCCACCTTGAGTACTGTGTCCNAGTGTCCCGTGAATTTTATGCATTTTTACAAAATAAATTAAATTATGAACTTGTACATGGATCAACTTCTGTTAGGTCAGCACACCAAGACAAAAAGTTGTGCAACCAATTGGGCAAATTCCCAGCTTCCTTCCACGCTGCTTTTCTATAGGAACTGTCTAGTGGAGGAGCTCACCTTTTTTCCTGGGTGCATTCTCTTCTGTACTCGGCAATGGTGAGGACCCACCTTGAGTACTGTGTCCAGGTTGAGGCCCCTCAGCACAAAATAAAAACATTGAGGTTATGGAGGCTGTCCAGAGAATGGCACCATAGCCAATGAGGGGTCTTGAGCACAAGTCTTACAAGGAGTGGCTGAGGGAACTGCATTTGCTCGGTCTGAGGCAAAGAAGACTGAGGGGAGACTGCTCTCTACAGCCACTTGAAATGAGGTTGTACAGTCTCCTCTCCCAAGCAACAAACAATAGAACAAGATCCAACAGCCTCAAGTTGCACCAGGGAAAGCTGACTGGATTAGGAAAAAATTTTACACTGAAAGAGTTATTAAACATAGGAACAAGGTGCCCAGGGAAGTGGCTGAGGCTCCATCTGTGGAGGCAGACATAGAGCTTATAAATATGGTTTAGGAAAGTTTTTGTCAGTGTTAGGTTGATGGTTGAACAGATGATTCAACAAGTTCTTTTCAATCCAAGCAATTCTATGATTATTGAAGAAAGAGATTTCCTAAGCTACAAATGAGAGCATGGTGCCCAGTATAGTTTGGTACCTGGAGAGCAGAGTCTGGCATACACACAAAGCACCCTGTGACCCTCAGCCAGTAATAATAAATTGAACCAGAAGAGTTGAATGATACCTCAGAACAAAAAAACAACTCATCCCCGTGTCCATCAGTCGTCTATGGAACTGTCAAAATGACACAATTGGAAATGGCTCTCTTTAAAAAATCTTTGATTTTGCAGCTTTATTAGCTTACACCTTCCAATTAAAAAATTGCTTCTGGCTTGATATCAAACGTTTAAAGTTGCAGTTAGAAACATAAGCAACTCAAAATAATCCTCTTAAGAATGGAAACTTTCACACATCCTTCATACTGCTATCCTGGAGTACTCCGCCAATAAGATGCCTAAAAAGAGGGAGAGAAACTCAGGGTGGGAGTGAAGGGAAGAGGAATTAGACTGAAAAGGAATGAAAGGGAATCCCACAGGGAGCCATCAGAAAAGCTACAGACATTATGTCGGTTCTAACACTCATTCAAGGGGGACTTTTGATGAAAAAGGACCGGAGATTTCAAGAGACTTCAGGGCACAGGCCTTAGGAGATCTGTACTAACTCTCTGAATCTCTGGTGCATTGTCTGCTACAGCACATGATTAGCTTCCTGTGCTGTAGTGGATTGTAAAGCACTTTATAAAGCAATGAATTACACAGCTGAAGTGGAGTAACCACATGCAAGCAAATACGACAACCATTACGCTCTTGGCAACATCCCACACAGAGCCACGAACATTTGCATTAGTGCCAATTAATCTGAGTTGGTACAAACTCAGTGAAGCATAGGATTTGTTCTTTGGTGTGAAGGAGGAAGGGAAGGGAGAAAAATATCCTTTTGTCTTCAGAGAGGAAACATCTGTAGGAGTTTTCAACGGCTTCGGTGACTTTGTTTAGAGTGGTGCGGGGGAGCGTGATATTGAGTACTTTGATCTCACCAGCAGGTGACACTGCAGCAAGTGGGAGCCGCTATAAAAAGTCTGAAGCGTTCTAGGGACAAGTTGCACAATCGGAGCAGAAATGTGTTTTACGCATGTGACTCACAGTTGCCGAGAAGTGGGAACATGTAGCATGGGCTAGTCTTTTAGTTCCAGCTTCTCGCTCTGTCATCCTTTTCCCCTTGCTGTCCCCCACCACTGCTTTCAAACTGGGGTGAAGCAGAGAGTCAGGAAGGGCGCCGAGTCTTCTAACCCTGCTACACATGGAAACGGATATGACTAAAGGAACGCCAGGGAAAACTGTTTAAACAGTCCTACCTCTCGCTGAACTCAGCAGGAAAGCCATATCCTTTAACGTTAGTGCCTAATACCTAGAGGAGCCTACCAAGTGTTAAATGGGGGGGTCACACGTTTCCAGCTCCATCTTTCAACCAGCCATCCTGCAGGAAAAATGATGATGGCATTTGTGAAATACAAGTTCTCCCGCAATGTATTTTTTTAATCCTCCTGTTGATACAAAGAAAAGCAGATGACATACTTGAGATTCAATAAAAGATTACCCCTCCTTCTGTCATGGCTGGAACTACAAGGAGGGCTGACACTACACAGCTCTACACAGCTCTGGGACCCATGTCACTCAGGAATATTAGTCTATTCTTATGTGGAACTCCAATTCCATTAAAGGAAAATCGTCTTGTAGCTGGACTTCCTATGCACAAAAATTAGCAAGTCCTAACTTATAGAGGAAGGTTTGCCCTGCAGGTGAGGTCCATGACTACTATATACTGACTGCTAAGGGGCTAAGGGACTCTGATTTTTGCAGTCAGTAGCCCCTCAGGAGCAAAAAGGATGTAGGCAGAGCTGCCAAGTTTTGTTCAGCTCCCTGTGTGATATATTGATTTTGTAAATGGGTTAATGAACTGATTTACCACTTTCTAGACGATTTGCATGAAGCCTTCAGTTGTATTTTGCAGTCAAGACATCCTGCTCCAAGCAGCAGCAAGGATTTGCTCTGAAAGCCTTGCTGCTGCATGTAGGGGAAGCCAGGAGCCCTTCTGAGAGAGTCTAAACATTATTTGCAAGAGATGATGGGAGGCTGCAGGGCACTGGCAGGCATAGGCGGGTACCCACATAGGGTTTAATGCCAGAAGCATTTGTAACAGCTTGCGCTGTCAGTCCTGCCAATAGATGGCTGCTCTGCTCCAGGTGTTTGGTAGAGAGAGAGTGGGTACCTGGTGCTGGTAGCTGGCACAGTGTGGCCAAAGTGAATACATGTTGTCTTTTTCCTCATGTGAATGTGTTAAAAACCAGTTGGAACATGGCAGTCCATGATAGAAGTGCCAAAACCAGAGTGCTGGGCAAGAAGCACAATCACAGACAATCCCAAATGGCTACAAAAAGGGCTGACAGATGCACTAGAATTCAAGGCTCAAAAAGTGTTTTAGAGTGCTTCCAGTAAACCAAGGGATATGAATATAATATTTTACCCAGATCTTTGCAAATTTTAACTTTTTTTACCAAATTAGAATCTTGTAGAGCATTAAAAGGATGCTCTCTTTAGAGAGACAGAAACAGTCTGAAATCCCATCACCTAAAGAGAATGCATCCTGTGTCCACCGCAAGTGTCCATGGTTTTACAATCATGGCTTCCCATCGGGTAAAGAATTACACAAGCAGGGCAAAATTAGAAGGATGAAGAAACCCAAATGTTTGCTGCAATGCAAGCAAACATCTAGCATAAACCAGTCAAGAACTCGCATTTTTTCTTTGGTTTCTTTGACTAGAAGTTCCTGGAGACATTATATATGATTACAGTAGGTAGAAAGCTAAGTGTTGCCTAAAGTGTGACTCTTCTACTTAAGGTGTTCTCTCATTGATAACATCATGTAATGATGGACTTCAGACTGTTTAGCTTCCATACCACAGATGTACCTTGCAATTTCTCATGTGTAGACTGAAGTACACAAAAGTATATAAGCCAGATATGTTACATTATGTACATTAAACTACCAGCATTACCAAACTGCAGTGGAGATTGTCTGTCTTTCAAGTCCCAGAAAGACAAAGGTAAAAAGCCAGAGGGACAGCAAGCTTTTATCTTTATCATTCCAACTTCTTACATGAAAGGCTCACTAGCAAAATTTGCTCATAAACTGCATTTTTTTGGAACAACTCTCTCTAATCACACAAGCAACACTTTATTTTTCCAAGTGTAGTTATTTAGTTTCCTCACATTTGAAATTTAATGTCACTTCTCTGCCTCTCTTTAGTTTTTGCTTTTTTAAACAGTGTGAACACATTCTGTAATTACTGCTGACAGCCCAATGTTTAATGGTGCTGAGTGCCTTTTACAGCACTGTGAGACATTCGTTTGGAAGACAGCTGTCACTGCTTTAAAAGTTGCTGCCCCTTAACCATTTATCTCTATCCCCACAACTCAGATGTGGCAACTGTCTGTACCTGCACACAGTTGATGCAAAGCTTGTTTCCCTCCAAAGTGCTACAGCCTGGAAAAGCCTACATATTCAGTTACTGCACCTTGGCAGAAGGGAGCAGAAACAAGTAGCTGATCAAGCAGTAACTTGTTAAACCACCGCAGCTGTTTCTCAAGCAAACATCCGACCATGCCCTCAGAGGCAGTGCAGCGCATGCGGCTCTGGAAGGGAAGAAGTTCCCAAAGCTGGGAGATGCTGTGGGAACTGTCTCACATTCCTCCACTGCCTCAGCTGAAAGCCAACCGCTGTGCTGTAACCGCGCCTGCTCTGCAGCCTCCCCCGCTCCGTCTCCGTCTTCTCCTGGCCCACAGCCTTTCCTCCTTGCAAGTGTCACAAGTACCATCGCGTACTTAAAGGGCAGATGAACTTTTTCTATAGCCACTTTTATTTGCTGTTTTGCGGGAACACGGTCAACGTGGCATACTTCCCAGCTGTTTTCACAGGAGACTAGCCCAGGCAAGCATGGCTTTAGATAGTCTGGGTGTGACTGATTACCTGGTACACACACAAATCAGGCAGAGATTTCACTGGCGCCTGTCCCGAGTAATGAGAAGTAACACAAAACTCATCTATCAACATGCTGTATTTACCAGGTGGACCTTCATAAGGAAAATTTGCACGACCTGCTAATATAGTATTACCCCCCCAATAATTACGCGATGTAATACAAGTGTCGATTACCCACGGAGGAAGGGCAATTGCAGCCATCTGAGTTTGTTTGCCTGAATGTTCCCATGAAAATGTTCTCAGCACACAGCATGCTCTTAAGCAGCAGTTTTGAGAGTGCTTCAGCAAACTGTTCTGTGGGGCAGTGCTGTGCCAGTCTGTGTGTTGTCAAACTATGCTACTGACACTGCCAAATTTTTGTGAACATCTTGAGACTCTTGAACTATAGAAAAGAAGGAGATGTGGAGTGTGCAAGAAGCTTCCTTTGCTGAACAGAAAACCCTAATCTCTTGCCAGAGCCTTTTTATATTGCAACAAAAGCAACTAATACATTTTAGTGTTATCTGTTCTTTGCTATGCACTTCAGTGAAGTTAGTTCAGTCACTTTCCTGCACTCTGTGAAAAGAGTAGGCAGTTTCTAGTTCTCTTTACTTACCAGATTTTTTTTAAAATTATTTTCCCCATTGTGTCAGTACAGTAGAAGATGGGCCTAATATTTCACCATTTATAGGTCAGCACGTAATTTTATACAATTTCTAAAATGCCCTAGAAAATTAAGCCACACCTGCTGACAGCAGGCTATGCAAATACCTTGCAGGATTTTCCTGTATCATTAAGGCCAAAAAAGACCATCTAATTCAGTCTCACAGATGTGGCTTGAATACAGCAAGTCTTGACCTAAACAGTTGTAGTCGCAGAGAATCCCCCACATCCTTTTATCACTGAAAAGGTATTTCTTGCACCCCATCTGCAAGAGTTCAGCAACTGTATTTTCCTCCCTGGAAATACTTGGTGCAAAACCATCCTTCTTGTATGTGATACAACAGAGGAATACATCATCATAACATTCATAACAGATTCCTCACTTCCCTCCACCTCCCATCCCATTTTTCTCCAATTTTGATCTGCGAAGTGTTAAATCCACAAGTACTGGGTATCTTTGACTCACCATTGATAAAAGTTTCACAGTGAAGACGATATTCAGCTTTTATGAAATGGCTTCTAAAATACAGAGGTATAAAATTGTGCTAGTCTCTTCTCATTTGGCTTTGAATCATCCCAGAGGATTGTGTGGTGGAGCCAGCATTTTGCTTTTAAAACTGCAGAGGTTTTCCATTAAGCTCTGTGCAAGTTTTTCATCCGTTTGCTATAGACTGAACTGAATTGCTCAGCGTTCTCCTGTCTGAAGCAGGAAATTAATACTTTCATTTAATAAAACTGACAAAGGAGAAGCTAGGAAGTCCTCTTAAACATGATAAAATGCTCTAATAACATACACATTCGTAACTGATGTTCCATTGTGAAAATTAACATTTGCAAACAAGATCATTTTACAAATAAAATCCAGCTAGTAGAATTCCGCAACGCATCATCTTGGAAACCCTGACACCATGATGTGCTCAGAGCAGGGACCTCATGCTTCTGCTGTAGCAATTCTGTAGGTAGCATGTGGTGTATATTAGTACCACTCTCAGCTGTGCCTGAGTATTTAGGAGCATTATCACAATAAAAATCACCAGCACCATCCCAGACCTTTCTAAAAGTGATGGGTTTCACAAAGGAAAAGCTAAAAAGCTCCATAGGTATTCACTTTATTCAGCAGAACAGCTGATAACTGATTCTGAAGTCCTTATTCAGGAAAGAATCTAATTTTTAAGGGGAATTCAAGTGAGCTCCATTAGCTCAAATGCTCTTCACCAAATCAGCAGTAGCTCCAGAAGACTGGAGATAAATAACAATGCTCCTTCCTAAACCTCATTGCCAAATGGAGCCAGCTGAAAATTCTCAAATGGAATTTCTACAAGGGCTTAAAACCAAAGGTATTTTGTCTGAGTAGAAGAGAAAAATCAGATCTCTAACAAGATAAAGGTGCATAACAACTTTTAAAGTATTATTATTATCTTTGTGTAAAAATCTTAGTATTGTTCAGGTCATTCTGCTTCTATTCTAGGGGACTGTATTTTCAGAAACTGTATTTTGTTGGTCTTGGTGCCTGGTCTAGAAACTTAATATTATGACAGAAGTAAGTCACCAGTGTTTTTCACTGCACTATACACAATACACTTCTGCAATATAGGGAAAGGTGGCAGCAACAGTATTACAGGGCATTTAAGTTCATTAATATGGTCAGCAAGCTGGGAAAAGGAGGCTAGAGTTCAAGCATGAAGATTTTGTGGTTAAAGCAGCATCTTGCTGCTTGTACCTGCTCCTGCACTTCCCACTCATGCAAGCACCCTGCTGCTTTCACCAGCACTGACTGGTTTTAGACTAGGGCAGGGCAGGTTTAGGTTAGAAAGTAGGAAGATCTTCATCATGAGGGTGATGAGACATAGAAACAGACTGCCTAGAGAAGTGGTGGAGGCCCCATCCCTGGGGATGCTCAAGGCCAGCCTTGATGAGGCTCTGATCAACCTGATCTAGTCCAGGATGTCCCTGGAGGTGGGTTGGACTAGATGGGCTTTAAAGGTCTCTTCCAACTCGAGACATCCTATGATTGCATGACTGAAGAGGCAAAGAGCAGTGTCTGCAAAGCAATTGCAGGATTTAGTCGGAAAGCTGTTCTTCAGAGACTTAATGAACTAGTTCTTTTTTTTTAGTAGCAAATAGTCATGTAGGCCAGTCAGACATGGCAAAAATTCTCCAGACCTTACAAGAGTATCAAGTGCAGTTCACAGAGAGCAAAATTAATGCCACTAGAGACAGCCGAAGTTCACCTATGAGCATTTCTCCGATGGGTGATTGCTTCCTCCATCTTGCTTTTACAAGCTTTAAGATGAATACTTAAAATAAGATCACAGACTGACTGAGACGTTTTTATAAGTGTGGACAAAGATGGCAATTTTAAATCTTCTCTGAGGTGTGTATAATTACAAGTGCCATTTCAGATGTTAATATGCTTAGGTGTTAAGGGAAAGCAATCTTATATGAAAGATAACCTTTTAATAGATAGCTTTATTACAGCAGCACTCAGCTCCACAGCTACATTCAGGGTTGAGCTAGCCTGTGTTTTCTAGAGGTTTGTAACTTAGCTGTAAAAAAAATAATTTGAATATTCATGCCAGCTCATAAAATTTCTATACTAATAGGCAAAAATACAAAACTGGTTAATCTTTCACAGTTACAAATACCTACTGTCTATAAAGAATTAAATAAGTGATGTTTTTTCTTCTTTTTAATTTTTTGGCAGTTTTCTAACTTTGCAACCATTTCTCTGCAAGCAACATATTTGGCAAGTGATTAGCGTATATTGATTAGTTATTGCAAGGAGTACCATTATTGCAGAGATGTTTTTTTTAATCAAAGCTTGCATTAGACAACAGATTGCAAAAGCTCCGAAGGAACCAAGGGTTTTTTTGATAAAACAAATTAATTTAGTGCTTATGGAAGCAAGAGATCAGTGGAGTTGGCCAGTGCTGCTGAATCACAGACTTCTATAAGGCTTTGCCAATACCTTGTGGTCCTGGACTAAGACCTTTTTGACTCTCTAAATCATGATTCCTGTCTGAACATAAACAGCATGCTACGCGTGTGATGTAGCACAAACAGTTTCTGGAATTGCACTCCTAGCCTGGAACCAGCCTGCTTACCTTAACTTGCATGATGCCAGCAAACTGACTCATATGACCATGATTTGGCTCTTAACTTTTAGCTATGACTTCAGCTATAGATTGAAGCCAGCTTCCCAGGACAGTTTGTCAAGCATGTCTGCAGTATATCATGTTGCTTTTCAGTCGTACAGCTACAATACTTTATAATTCAGTTCTGCAGAAACATCCTGCTCACTTCCTTCTCCAAACCTGTCTGTTTAAAGTATGTTGGGCACAGGTAAAGTAAGAAGGATTTCCTTCTCAAGTTCTTTGCTTTCTGATCACATGGCTTGTTTCCTGTATTGAGTAAGGGAAACAAAACTCTTAAGGGTTTTATTGGAAATTTATACTTTCTCTTTTCGATTTACCTCATGGATCAAATATTTAATAAAATGAGTCCCCTGCTGATGATCTCCATTTCTGCACTTCTGTTCTGAAGAATTTAGTGAAGACCACCAAAATACGACCACTAGCTCCTGAACATACACACGCTTCCCCTGAGATAATATCTTCAGTTTCCATAAAAACAGCAGCATTACCTGTTTACACTCAAGCAAATTAATGATGGTCATCTGCCTAACAGCCACAATGCAGGGTGGGATAGATCTTGACCCCTTTGTTCTATGTAATGTGTTGAGCCTGTTTTGCATGCTGGTTTTATTCCACACTTCTAAGGTAAGGATGGCAGGAATGATTCTCTGCCTTCTGGATCCATTGCTGTGACTGATACTGTCAGACATTCTTGTGTGATGCTCAGAGACAACTGTGGATACTGGGTAAGGATATGAACTCTTTACACAGACAATTTTCCCTGTACCTTTTCAGCCAAGAGAGAATAAGGCAGTTAGAGCCTCTTGGAGCTTGTCATTTCAACTCCATGCAAGCATCCAAAGGAATCACTGCTGTGTCATTTCTTGGCTTCTTTACTTCAAGAAAAATATGCTTGCATGTGTCAATACACAGACCTACCATACGGGTAGTTACACTGAGGCTTTTTACATGTATCATTAGTGACATTGTAGAATTTTCATAAGAACAGTGTAAGATGTTAAATGGTACTCCAAAAGATCCGTAATGTTCCACGGGGACAGAGTAACTTTTTACACAAAGGTTTGGCACAATTAATGATCTGTTATGGTCTATTGATTAAATATTACCTGTTGCAGAAATGCTTAAATACATATTTACAAGATAAACTGGAACAGCTCAAAGTAATTGTGGTAATTAATAGGAATGTTATGTAAATACACATTTAAGTGATTTATATAATAGGGCTCCAAATAAGCTGTTACAATCTATCATGTTGTAATGAATTATTTCTCTTACTGCAGGTAGGTATCTGACCTCTACTGGAGTATGAAAGACCTGCTCATATGTCTCACCACTCTTGCCTGGCATCAATAGAAAATCATGCCTGAAAAATTTGCTATAGGAGAACAAAAAGAGTAAAAACTGTAGTAAAACGGGTCCTCTGTACTCAGCTTGACTAGGGAATGAATGAATACCATTTCATCTGCCTCACATTCACCAGCAAACAGGCCAGGAAGGTTGCAGGAAAGATCACGCCCCCAGGCAAAGAACATACTGCCTAATTAGAGGCTGCATCTACTTTCATAGGTTGAGGTGCTCTTCTTCCCCAACCCCAGAGCACAGCAGTCCCATGGCAGCAGAGGTGTGCAACAATGAATGTAGCCTAAATCTTCTGAGTACGAGGACCATCAAACTGGACTAGATCTGGAAACCTGAGAGAGGCGAGTTGCTAGTACTCTATGGGGCACAACTATGCTGTGGTCCTAATCCTCATAATGCCAAAGTATGGAGTAGTCTACTGCTCTCCCCTAGCTAGTGCCTAATCCAGATATAGGTATCTCACTCACTGTTTTTTAAGAAGGGTAGGGAAGAAACTATCTTCATATGGGGGCTAATATAAGGATTTTCAGTTCCCCTAAAAAAAAGAAATTTGAGAAATCATCAGGTATCACACAATAGATGCTGGAATTAATTCTTAACTATAGAACTTGGCTTCAATTTGTAATTGTTATAGCTAACTGTGATTCTCTAGATTTTCAGTATGGCAGCAAAATAGTAAGTTCTAAATTTGGAGTGTCTTCTTCAGTTTGTGAACTGTCTAACAGGCAATGAGATGACTAAACCAGGCTCTCAACTACATTCATGTCTTTTTAGGAACATCTTTTTCTTTTGCTCGTGAGAACAATAAAATAATTGTCTACATATTATTAATTTAGATGCTTTTCTCTTCAAAATGTTCCCCCAGTACATACACCAGACAACGAATTCAAGCTTATCTAGCCTCACAAACTATAGACAAAGATAAAATAATACCTTGATGAGGATGTATTTTATATGCTGTTTGACTTACCGGGCAGTGACTGGAATAAAATAATGAACATTATCTCCTAACAAAAATTGGAGTGTGAATAGACATTCAGGTCTCATAGGCACAGGGGGTAAAGCATAGCAGACACTGCCCTGGCCCCCAGGATAGTGAACCAAGGCAGGTCATCTGCACAGTAATCTCAAACAAGACCCTCAGAAGGCCCACATGTCTTTGGATGTGCAATGGAGTCCTGGGGCTACTTCTGCCTAATGAGAAGAAAGGGAAGATGAGTGGGCAACTGCCCACGCTGCTGTGGATGTGGGACAGCGGAAGATGCCTGCTCTTGCCCTAGGGCTCCAGGTGCAGCTCTTGGAGCAGCTCTGACTGAGAGCAGCTTCTAAACTCATCTGAGCTAACCCTGGTGGGGCCAGATTTGAGCCCTCAGCCAGTAGGCAGGCACTAATGAAATCCATTAAACTGTCAACATTTAGGGAATACTGTTTTACAAAACCACTTAAATATACCATGCAACAGACAGATGAATTAGGCCTGTCTGCCTGTGTGGAGTCAGAAAGAGCCATGTTACTCTTCAGGGGATTAAAAACTACTTTGTTGAGCAAAGCCCTGATTTTTTTCATTTTATTTTTAGCAATTATTCAAATGTACCTAAATGGACAAGTCCATTTTCACTTCCTACATAGTAAAAAGTCAACAAACACCTTCCAAAAAGACACAGAAACCAAACACAGTGGTAAAAAATGGCCTCGCAGAAGTGATTTGAAAGTAGAGGGAGAGACACCAACAAACAGGATGAATGGCTGCATGCTATTGGAGCTACATGGGAGTGTGTTTTATGATACACAGAAAGAGGTCAGAGGTTATTGCAGGTAAAAAATTGCAATGTAGCCAGTTGGTGTGTGGGAGAAATGAGTTTAGGAAAAAAACTAAGGATCCCAGGGTCGCAAGCCACTGGCACCTGCTGTGCCACAGAATGACAGAAGTGAGTTGTCAGAGAGAGACCAGAGCTGGCAAATTGCTCTGTATGAAGCCCTGCAGGGCAAGCAGTGGTGTGCTACCCACTTGAACTGTTAAAGGAGCAATCTGGACACCTCCTGCTTTGCTGGAGGTGAAAGAATGTGACTTGACCAGCTGGACACTACCACTAGGAGATTTTCAAGATATGGGAAGTGAGTTAGAGTGTAAAGTAAAAAAGGTGAAGGGAATGCTCATCATCCTTCCACTTTGCGCCCAGAAACATCTGGATACAGCAGATCCACTGTTTGAATATATTAAGGGAAATTGCTTCCCACAGGGTGTCTTGTCTTGTGGTCCACCTTCTGCTAGAAAAGATTAGGTGGAAGCACCCTTAAGGAGCTTCCAACAATCTCAGGAATATTCTGGAAAATCTTCTTTTCCTGTCCTGTTGCTGTCACTTCACATTCATATAAACCTAGATACCAAAGGAAGATATTTGGGTTTTTTTCCTGCACTATAAATATCATTGCTGGTAATTCCTTTCCCCAGAGCCACCATTTTCTACCTTCCCCAAGCTAGACAAGGGGAGTTTCATTTTCCAGAAAGCTTTTGGATTTGAACTCATAGAGACAGAGGTGATTATTTAAACCAAAAAAGGATACAGACAACACAAAGCAAACATCCTCATCCCCAAATTAATCTGCATGCTGAGTAAACATGACAAGGAACCATACCATGAACAGAACACTTGTTTTTCTGCAGAGACATTTTTAGTAGAATGGGCATTTTGTGACATATACGCAAGCCATCAATGAGCAACAACTCCCAGTCCAAGACAAGGAAAGGTTTTACAGTCATCCTTAATACTCACATAGCACTCTGTCTTACAAACTTACATTTCTGTGACATCACTGTCATCTCCCCAGCAATGAACAGTGATGTCACAAGACAAGCATTAAAACTGCAAATGTAAAATAGAGTAGGAAAATGTTGAAAAAAATAAACAACCACATAACCAATTTTCATGCAAATTTCCCTAGTTATAACAAATCAATAAAGGGGGAAAGCAGAAAAATAAACGATACATCTGAACAAATGGTTCAAAATGGAATGTTTTTCAAAGCTCACCATGAGACATCACTGACTCTTCAATGTTTGCTTTCCCACTAATTTGTATCCTGTCAATTTACAAGCTATTTCAAACACCACCTTTATTTAATAAAAATGTAAAGCACAATGGGGAATTTATGTAAACAAGGTTGGCAAAATATCTTTGCAGGATATTCTGGAATGAGCCAGGAAATGAATGAACACTTCAATAGTGTAATTGTGCTATAGCCTAACTGAAACACCTTGCACTTTATTAACGTATGAATATCCATACAAGTGGACTTTGACAGAGAAAAACAGTCTCTAATCAGCTCACTGGTAAGAAGTCACACATCTCTTAAATCCTTAGAAATATCTGTTACAATGGCACTACTAATTATTCTTCAACAGGATGTTATAAACAAAATACTTTTTTAGCAAAGAATACAGATCATTATTTTTAGGGTATGAGTGAAGATTACAGTCTAGATTTTTAAAAGGATCTACTAATTTTAAATGTCTTAGCCAAGTTAACATTTAAAGCTAAAATTACCTAACTGCTCACAAGGTTTCATAGAGTACAATAGAGGAAGAAGGAAAATTGGATTTTTCTCCATGACGGATGAGCCTAGGAAAGCCTCATAGGAATTACTGCCTTGTGTTTTTCAAAAGATTTGGGTTTTGATCTCATGATGGTGGACAAAGGAAGGCTATTCAAAGAACCTGCTTCTGTTCTCTGCCTGGTTAAGCTCTCCATAAGACTAAAGTGCCCCATCATTTGAGTCCTCAAATTGGGATTCTTGTGCTGGATTGAAAATAGCCCCAGCTGACTTCAGTCAGCAGGCATTTCAACCAAATTATTCCATTTACAGATGTATCATGGTCACACATGACATTCTGGAGATACAGAATTGATGACTGAACAAAATTTTTACATTACAGAGGTTAAGAATATACTAGAAGTGTATAAAATACACTAGAAGAAACAGCCAACATGAGTGGGTGTATCATAGGCTGTTTTAAGTGGTTTTGTTGGGGTTTTTTTATTTGTTGGACAATGTAGCAAATGATCACTAATTTATAAAAATAGTCATTAGTCATTTACTAGTCCTTTAGTAACTTTGTATGTGTAGAGCCCTAATATAAGTAGTTTTTGCAGCTTCAAATTTCAAAAAAAATGAGTATCATAAATTCTGCTCCCAGCTCTGTATTTAATAAGAAATAGGTCTTGTTTTCCAGATTTCTGTGTAGTCTGTAATTCTCTTCACTCCCCTGAAAACTGTTATAGACTCAGCATTTTCCAGAGCAGCCTTATTATTTAGTTGCCCAAACATGATACAAGAAAATTAACTTACAGCTAACTACTATGAAAGTAACCATCTTGCACAAAAGCGGACCTTGGGAGAAGATAGAAATCTAGATCTCCAAGGGCTGTGGGTATATGCTAAATATCAAGACACAGGAGCTGCGTCATCAAATAAATTAGCTATTTTTACACAGCCAGACAACTTCCTGCACCCAAACTAACTCTTTAAAAGCCACTTGATGTATCTCCATTCTGTCGCTGACAGCTCAACACACACAGTGAGAGAGTGGTAGCTCCCATTAAAGGCTGCTCTTCTCAAAGTAAACAGAAATGGGAGATGACTTTACTCCCTCCACATCAGCTGGTGCAGCACTAAAAGTACATGACAACTTATTAAAGAACACAGGGTTCACCTTGTCACATGTAAGCCATCTTGCATTTTCACAGACAAAATACTTGCCTATACAACCTCTATTAGGCACTGGTTTGTTGCTGATAAGAGGAAGAAGAATTTGGCTCCTAAGCAAGAAAGAAGGTATTTCCTAGCAAGAATTTTCATAGCAAAATTCTTGAAAGACAGGAAAGGACTAAAGAAGCCAAGTCCTAACAGCCTTTGGGTTACTCTGAAACTGACTGTGACCAGCAGGTCCAGAGAGGTGATTTTACCCCTCTACTCGGCACTGGTGAGACCACACCTGGAGTATTGCGTCCAGTTCTGGAGCCCTCAACACAGGAAGG
>VZTY01008142.1:338308-371168 GCA_013400935.1 Turnix velox | reverse complement strand
AAAAAAAAAAAAAAGAAAGAAATCCCACTCAACACAAAAGTTGTGAAGTTGGGACCTCAGAATCTAGGAACTGCTGAGCCATTGATTTCACTGAAATGTCTCCACCTTACCAAAAAGAAAAGAGTAATGTGCTCCATACGTACATAGGCAAAATATTCCCTAAAAGCTCCCTAAAGGAAGAATTCCTCTTTACTGTGTCACAACATGATTGATTTTGTAAAACCCACATTATAGTCTAAGTTATTTTAAAAAAAAATTAGAGAGTGGCTTTTTTAGCGAAAAAATCACAAGTTGTTGCAAGAAAAAAAAGATGCATTCTTGACCTTTACAATGGTAAGACAAAAAAACAACTATTTTTTTATACAAATAGGATTCTGTGCCTGTCCCTTGCATATTTTTTTTAAACTTGCCATTTTGCTGTTGCAGCTGGGCTTATCAGTTCTCAGCACTAATGGGTTCTGATATGGTGTCAGGGGAAGTGAACAATCAATGCTAGAAAAAAGGGCTATCACTGCTGACACAGCCAAGGATGGAAACACAATGGCTTTCATTTGGAAAGAAACAGAAGAAAAATCCTAGAGTTATATCTTGCTTTGAAGATTAGTAGAGATTTAGCCCTTCCTGACCAAGCTATCACTTTCACCCCTTCCTGCCTCACCCTATCCTCTCATTGCTTTCTAACCATTTCTCCATGTCTCACCCAAAAGACAGGTTTTCAATTTAATGAAAAAAGCAAAAAGTTTCATTACAATCATTTTAAAGGACCACAGTTCATATTTCTGTTTATGACCATTACAGATTTTTTACAGCTTTTAAAAAGAAGAATAAAAGACTGGGTTGTATAGTGTATGTCTAAGGAGCAGCATGGTAGAAAAATCATCTTCCATCCCTTTCCCACTGCCTTGGCATAAATCAGATCAGTGCAAAGCCCCTGAGCTCCAGTTGAACTCAATACAAGAGAGGGACACTCAACAGCTGTTAAATTAGGTGCCATGGACAGAACTATGAGAGATAGACAGTGTTCAAAGGCATTCAACAAGAATAATGGCAATGTTATTTATTTCCATAGCTTCAGAGACAGAAAGGATGATTATTTTAGTTTCCAGGTGGGAAAACTGTGACAATTATGTTCTTTAAGATCACACACAGATCTTACAAACACAGCAAGAACAGAAATCAGCAGCCATCAGCAAAAATGTTATCAGACTCCATAGCTTCCTTCCTTCAAAACTGTAACTGGCTGATGTCATTAACTATTTTTTAATATGAGTTGATAAAAGGTCAGTCACAGATTTTTCTCCTTTTAATGAAGGAGATAGAGACTGATTTCATAAAATTCAACATCTCCAAAGTAGACAGGACAAAATGAATCTCTACTCTTCCATCCCAAAAAAATCAGCTTCTCTAGGATATTTAAACATGCCTGTCTCCAGAGATAGACCCAGAATATCTTTTCTAGCAAGTCATATAGCTCTGAACATGGACTCACATTCACTTTTCTATTAATTCAAAATATAATTCTGGAATCACTATCCACCTTCACCAAAAGCCAGCTGCACAGAGGGGTTTCTTTGGGTATGAGGACATTGCAGGACCATGGCAATAAAAGCAAAGTGAGGAGAAAAAGATGCTAAGAACAAAAAAGGACAGAAAACCAGTAGCAGTGAGAGACCTGGGACAACAGTGGAAGGAATCAGAAGGAAGATCAGCAGATGCTGAGGTCTTCAGGGTGATGTCACTCTGAGCAGCATTACTTACTCCATCATCATCAAGCAGTAGAGAGAGTGAAAGAAATGACAGGGAAAACATTTCTCAGTGTTTACCCTTATTCCTCCCTCTTGCACTTCCCTCCCCTCTGCAACCCTTGTTGCCAAAACCTGTGTGACCATTAAATGTTGTTTGCAAGCAACCACTATGTGCTAAATTCACAATGGCATTGCTGCATCATGTCGTTCTAAGAACATTACTACTACAGCACAGTTTTTACGCCACTCCTTAAATGACAGCAAAAAGCTGCTTCCTCAGAATAGTTGTTGGCAAGTTGTTGGCTCTGGTGAAATACAAAGCAGCACCTGGGAACACAGCTACCACAGGAGATCCTACAGGACATAGCAGACACTGAAAGTACCTCAAAATAAGTCTTGAAGGCCTCCTCCACTCTGGATGACACACTGGAGAATAGGAGCTTAAGGACCTAACTCCAATCTCACTGAAATCAGTGGGTCCCCCTCCCACTCCAGTGGACCTTCAGTCAATTTTCTTGAAGGAGAGGTAAAGATAAAGTGACATTAGAGACAGTTTCAATCACAGTCTGTACTCTGTGGCTTTTCATCATAAAAGTGCAGAAAATAAAATTAAAAGCATAGTATTTGTCTACAGAGATGTAGCTAGCTTCTAATGTTCAAAGCTAGGTGAGATCTGCAAAGACAAGAAGAGGCAGTACCATAAAACAAAGTGCTTCACAGATAACCAAAGTAAACAGGGGATATAAGAGTGGTGTTTGCAATAATGAGCCTGAGAGAAGGAAGATAACTTTGCCCAGTAGGACATGAGGAAAGAAAAATGATGACAAATTAAAACTGCAGTAATAAAAATAGTGTAATAATAAAACAGTAAGACCAGAGACTATTTTGCATTTCAGGTTAATCAGACAAAACCAGCCACTTCTCTCTACATATCACTATCATTACTATCTATTGAAACACCTGTGCTGTGAAGGAAAAGAAGAAAATATTATGGGGTGAAATCCTATAAAACGTTTTAAAAATTGAAATTAGTCTCTTTCTTACAAAAATCTAATTGAAATTTACTTGAAGCTGAGTCCTGTGACCTGGACAAAAAGAGTGGCCAAAGGACTCTAAGCAACAAGTAATGATGGAAGGTGATATATTGAGCTGGTTTGCAGCAGGGATACGTTTTTGGTGTGTACTTATTTAATATCTCAATTAATGATGTGGAAAAGGAGATAAATAGCACATTAATGAAATTCACAAATGACCAGGAGTCTTGCAAATGCCAGAGTGGATAGCAATAACATAAATGTAAACTAACAAGATTAGATATGTAGGCAGGCAATAAAATGAGATTCAACTCGGAAAAATGTAGACTAATACACTGAGGAAAAATAATCAGAAACATAGATACCACGTGAGAAAGCAAAATCAGTGATGGAAAGCATGTGTGGTGACAGTGCACAACAGATTGAATACAAGTTCTCAAGGCAATGTAATGGTTTAAAAATGGATGCAATTTTGGGATGCATATGCAGAGGGATAATATTAGAGAAGGAAAATCATTGTGTAAGTATCTGGAAAGACTTCTGAATAGCATATCCACTTCCAGACTCCTCCAAAACAGAAAGATGCCAACATGCTGGAAAGAACTTCAGAGAAGAGCAACAAAACTGATTAGACAAGAGGATTCATTTATTAATCTGGGTGACAAGGGCAAAATGAAAGATGAACAGGGAGAATGAGGAAGAATTTCTTAGATGCTAACATGCAGTGGTACAGCTGACTGTTAAAGAAGAACAACATTTGGACAAAGTATCACGTAGTTTCTCAGAAACCGCATGACTTAGTCTAGCAGGTAATTTTCAAATGGCAAATGAAAGTCGCATCAAACAAAGCATTTGAAATTTGAGAGAGTAATGCATTCAAAGGCAAACTGTAGTGAACAACTGTATGTGAAGTTGCACAAACTACCTAGCCTATGAGGTAATTTCCATGTTTATGTTTAAATTCGCTGATTCTGTGACTGTCCTAATACATAGCTCCATTAGTGAGTTTGCTCTATTACCGGGTTTCTACAGTTTTCTTTTTCAAGGGAACGCATATCATATATGCTTCAGTCCTAGATCAAAGTCTAGTTGCAGAGCAAAAGCTAACTTAAGTTTTCTAAAGCACCCAGAGACAAAAAACGTGACCTGCTTTCATACAAAAAATATTTCTTTCTCAGCAGACATATTTCAGTGATGTGATCCTTCAATGTAAATTTATTTATATATTGGAAAAATTAATGTGATTAAGTTGTTAATTTGATAGCTCATGTCTACAACATTTTCCTTTTCACATTTTCCATATTTTTTTATTCATTCTTGTTTAATACATTGGAACTTAATTAGTTATAGTAGAAGTCTATTCGTAGTGAAAAAGGAAGCTTTTGAATTGCGCTGTAATCCTCCAAGACACCAATGTACAAAGTAACAGGGGAAACAAAGGCTCAAAGTAGTAAGTTAAAAAACACAAAGATGTGATTTTCCTTTTACATAGAAATATGGCATTATCAATACAGTGATCTGTGAGTGTGTGTTTATACATACATACATGACCAAGTTTCCCATTTTTATGACACCCAGGTAAGTCTCATTTTATGAATGTCTACCTTGGTCTTTACAAAAACTGTTCCCATATACTTTCAAGGAGAACAAAAGAGGTGAAAGGTTTTTCAAAGTTTTCCTGTCCTTCTCACTTCTCCTAAGGGTGACTGGAGAGCTAAGGAAGGATGAAAGCTTACTGAGAAGAAAGCTTGTATTTACTGTAATAAAAGGTGGCAATCTTATCATGTATAGATGCTCAAATGATGTATAGACAAAGGATGTTTGCAATGAAGACTGCATAGGCAAAACAGCAGATCTAATCAAAAGCTCTACATGCGTGGATGTAGCCAACCAGTGGGAAAGGAAAGCATTTGCAGCACAGAATGCAGAACTGTTCTTCTGTCTCTCCACAGCTTCCCCACTGGAGAACACTAACCATGAAAGACCCTTGGTATTTTGGAAAAAGAATTGCCCAGCCATTGCACTAACTTTTTCTGTGTCATAGAAAACTATTAACCTAATAGTGGTTTTACTTTTTTTTTCATGGAAGCACATGCTGCAAGCTACCGCCCATCAACCAAGACAGCAGAATGAGGTGGTGCTTGTATATTAAGTTCTGTAGAAATAGTTCTAAATAGTACAAAATAGTAGTACAGAATAAATTACAGGCCAAACGTAAAAAAAATACATAATTAACCTTTAGAACATTGGCATTTTCAAAACTGTCACACAGATGAATGTATACATGTCCTCAGGCTCTCAAATATTACTGGGACACAGATCAAGAGAAGTAAAGCACTTTCAGCTGAAGCAACTGCAGAGTACCTGCTTTACCCCACTGTGAATAATGTGCTAACATAGGTGTCCCAGAATAGTCAGAAATATTACACAATCTGTATGCTCTACAACCTGAGAGCAATAACTGAGCACAAAGAAGAAACGTAAAATGTGTTAAGATACTGTGGCAGACACATCTTGGAATTTTTAATTTTTTCTTAATTTGCCCAGGGTGGGGGGAGATAAAGTGATTTTAATTTGTAACACAGGCATTTTAAATCGCACTCTTTTCTAGAACTGTCAATAAACAGACAGTCTGTAAGTCAATGCATGGGGGTTTTTGTTTGGTGGTGGTTGCTTTTTTTATCTATGCCTGCGTTGGCTACTTAGACTGTAAATGCCTTGGGTGGCAGGACACAGCACCAGTATTTACATGATGCCAAACACAGTGGGATCCACGTTTTACTGGACAACATGAACTGCCATGAAGCAACAAGTAAATAATAATAGCAACTTATCGCACATAAGTTGCAGAAAACAAGGGACAGAGACTGTTAAGGGGACAAACTGGAAGGAAGAAACATACACTGCATTACTCTGCCTTGGCAGGTGATAGTATTTAATACAGGCAATTCTCCTCCTCCCAATATCCTTTCTTAATCTGTAACAATACAATGCATCCCTGGGCACAGGTAACAAAACTAACCCACCAGATCTACCTCGACTCAACATGGCAGTAACTCCTGCCCCTCCAGCTCCTCAGCCCCCCCAGGAGGATGTGAAGAACAGTGTGCTGCCTGCCCAGCATGAGACAGGCAACAGGATTTTTAACGGTCTAGGCTGCCGTCCAAGCCAGACACATGAGCCGAAACTCTGTTTCTCCATATCCAACTTGGATATCTGGCATGCCTCAGCTAGACACGCTTTCCTCTTGGCCTCCTTTACCTTATTTCTAGGCCTAGCGTTCATATTCAAGGGAGAAGGCAGCAATGCGAGGGGAGGGTGAGAGACAGGAGGACCGGGGGAGAGACAGGAGGACTGGGGGGGCACATCAAACAAAGAGCTGCAGCCTGCAGAGGCCCGAGGAAACCTGTGGGAAATGAGGATACACTCTCAGAAAACAAAATCTGAGGAAATTTGCTTATCTGCATCATGAAAACACATTTGGAAGGGGCTACGGGGACATACTAGCAGGCAGTATCACTTCATCTGAGGCAGGAAAGAGACAACAGGCAGGGGGCTGGGAAGCAACAATCAGCTGCCCCATATGCTCAGCTCTTGGTAGGCAATTTGATTTTCATTTTCTCCACTGATTGTGCTCATCCCTGTGGTATCTGGATGGAAAAACAATGGCGTAGATAATAGCATGGGATTGCCCAGGGCATTTTTAAGGGTTTGAGAGGAGAGCCATTCATTCATAGATCAAATGCAGGCCAGAATGGAAGCAGGTAATCTGATGACTGTTGGCTTATATGAAATGTTCCAGTGGTATTTCCCAAGTATCCACACAAAAACTGAATAATTCACAACTTTCTGAGCATTCTCAGCAGACAGCTCAGCCTCCACAGCCTCTCAGGACTCCACAGCCTGTTAGTACTAATGACTTAGCCATACAAATAAATTTAAGCACACAAGTCTGTGCAGGTTCCGGGTGTAATTGTGGTCTATCCCAGAAATGGTTTGAGGCCATAAAGCGTAAGTTAAGGTGTGGGAAAGATCCCACGATTATACATGTTCTGAGAATAAAAGAAGCTCTTCATTCTCCTAGGCTATTAATCTGGTACCTTCCATAAGCACAGAGAAGAGTTAAATTAGATACTTGACCTTCCATTGTTTTCCACATATTTGCAGAATAATGACAATGGCAGCTTGTCTTGCAGAAGCAAGAGAATTTATTATTGTTGTTAAACTTGAAATTAAACAAATTATATCAAACTAGAAGAAAATCCTCAAAATATAATAGTCTCCCTCAACTCGCAATGTTATCAAATGCTGCCTTTCAACCAGCTTTCTCCAAAGACCAAAATAACTAATACATGGCCCGATAAAAATAAAAATAGATAATAAAAAAACATTGTTGGACCTTTTTGGTGTCTCCTGCTAGGTGAGAAAGGACAGACATTATGCAGTCTCATTGGTAGTACCCACATGTTTGTCAATGACAAATATTGGTCTTGGTATCTATGGTTTATTGTCACTTCTCTAGAGAAAAAGTGATCTTATAGTGACCAGGTCTCACGGTGAAGTAAATAATGTGGCAGTTGAAATAAAGGGAAATAAAGGGAAGTTATAATGAGCATCTGTAATTTTGAATATCTGGAGGTGTGCCACAAAACATTTTTATGTAAAAAAACAGTGAGCAAGAACTATAAAGACCGAAAAAATTTTCCATTTCTTACTCAGGATGAAAACCATCACTATACTGTGATTCATTTTTCTATTGATAAGAGTGTTCAAACACACTGTGAAACAACATGGCCTATCTTTACTTGGAGTCAGGATACTTCTATGGTCTTAAACAAACTATCAATGTAGTCTTATTTTTTCTCCCACACTGTCTCCCTTTCTTAAAAGTTGCATCTTAGGAAGTTTCTGCATGAAGATGTTACCACAGGCCTTGTAGACACTACTGTAACCATGCTGGAGAAGTCTTTAGCAGCAGCTAGGGAGAGACAGCCCAGAAGGTGACAACTGAAGAAACAGAAACTCAAGAAGATTCAACAGGAAGGTTTCCCATTTTGATAAAAACATGACTCCCATGTGCAAGCAATGCCCTTCATCTATGATGACAGACAGAGAACATACACTCTTGCCAGGAACATCCAGCCTTACAGGTGATGGCTCTTCTCCCTGCTCCTCAGCTGCAATTCCGATTTGTGTGTATGTGTGTGTGGACACAAGCATGAGAATGGAAGAGCATCCAGATTTTATTGCCACGTGTGGGTGAGGTGATTCAAGTCTTTCCGCAGAAAGTTGACTCACCTTCTTCTGAGAAAAACAAAAAGTTCAGCACAATGTAATTCCCTCTTTTGCATGTAAAGTCAGGAAACATATGCAGAACCTTCCATCTCGGTATTTCCTAAACGGTGAAAGCACGCTTAGAAAGTTTACCTAGGAAAAACTGCCACTGCAACAAACGTGAAGAGGTTTGCCTCTTCACGTTGGGATTCAGGAATCCCTGTGGGTCGGTAGCATGCAGGAAAAGGGGGGTTGGGGAGGTGGAAGAAAGCAAATTGGCTTGGGGAAAGAGGGGGCGAGTATTTTGGGCTTATTTGATAATGCACTAGTAAACAGACTGGGCACTGAAATGCGGTGTAGAGACAAACTGTTTTATCCTTTGGAGCCTACTGCTTTAAATTTGAGCGCTGTAGCTTGAAACGTTGCACAAACTCTCGGTCTGCTGACTGCCTTCCTGAAACGCAAACACACAGCTGATTGGGAAAGCTGTTTTGGCGCTTACCCTCCCTCCTTTCTGCTGGCCTGCTTTATGTGTTTATTTGTTCTTTAACAAATCATGTACATCGGGGGGGGTGGAAGGGGAGGCAAAAAACCACACACAGCATTTTTAATCAGCACCTATTTCCTTCCAGGACCCCGTGATCCTCTATTGATGCCCATTAGAATGCTTTTCTTTTTCTTTGCCCCCTCTGCTGATCGAATTTCAGATCAGCCAGGATACGCAACTAACCTTCCGGCACAACTGAATCCAACTGACTCACAGAGATCAAAAGCCTTGATGCATTCATTAAAATTTAGCACAGCCCAAGCAGGATCTTTAATGCAAGATCCCCCTTTGCATTGCAATTAATGTGGGGGAGAGGAATTATTTTTTGTGCATGTCCTTGCTTTTGATTTTTTTTTTCAAGGGAGGGTGGGGGGCGAAGGAGTGGGAGGGAATGAGAACAAAAGAGAGATCTTTTTACCCGAGGATGACGTCAGTTTGATTTTACTGACAACTATTGATGCGTATGGAGCAATCGCAGGCGGATTCCCCTACCTCCTGGCACTTTCTCAGGGAAAACAATATACGTTAACAGCCCACAAACGTCGGGGGATAGACACGGGACCCTACCAACTCCGGGTCGCTTCCACGCGGCCCCTCCACCGTCCCTTTCCCACCTCCCTCCCCCGAGGGCTGCTCGCGGGGCGCGCCGCCTGCAGCGGGGGGAGGGGAAGGAACAGCGCACAGGGCACAGAGCCGGGACCGAGACTCCCGCGCAGGAATGTTGTTCGGGACGGGGAAGTATTTTCTCTTTCGGCGGTTTCGAAGGGGACGCGGACAGAGAAAACAGTCCCCTGTGCCCTTCCTTCCCCACCCTCCCCCCGGACTCCCGGGCAGCGGAGAGACGGGGCGGGGATCGTTGGGCCCTCGCCCGCGCGCCCAATCGAGCGACCCGCCTTCCGCGTCCGCGCGCCGTCCCCACTGCGAGGAGTGCAGCTTCTCTGGCTGAGTGTCCCGGCTGCGCGCAAAACCCGACCTGGATCTCCCTGCAGCTCGGAGCCGGAGAGCGAGGAAGATTTGGGGAGGAGAAAGGGGGTGTGTGGGGTGGTGACTATGGCTCAGAGCCGGCTTCTGAGGGGAAGCCGTGGGTTTCCAGCGGAGAATGAATCGAGGTCGGTTAAAACGCGACACGTATCCTCCCACTTGCCGGTCTACAACTTCAGATAGTCAAGGGTGTTTCAACGGCTCTGTTACGTTCCACCGACGGGCCTTCTTTCCCTCCTTTCACCTGTCTTCACCATACCTGAACTGAAAATCTTTGTAGGTTCCGAGTTAATTGCCTTGCTTTCAGGAAGAGCAGAAGAGTATCTGCTGGAAAAGGATCTGAACAAGCCACCTGTGTGGGCACCGGGGCCTGCCAGCTCAGGCCTGCTTCAAGTATTATCCATCAGACCTTCCTTGGGGAGCAGGGGGTTAAGCAGTGCCTGCCCTTTTAAACCTTGAGCTCCTGCAAGAAGAAACATGAAGATCTTCTACTGAATGCCATGAAACTGGCCCGAGCCTGTTAAGACAGACTTTCACTTGATCCAGCCAAAAGCTGGTCACAGCTTTCACTTGCTGTTACCTCTTCAAGGATTTCATTGTGGAATCATAGCATCACAGGCTGGTTTGGGTTGGAAGGGACTTTAAAGATCACGTTTTTCAAAACCCCTGCCATGAGCAGGGACACCTCCCACTAGATCAGATTACTCAAAGCCCCATCCAGCTTGGCTTTGAACAATTCCAGACATGGGGCACCCACAACTTTTCTTGGCGACCTATTCCAGTGTGATAGGTTCAGTAAAGAATTTTTTCCCCTCACAGTAAAGGAGAAAACATGTTATTACTAACATGTAATCTAAATCTCATATCGTTTTAAAGTAATTAGTCCTCATACTATTACTACATTCCCAATAAAGAGTCTACCCCATCTCTCCTATAGGCCGCTATAATGTCTTCCTGGAACATTTTCTTCTCCATGCTGAAAAGTCACAACTCACTGTGCCTGTATTCACAGGAGAGGAGTTCTAGCATTCTGATGATCTTATGATCTTTCTCCAGACTCACTCCAGCAGGTCTGTGTCCTTCTTCTGCTGGAGGCCCCAGAGCAGTACTCTAGATGAGGTCTAACCAGAGTGGAGGGGGCAGAATCACCTGCCTCAGCTAGCTGGTCACATTCATTTCAGTTAAATGGGAGAAGTTTTTTATGTGGATGTTTACCCTCCCTGAGACAGCTTCTCTCCTAATATGTTTCTTCCCTTACATATTAAATTTCATCCACTAATTGACAAGAACACATCTCACTTGGAGCTCTGCCCATTTTTGACATTGAGCATGTGGCTCCTTTTGAAGAAGGTGTAGCTGTGATTTACACTGCTGTGCAATTTTTACTCCTTTCATAAATGTACTTTCTGTAATAGTGACAGCTCTCATGATCTTTTTGTGATGGTGATGTTCTCTGATAGCAATTCTGTAAAGCTTCAGTTCCACAAGTTAAGTAAGAATTTTTTCTTTCATCTAAAAGGAAAAAAAAAGTCTGTTTCTGGTCCTCTTCTTTGCAGCAGAAACTTATGCTGCGTGCTATAGTGGCTCTGGCACCAAAAGGAAAAGAAGCATAACTGTATTATTATTATAATTATTATAATTATTTTTTTAGTTCTTTTGATACTTATGTCCCTGTTTCTTTATAGCTTGGCATTAGTTAATATGAGACAGGGATAAATAGGTTTGTGTAGTTTACACAAGCGCTTTTTTCTCTCATTGGATGTCTCCAATATATTTTAAGATGAAACAAATAACCACTTCCACTATTTATGCTTACAACTGTGACAGACACACAGAGTCATAGTGTTATTCCTCTGCAAAATCATGGTGTGTATCTATTCTTGTGGTGCTTTGAGAGACTGTAGGTCTGCTAGCTGATTACTTTTCTGTAAAAGTAAGTCATTGTGACTTTTACAGATTAGTATCTCAGGAGAAGGCTGTGTTGTACTAGGAAAGATGTCATTTTCTCTATGCTATAACTTTTCACAGTTTGCTGTGAAAGAGTTCTTCAGGAATTTTTCAGCCTCTTTTTTTTTTTCTCAGACTATTCATCCAGAGTCTAGAAGTGGAAGAGATGTTTGTTGACAGAGGTTTACTTTGTTTTACCTTAGTTCTCCATCATTGACAGCCTATCTTTCCACACCTATTAAGTAGATTTTTCTTTTCTATTTTTTACCCTAGGAACATTTATTTGTCTCTTAATAGTTTTGATTCCTCATCTTGCTACAGGCAAGCTGGCAATCCCCACCTACACACACAGTCACACACATACTTGCTGAAAGTATCTGCTGAGTGGCCATCCTTTCTCAAGGGGCTGCACTGACAAGGTCACCTATCATCCAACATCTGCCTGAATCTCTCTGCAGTCATATTCCCATTTCCCACTCCCTTGTGTCCTCTTGTTTGTCTGGTTGTAGCATCCACCTCATCACAAGCTCCAAGCTTTATGGCAGAACCAGAGGATGGGGTAGGTTCATTCCATTGCAACCATGGCAACACTTTCCAGAGATGCAGCCCGCATCCTTGTGAGTCTTCCAGTTTTCCATGGCAGCCTTATTGCTTGGAGGCTGTGTCTACCCTACAAATAATCATGTTGCAAAACACCTAAGTCACTACTCAGTAAAATATGTCTCTGCCATGTACATAACCGGCTTTAAACAAGAGGGGAAGGCTACACACAGTGCTGTGAATTTCATTTAAGAATTGAGGTGAAGAGGCTTCATTTAACTTCTGCTTCAGAAAGGCCTGTCCTACTGATTCAGATAAATTTTTGAGAAGCCAAAATCTCAGTTGTGTTCTTATTTATTGTTAATTCAACACCGAAAAGAAAACTTCTGATTTTTACTCTGCTTGTTTCCTGAAGATACATGATTCTGTTGAGGCCTATTGGACACCTGTGGACCTAGGGAGTTTAGAGGCAAACATTTTGATTTGCTGCCTTGCTCTTCTAAGCCAAATCCTTAAATTCAGGGAGCTCCTGAATTTTAAGAATGTTCAGGTATGATTTGAAAGTTGTCTTTGTATGCTTTAATAGGGCTTGTTATTGTCCTGCATTCACATGAGGAATGTTGAGAGTCTGAAATAATGCACGCAGAAGAATGGGACTAAAATATCATGAGCTAAAAATTGTTTTTGGAAGAGAGAGAGGGAGAGGGAAAACAAACTTTTTAGCGAATAGTTAATGGAAGAGCGCCCACTGCCTGCAGGGACAGCAGATGTGGGTACTAATATCGGCACTTTGGAGTCTGAAACAATACTGAGTTCAGCAGGAGTATGAGTTTTACAATGCCCATGTAGATATTCAGTTCCCACATTTGAGATCTTGACTCATATTTCTATTCTGAATTTCTTTTGAATTGAGCAATGGAAAAACACTGGACAACCTCTATTTCCTTTAATACTCATCATGCCTGGCTCATGCGGCAGCACCACAACACAGGTTTGTTCCACAGGCACTATTGAGGTTTATCTGTCTTTTAACCAAAGTTGTTTCCACAGTAACTTTTCTTAATGGAAACACTTCTATCACAGTTAAATCAGTAAAAGGTCATTTGACACAGAACCTAAATTTTGAGCTAAATGTAGCAGGAACCATTTAAGGTTGTTTTATCTCTCTTGTTTCCAGCCATTCAAGAGGAGAGATTTCTTTTTCCCTCACTCAGAACTCATAGATCACCAGTTTGTTCAAGGGCAGGAGATGTCTTTCCAGCTGAAGAAGCCAATGCCATTGTTGTCAAATTATATGGGAGGACAGTAGTTTGGTATGCTCAGACTGACTGTATGTGGGACAGCTCATTATGCTGGGGGCAGCTTTGTTATTTTTAATTATAAAGAGGCTTGGTTTTCTTATTGTGTCCAGATTCAAGTAATTTGTCAGCATGGTGCATTTTACTATCCCCACCAGCTTATTTACATTTTCTAAGGGGGTAAAAAAGATTAATGTCATTTTGTTTTATAAAAGTCAGGATTCTTTCTAATTAGTAGAACTTCTGTTTTGACATCACTGTGGAGCTGTTCCTTCCACTGTACGTGGAGATGCTGAGGAGCATATCTGCTACTCTGGTACTTTTTTCAGGAGCACCTTTTTGTCTAAGATGAAAAGGATTCACCCGTAAGTCCTGGACTGACAGGCATGCTCCTGAAGGAGAAATTACCCTTTCAGGATAGCCCTAAGAGCTGCACCCAAACACAGCATACTGTAGAAGTTACATTTTTTGTACATTGCAGGTTTGCCAATATTTAAATACAAGCCATAATTCAGTGGGAGCATAAATAACTTCAATTAAGAGAGATGGATGCTGCGGTAGCAGGCCAGATTGTAAGACATGTTGGTGCCTGCTTTTTCACTTTATCGACCACACAGCATAATATGCTGCTCCTTATGCAGATGTCATACTGGGTTAACTGACAAACAATTTGATTTGATAATACATATAAGACTGTAGCATCCATTGATTCCTGAGACAGTGTGGATGTTCATGTAGTGACATTGGGGTGGGAGATAAATAAGTCTGTGGGTCACAATGTAAATTTAAGCTGCCAAGGGGCGAGATTAACTTAAATGCCAGTTTAGATGGATATATTAATCCTGTATGGGGATGGAGCATGACTATAAAAGAGTTGTCCTTGTACCTGAATTGTTTTAGAGAAGCAGAGCTTTATGCTGAGTTAACAGCATGCTGTTAAGAATCGGTACCAATGTAAACACAGAGAATGATGGCTTTATGTTGGCCATTATGTCATGCAGTATTTCACAGCTGTTGAAATAATTTTATTTTCAACCAGGTTGCTTTGGTTTTGTCACTATTTTAGTAAAGACTGAGTCAAGAGCAGCACTGAAAATTCAATGAAAATCCCAACCCTCCAGATACACAAGTGATGACACTTCTATCGAGACAGAATTCTGTAACTTTTCTTACTGATTCCAGCTAATATAATACTGTCATTGGATGTTTCGTTTTTATCTGAAGTTCACAGTTAGGTTACTAAGCTTTCATGTGAATTTATGCCACTCTAAGACACAGGGAGCAAGGAAAGGAGGGAAATAAAGTAAGAAAAAGAGGAAAAAAGAACACAGGGAAGACTATGATAAGATGGGAATTAGGAGGAGAAATCAGGGATAATAGAAAATTAAGGAAGAAAGGGAACAGTAGGAGAGGCAAGAAAAAACACCAGGAGAGATATCACAGGTGTAAAACAAAATGGGGGAAATAAATACAGAAAATGGAAAAAAATAAGAAATGTCTCCTATTTCTTGCAGGAATATTTTAGACTCATCAATAGCAATCCTACTTGCAGCAATTCACTGTCCTTGCCTCGTACCTGAGAAATACATCTCTATATAATGAATTTCTCCCTTTCATTTTGGCACCTAGCTCAGTCTTGTATAGGACTAGGCCTCCAGAGGTCACAGAGGAGAATTGGTTTCTAATAAAGCTCCTCCATACCAGAGTTCAAAAACTCACCCACAATGAAAATTGAAACCAGCAAATGGCTGTAGTTTCACTCTTTTATTCTTTTGTTGTTGTTAGGCACTTTTTTTGCATTTGCATGTCTGACTTCAATTTTTCTGCCAAATATTGAGCATATGTCATGAAGAAGTATGCTATAACTAGATATGTATGGGTGTGTATATATATATATCAAAACTTACAGTAAGATAGCTTTTTCTAAGGTGTTTTTTTTTCCTAATTGTGTGAGAATAAGCAGATGTGAGACGCTTCCTCTGTTATGAACTTTTATATGAGCTGTGTGGGCAGAGGCGCTTAGCAGTGGATTTGGCTCAGGGCAAGGGAACAACAGCAGTAATGTGAGGGATGATTTACTCCTGTTAACAGTTTGCAGAATTGGCAACAAAATCAGTTCTTTTAAGATGGGAAGAGCCAGATTTCAAGAAAAATGTGGAAGATATATTATAAACCTGAAAAGTGGGTGAAGTGAAAAACTGTTTATTATTAATACTTAAGAAAATCAATACATGTTTCCAAGAGGTGAATGATAATGAGAGCGCTGCTCTCTTTCCCTAGAAGTGATCAAGTTGCTCTTGCCCTTCTGGTTTAGCTGCTTTTAGTCTATTGCTTATGTAAAACAGAACACCTCTAATCCATCGTTTACTAAATAGAATCTCTGGCTTCTGATCTCAGGCTACACAAGGAGGTAAATTATATTCTCTGTGAGGAGCTCTAAACATGAGCATAAAAGGGATATTCACTGAAACAAAGACATACCTCCAGAAACAACAAAGTTTGATTTACTTCAGTTTGAAAAGTAGAATTCAAACATGGAAAAAAACCACAACTCTCATTAGCCCCACAGGTATTTATTTTAGCAATTTGTATCTTACTCCTCTCTTTTCTTGGCAAGCCTGTGTGGCAGAGTTTGTTGGAAAGAGGACAATTCTGCTCTGAAATTATGGTATGCTCTCCTGAGAGATCAGCTTCCAAAGGTGACAATCTGGGGGCACAGCAGGGATGCTGACTGCTGATGCTTGAGTGCTTTTAAACAAGAGGGGATTCTTATAGCTGTGAGCCAGCAGTGATGAAGTCATGACCATATCCAGCTGTGCTATCAATAAGATAGGCTGCTGAGCTGCATGGCTGTACTTCTGACGTGAGCATGTAGTGTTTATGGCATAGGCCTTAAGGAATATCCAGTCTTTCAGGCACAATGATAAATTTGCAAGGAGCAAGAATCTCATCTTCAATCTGCAAACCAACATCATGCAAAAAAGCCTCTGTTTTATTAGATGGTGGTATCCTTCCACTAATAAACCCAAAACCAGTCTTGTGCCACCACATTCAGCTGAGAGGAGGGAAGAGCTCAGTCACAGGAAATACAGACAAAATTTTAAGTGCAATTCTTTCTTCTATAGATGCAGATAGTTCATCTTGTCTGTCATACTAGAGCTATTGAGAAGAGCTACTGGCAAAGTAGTGCAATACAGGAATGACTCCAAGGAGTTGCTGTAGGAGGGTTTGACACATGCTGATGCATTAGAGTTTGAAATGCAAGGACAGGTGGACAGTAGTATATGAGACTGGACATACTGTTGAACGATTCAACATGTTTATTTGAATTATGGTGTATTATTCTATGTGATCTATATGTGAACAAAGGATTAGGACAGGAATCCCTTGCTTGGGTAAACTACACCACCATGCATGCAGCACATTGAGTTCCTGTAGGTTTGTCCAACTACAAGATGTGCAGAGCTCTGCCTGCTGGTTGAGAACACAGAGACAGCAGTAACATATTCTAGGGTCTCCCTCTATGCTCAGGAGTTAAGGGTTGTTTCACATTCTCTGAGGGTACCCACCTGGCACTTTCCTGGCAGCTGTGTAGAAAGTTCCAGTACTGTGTGTCACAACAAAGAACTACCCCTTCAAGGAGTGTCTTTTACAAAATTAGCCTTTGTGATGTGCTCAAAATGTGCTTAATTTAGTCAGAAGGACTGGACAGGAGCAAAGGGAAAATCAGTAATTATTCTCAGGAATTATGAGGTAATTGCCTTTTTCTCTTTGGAACCAGGCATGGAATTTCCCAGCAGACAGCAATACCTGAGAAAGCTGTATAGTTAAAAAGCACTCCTATTTCTTCTTCAAAAAAGAACAGATGAAAAAAAAAAGGATCAGCAAAGATGCTTCTTCTAGGGAACCCTTTGTACGAAGTTGCTTCACAATTAGATGCTCAGAAGGCACCTAACACGGTTGTCCAAAATCCATCTAGAGAGGGACAGAGGGCTGCCTCATCTGTCCATGGCAGAAGAAGGAATATGCTCTCTAATATGGGTGATTTGCAAATATTCAAAAGAGAGCTGTTCTTGTACTCTGTGGGGCTGAAGCCCCAGTTAGTTAGAGAATAAATGCATAATTTTGTGTGGTGCCATGTCTCGCAGAATGTATTCCGCCTAGAGACCTGTACCTGATACCTGCATTGTTTTCCTCATTCATCATACACTGGGTGTGCATCAGTGACAGCACTGTAGGAAATTGTATTGTTCATGCTAAATTGCGTATATCTACCTGTCAGAAGCCCACATGTTCTCTCAGTAAGGGCCAAGGCTCTTAGTAGTCTGGTGTAGAAGCACGCATTACACAACTACCCTCTGTGTTCAAATGAGCCAGTATCTGAGACAGTAGCTGTTGCAAATCAGGATGGCAACTGTCTGCTAATATAATCACCACTGAAGACTTCTGTGTCCTGGTTTCACAGCTAGGGACAGCACTCAAATATTTATAAAGCTAGATGTGCAAATGCCTCTGGAATTAAGCCTTTTATAGTTCTGCTCTCATTAACCTGATTTGCATATGTAAATGACCTCTTGCCACATGATAATGAGATCTGCTCATGCAGAGATGTTCAGCATATAAGGAAAGGATTTTCAGTGACAATCATAGCATTTTGGCCACAGCAGCTGGTACAGGGACAGGACCATGAAAGAACTAGAGGCAGGATCCAGGGATAACTGGGCAGGAAAGCAGAAGGAAGCAAAAGAAAACCAAATGTTACAGATGGCTCTTCCAAATGCCAAAGGCATCTGCAGTTCTATTGCCTTGTTCTTTATAGGAGCAATTATAGAGAGGAGCCTGTGCAGTGAGAGCAGCTGGAGGACACTGACAATTGGGAAGTGACCTGTGGCATGGAGCTACGCAGAAGGTAGCTGATGCCTGGCTACCCTGGAACAGCAAGCATACAATCTAGCACAGGGTTTAAAGCAGCCTCTTACAATTGCTCCTGTGAGCACCGCCACAGAGAATGAAGAGGTGAACACATGGCAGTGGGTCAGTCCTTCTTCAAGAGCACTCTAACCATTTCTCTATGAATACCTCCTCAACACTAGCATGCTCATACAGAGGTGAAATTCCACACTGTATTATGCTGCTCAGTTTCTCATTAGGCATATTTAATATCTATGCCTTGCTTAGTGCACACAAAAGCAAGACAAAATCCATACTAAGTTACCCTCCTTGGATACTGTACCACTTTTAGAGAAGAAGCAACAGCTTATCTCCTGTTGCCAACAAAAAAAAAATTAAAAAAAAAAAAAAAAAAGTGGTCTAGCTCAAGATTTGCCCACAGAAAATGTTTTGGACATCCAGTTGGTTGAGTGACAGTTCTTGATATTGGTACTAGGAAGTCATATGTGGTTGTCTCTTCTTGTCTCTGGAAAAATAATAGTAGGCAAGATCAAATATCCAGGGCCCTATTTGTAACTTCTAAGCAACCAAACTGAGGTTAAAAAAAAAATCTAGTAGGGATGCATGTCACAGTCAGTAAATAAGGAGCAGCTTTCCTATCTTTGTGAGCTAGCTAGAGTTAGTTAAGTTAAAACAACAGTGGAGGCAAAGAAACTTGGATATTAGATTAATTTATGAAGTGAAATTCAAGTCTATAGAGAAAAATTGTTCATCTCATGACTACTTTTGGTTCACTTCCACTTGTCCAGAATGCATATGGTAGACGGAGAAACCTGACACACTTGTATTTCATTACCTGTCCACTGCTGACAGAAACATGTGCAGTGTGACTACAAGTAATGGTTCACTTCAAAGAACTAAAAACAGATTGTCAAACATGCCTTCTCCTTTCTGCACATCAGCTGGCAGTTCCTGGAGCAGCCACTGGCCCAAGCCCAACTCATCTGTGTTCCACCCTTCACAATGTGGTCATTACATGGAGGAACAATGGTGTAAACCCTCCCTAACGTGTCCACCAGCTTAAACATGGGATTCGATCTTACTGTATTTACAGTCAGTATTGTATTTCTCTATGAGTAATACCATCCCTTCTTAAAAAGCCTTCAGGTCTGGACTAATTTTCCTCAGTTACACCCCAAAGTCCTCTCAACACCAAGTGCTCAGCTTTTAACGAAAGCAAAAGTCTTACAGATCTATACTAATATTAATCTGTTTGGTGGTTGTAAGGAAACAGTAATGTGCAGAATGACCTACAAATAAGGAGTGTCTGAACAGCATAGTCTGGGCCTAGTGGCTTATTCATATAAATAAATTAGGAGGATCTGGCAGAGCACATGGGGTCCTTTGAGTGTTTCTATATAGCCTGTCTGAGCAACAAGCCCTTAACCACGCACTGAGACAATCCCTGGGAGCACTCAGTCAATCTGGGCAACTAAAAACCTGTCCTAAAACTGAGCCTTCAAGCATTTGCTATTCAAAAAAGCCAACTAAGCCAAAAGCTCATGGAAATTCTCTCACTTATAAGGTGCATCTTTAGAACACCTTTGTTTAACTTTATTTTTAGTTGTTTAGTGAGCAGGATTCCCCTCCCCCCCACCTTGTTTATAGGGACTTCAATGACACAAGCATTTTAGAAGGCTACTCCAAGAGAAGGCATTTAATTAATTCCAGACCTTTCTCTTCCTCCCTCTTTTGTTCCACTTAGGTATACCATCTAAATACCTGCCTGTAACAACTAAGATAAAAATCCTATGAGACTTCTAAGAAGCTTGGTTCATCTTTCATTAGATCACAGCAGAACTGAACCATATCCTCTCACTGCTAGACATTTTTTGAACTAGGCTTTTCCCAGTCTCACTGGGATATGTGTGTAAGCTGGAAAGTTTCACAATGCATTAAGACTTCATGAGAGCCCAATTCTGTTCTCTCTTACACCGCCCTGAATCTTTAGTGTACAGTGCTTCCACTTCAGCATCACATAACTGAGAAAGCAGTAAGGCTCTGAGTAGCCAAGCTCCACTGAAAACCAATGTTCCAGCCATGCAATGTGTGATTTTTATCTTCAACAGACAATAATTTAGATAAGGGGTTTGGAGACAGGAAAGACATTCTGGATTATAGTAAAAACTTCTCTTCCAAATGTGCTCTTTTCTTTGTCTTAGTCAAAAATAAAAAAATAAAGTAAAACCAAAATATGAAGAAAGCATTTTGAGAGTTCTTATTTTGCATTCAATGGACAATGTCTCTTCATTATTTTGTCAGGTTGCATCTGGTGTTTCTGTATGAAGCCATGCAAAAAGGCACAGAGTTCTTCCCCTTCTGATCCGTCCTACATTAAGATATAATTGGAAATTTTTTGCTTTTGCAGGAGGTACCAACTCAGAAGAAGACTTGGATATCTTGTAGACCTGGGATCAGCAAGGACTTTTGCTCAGTGTGCCATTATTAGAAAAAATACACAAGACAAAAAAAAAAATCATAGAATCAATTCCCTGCCCCCAAAAGAGCTCTGTCCATCTCTGTTTCTCCTGTTCCTGCCTATAGCATACAATTTAGTCACAAGAAAAAGAAGTGCTGTGGTTTTAAGTGAAGTAGCTGATGAGAAACCAAATAGATGGAGAAGTTTTTAATTAAGTGATTAGACAAATAAGAACAGAGAGAATTATATGATACAAAATGGTTAATAGAACAAAAAATGTAGTTCAGGAATTTCTGTTCTCCTTATATTGTGATGCAAGAACAAAATTATATGCTATGAAGTTCAGAGGTGAGAAATTCAAAGCTGATGAGGGAATGGTGTCATGTAACCAGTAATTACCTAATAGAAGCCTTTCACTCCTGCAAGTGCCCAATGCCCAGAAATCAAGTTTACCACTGGGACTTAACTAGCCAGAATTATAATAGATAGACATAATAACAGTTTTACAAAGCAAGTTAAACATTGCTTCTGGTTTTAATCCCATCTTAACAATGAAAGTGACCTCCTCAGCTTTGACACCCTCCTTCAAGTTATCTGATAACAACCATCATCTGAGGTTAAAGATATCTGAGTACAAAGATCTTGGCCAGCATGGTGATTCTTGTACATCTATAGAACAGTTTCCATTATATTTGGTCCAAGATAGAGGACAAAGTGCCATCCCAGGGACATCTACAGGCTAGGCTTACTCTGAAAGCTAAACCCCCCTACAAATGAACATGGCAATGAAAACAGCTTCTCTGCAACCACAGGAGCTGCTGGATGGAAGAAGATTCACCTCCTGCAACCGATGCCAACATTCTCAGTGAGTTTTTCAGAGGAATCCCTGTTGGAAAATGGGCCATCTGTCTGATGATCTTCAAGCCCCTGGGATCCTTCTTATGTCACCAGGAACTCAGAGATCTGAGGCCTCATTATTGCTGCTGTTCTATCAGAGCAGATTTACTCCAAATGCACATTTTTTTTCTGCACCTTACAAATTGCTATGTTTCTGTGTGACTCCAGATATACAAAGACAACTGTCTCAAGCTGACCCAAGTTGCATTTAAATCTGATGTAAATCATAAATTTGCGAAGGACAAGCTGCTTTATATTTTCAGTAAACTTTTGGTTCATGTTTTTAAGTGTGCTTTTGAGTTTTACTTTCATCAAAACCAGATTATTTGATTGTTTACTGTATCCATAATACACCATAGCTTTGCCTGCATGCTTACCGCAGCTTTTAAAACAGATGAAAGTCATCATGTACTTCAGAAGGATCAGGGTAATCACATCCACCAGTGAAACACATTAATTTTCAGCCCATTCCAACAAAGAAGAAAATCATTAAGAATCAAAACTATTGGATATGATTGTATTGACTGGAGCATGGTAATGGAAGTCCTGGTGGCTTTCTTTGTGACCAAGGTGATGACAGAGACTGACTTGTCATATTTGGAGGAGAGCTACCTGATAGAACAGACAGCACTGAAGTCAGTTCAGCTGGCACCTAAATCCAGAGATTATTTTTGTGTTCCTAAATAAAGACATCTTCTTTCCTCCTGGAGACAATCTTCCAAGCTATGCAGCTCCTGGATTTACTTACGTGCCACTTCCTGACATGGGATGCTGAAATGCAGTTACACTGTAAAGGTATCTAAAGTCTGTATTAAGATGAAGGTGTGCATCTCAGCCAGCTGAAATAATTTTATGAGATATTTACTTGAATCTTTTCACTAACCAGTGAAATACTATTATCTCTGCAGCTGAGGGTAGCACCGGCTCCGTAACAACTTTACAGTGGTGTTACACTCAAATTTAGAGGAGAACGAGAAAATCTTATAGCCTGTTGAAAATTCTTTGAGGATTTAAAATAGCTGTGACTTATGAACTGATCTACCCTGGAAATCAGTTAGCACATTGTAGAAAACACTCCCAGTGGACGTCGGATTTTGAAAATTGGCAAGAATATGCTTCCTTTGGAAAAACGGATGAGAGGACGACTACCATTAGGGGGAGCTCTGTTACATAGTCCCATGCATTAGTCTGTTTTCATAATTATCACCAGTTTTGGGGTGATTTTTTTAACTTTTGCACCAATATCATAGCCTCTAAGTCAATAATTTTTAAAGATTTAGACATTCAATTCTCTTTCATTTTAATCCAAGTTAAACATCTGATTTTAAGGGATCAAAACTTCTTAGGCAGCTTAGAAAATCCCAAGGATGGTGTGTAACAGCTTAATAACATCATTTTGCACATGAGTAAACTCAGTGTTGTCCCACATAAATAGTATTGTAAGCACAATCTTACTTATCATGCAGTTAATTCCTAGAAGTGGGTGAATGGGAATTCCTAACTAGCTTACAAATGTTTGAAAAGGTTTATTCTCTTGGTTCCTTTTTAGGACATTTCTCACCCTTGCCCAAGTTACTTTGTAAGTGTCTGTAGGGGATTTTTACTACCTACCTACAGGAAGATGAATCTGTAAAATTATTGCTACTCAAGCACTGCTGGAAATGAGAGACCCTCCCTAATTGTGTTGGTTAAAATAAGGAATAGTTCAATCATGGGCCTATCTATGATCTAGCACATATGCCAAGGCTGTTTTTATCTTTGATGTTTTCAGTATATAATAGTAAGCTTTAATGATTCAGTAGGACCCAGTCTGATGAACGCTGCATTATGTTGTAAGGCATTATGAATAATCTGTGTTGGCCAGTTATTTACTGAACAAACAGATAGATCTAGCTTAAATAGAGAATAGCGCTGAAAAAAGTTGGAAGGAAAACAAATCAGAATAAAACACATCTCAGGAAAAGACTTAAGTGTTGTTAAAAGACAATGCCAGACAGGGAATCAATCAGCAGCACAAAGACAAGAAGCATTTGAAAGAGAGGCTCTTTCAAGAATCATCATAGAATGAGTTGAGTTGGAAGGGACCTTCAAAGATCATATAGTCCAATCCTCAGTGGAATGGCAAGTACTGGTGCTCTTCAACATAGGGAAGGCATATAAAGGCACATCTACAGATGATAGTTTAGCCTGAAGGGTGTCAGTGAAACAAATGTATGCACTGACTTCTTGATGCTTCTGCAACCAGTTATCTTCACTAAGTTCATTCCTTCTCTGAAGCAAAAATTATAACCTTGGTTACTGTCTTCTGCAATATCACAGACCTTTATGGGAAAGAGCTATGCTTTACAAATCAGCTTGGGAAGGCAGCCTGGCTAAACACAACCAGACCATGGTAGATCCCTGAATCCCACCTGGAAGATGCTAACTCCACCAGATTTAGACAGATATTTATGTGCATTATAGAGACAAGATTTCAACCACTGCATGTACCAACTAGCCCACAGTTCCACAGTGACTTTTTTTCCAAACTCTTTGATCACACATGCAGTATGAGTGAGATGGTTTCCAGCAATTCATTTAATCTACAAAGTTAAATACAATTTCATCAGTGCAAAGTGATATCCTGAATAAAATCCAGCCTGCTCTACAAATAAAAAAAAACCCAAACAAAAAAAACCCAAAAAAAAACCAAAAAAGAAGAGAGAATGCATTCTAGAAAAACTGTACTTTCTGAGAGGTTATTGCAACAAACAGGCAACAGAGTGGAAAATAGACTGCAATGACCATCTTTTGTAACTAAGGTGATTTTCTGCCTTTCTGTGTCTTCCTGGGTACATATTTGGTGATAACAGCTCTGAAAAATATTTGTAATGTCTTTGCTTTGAGCATCACTAATGTTATGCACATAGACAACCATCTGTACTTTTTATTTCACAGAAGGCTCAAAAAAAGTAGTGCCTCTGCAGTAAGCTGTGTTATTGGTTAACAGAAGAACTTTTTTAACATTTCCACTAATGATTTCTACTCCACACAGGATTTGTGTGTGCTTCCAGTATACCTTGGGATTATGTCTAGCCCCAGAAATTACTTTATCTGATCAAAATATAGTTGTCTCATTTCTGTCAAGGAATAGGAAGCCATCAGTACAGTTAAGTGTTATGAAGAAGCCACTCTAACATTCAAATGTGGGACTTTGAAGATGTCCTGGAAAGTGTATGTTTGGCAATGACAAAAAGGTATGTGCATCTCAAAAAAAAAAAGTGAACTTTAAATCAAAAGTCTTCACTTCTCTCGGTACAAAATTACAAACACCCCTGTGCATGCAAGGGAAGGGCGAAATCACACTACAGCTTGGGGAGTTCAATTACTCATTCCAGTACATTGCATTCACAATTTTAGCATGAAGTAATAGTTTTGTAGAATTTCATTCCTCAACAGTGTTCCAATTCCTTCAAACGAGATTAATCTACTAGAAATGCTACATGTATATCTTATTTCTAGCCGTGCTTCAGGTAGTTTTTTTGAATGAAGCAAAGATAAAATCGTAATTTCTCTTGTTCATGTGTAAGTGCAAAATCAGCTTTTCTCTCAAGCACCATGGGTAATCATGAGCAGCTCAAAATCTCATTGATTGAGCATGGGCTCTCCATTTTAAGAAAAGCTGAAATGAGGGAAAAGAGAAATAAGACAGAGAGACATGTTTTATGTTGGTTTGGTTTTTATTTTATTGCTAGCAACTGCTGTCTCTTTACATTTTCTTCCCCTGGAAAAGGGATTGTGTTCAGTGGCAAAATCTGTCCTCTCAAGGGAGCATGTATGACTACTGCTGCAGCAGAGGTGGAGGCAGTTGAAACCCAGATTCACTCTCAACCAGGAATCAGCCCCTTTACTTAATATCAAGAACTCAGTTTCAACTCCTTCTGGTTTTATTACTATCTTACAACAATGAAACGGGAAAAAAAAAATAGCGAAGTTACAAGAACTGAATGATAAATTACGATTTAATATATAAATCCAGGAAGAAATAAATAATTATTTAATTATTTACTCGGTTCTATGCAGCAGTGTTCATGGTAACTTATGCTGTTTTAACCTTCTTTGCTCTGATTCCATGTCTGTAGCATTGGAGTTGCCATAGTACTTTAGTTTTCACTAGGATATGGTGACAAAGCTTATTTTTTCCTAGCACAAGAACTTCCATCAGTCTCAGTCCTTTAGTTATGCCCTGTTATCTTTCTCTTCTGCTCTCCTTTCCTACCACTATAGGAGCCTGGCAGAGCACTGGGTACGTGATTTAGAAACAGATCTGGGTTCTTACATACTTTCTTTATTAAACAGAGCAAGATATTTAATTAGTTCATTGTAACTGGCCTGGATGCAGCCTGCATCATTAAGTTTGTGAGCTGCAAAGATCTGGAGGAGTACTTTTAATGGTAGTGCTTCCAGCAGTGGGTCTGCCAGCCCACAGGCCATGTCCTAATATTCAGAGCCTTATGTCTCTGTGCTGATTTCCTTCTCTAGTGAAGCTTCAGACTTTTGATTTAGACATTTATGTAAATTAATTTGATTGAGAAGTCTTGTTGCTATTTTGGTGCTAGAGGGGTCAGAAATACCTTGAAATTCATTATTCTTCTTGTGTTTTAGTAGTCAAACTTCTGTTATTAAGCAGAACATTTTTGGGGAGCTGAAGTGACAATACAAAATCTAAATTAAAAAATAAATCCCACTGAGGACAGTGGGTAGAAGGACTGGGCAGGGCTAACAGACACTGACAGTCAGAATTCCATATGCTGTCTCTTCTATCATCTATATTCATCAGTCTCATAAAATTAATCTGGCTAGCAGTGTTGATAGTTGGGCAGCCCATCTCACAAGTACAGGAGCTGCAGCTATTTCACACGTGCATTTTCCAAGAATCAGCACAGTGCTCACATGGGTAAAGCACAATCTGTGTCACACATTCCTGCTAATGACCTAAAGGACTATGCTCTCACAGCAAAAGAAGGGAAAATTAATCTTCACCACAATTGTTTTCCATTTCTCAAACTTCTTTTCAGCAAAGATATAAATTGTGCCAAATATCTATCAGTTTTATGACAGACCATCAAACTTGTTTCATTAAACACCCTCCCCCCTCTTACTACTGTCTAAACAAGATTTTTCCATTTAGTACCCTATCAATCCAGAGTTATGATTATTCAGTAACTGAGGGGATCTCTTGTATTTAAATATTAATGTTTGTGTAGTTATTAAAGTATTTGATGATTTGTCCAGGGGCACTGTAAAATTAAATATAGCATGTCATTTATGGTAATGCAAAGGAGAATAATAAAAAATCTTTTTCATTCTGGTTTTGTGTCTGGCTCTGCATGTTCCTTTTACTGCTTATTTGATGGTTTGGGATACTGTGTATTTTTAAATCCTTCTAAATGTAGGATTTTGGAGCATATTGTTTGGGGCATATAAAAGATTATAAACCAAGTTATGACTTTGTATTGCTGTGTATGAACTGTTGTCTGACAGTTATACAGCTGAAGGGGAAGGCAGTTTTCCAGAAAAGAATTATCATGTACTGGGTGTAGCTGTACAGTAAGCCCATAAATATTTTGGGAAGCTCACTTGGGTCCACACTGTATTTGCTTTCAGAAATCACCTCAGCCTTACAGAGCAGAAATGTGTGTATGTTGTTAGGCTTTCCAAGTTATGTATATTTAAATAACATTATTTAGGCACTCCACTGGGAATCTCTCATGCTATAAAGAAGAAAAGAGAGAGAGAGAGAGCATGAGGGAGAGGCAGAGCAGCTTATTTGAGGGAAACACTTGACTGGCATTTGTATGTGTACAGGTGTGCAACTTCTTCAAGGGTAGGGTTTTGGTATGGGAAAATGGAAAAAAAAAAGTGCCTCTGTTTGCCTCATTCTGCTAGGAAACATCTTGCTGTCATTTTAAGAACAATAGTAGATAAAAATGACTTTCATAAGGTCATTCAGAGACAGAGCCAGGAATAGAAAGCAGGTCAAATAAATCCAAATCGGAGCACTTTCTATGAGACCAGACTGGTATTTCCTGTTGAAAAAAAATAAAATGAGTCAAAATCTTGCACGACTGCTTTTACTGCTCAACAGAGGCAGTTTGATAGAGGTCTCCTTCAGCTTTTTCATATAGGTCAGTGTAAAAAAGATTCTGTGGCTAATGATGGACAGCTGTCACAGGATATGTCTTGGTAAAATGGTGTAGCAAACTGTAATTTTTAAAAATATGCTTAGTAAATTGAATTAATATAATTACCCTTTCTATAGTTAAGATTGGTTTATTATTGTCATTCTAAGCATATTTTTAAAGCTGATCATAACTTTCTGAGTGTGTATATACTCACATATGTGCATAATGTGGCAAAATTACAGTACAGCAACCTCTTTTTTAAATTGTAAGCACGCAAAAGTCAGGGCATTCCTTTAGTGTTATCAGCATACCAATAATTCACCTGTCTTCTTAATAATCAGCACAGAGAAGTGTATAAGAAATGGAGTACTTCATGTTAACTGAGATGGTAAGGTATTGAGTGCATTTTTTTCACTGGCTTAGCTGGAAAGACTTCACAGGAAGTTTGGGATCCTCATTATGTAACAGCAATTTAGAAAAATTTAATTAAGGATGTATATGCATGTGAGACATCCAGATTATGGTTCAAATCCAAAGCCCATTGCAGGCAATGGAAACACTCCCATCAAGTACAAGAATTGCTTGATCAAACCCCAAATGCTTACAGTGGAAAAAACACACAAATTAAAGTTGCTGCCTTTTTCAAAGTATAGATTAATCTGCACAGAGCTCAATGCTACCGCAATGAGGCTGCTTCCCATTTCAAATGGATTCATACATGTTTACATTACACCTTGGTATGCAATGGGGATATATATGTACAAGTAGCATGCTCAGGCTGGCATGCCAGTATGGTGATGTATCTGTAGCTTCAGGAGTGGTGTGTGGAGATGACTTCACCATGAGCAGTAAAGAATGGGGACCATATCAATCACATATGAATGTGGTATGTAAATCTTCATTCTCTGTCTGCATTTCAGAAGCATATATGCTGGACACCAAGCAATAATGACCTGCTCATGCAGAGGACTAAACCAGCTGCAAAGTACAGAACTGGGGTCCATATCATAGAAGTCACAGAAAGTTAGTGTTAGAAGACTGGCTTTGCAATCTCTTATAGATAGTCTAGAAATACAGGGCTTTTGCTGAACACTTTAAAAATCAGATGCTCTACTGCCTTAGAACCTCAACAGCTTCTACAAAATAGCTCTATCAAAACACTGCAGTCACTTCCTGTCTTGGCACTTATTCTGTCACCCCACTTCACTGTCACCGCATGCCTATACCTTATATTTCATTTCAGATCAGAATTTGCTTCAGTTTCTCTCTTCAGGGCTTATCCCAGTCTCATTCATCATGATTTCATGTGGAAAATTGGAATCCTTAGCTCTCATTTTTAGCAAAAGTTCAATGCTTTTCATTACATTTTCTTATGAAGGTATCCCCACACCTCTGCATCCACATGTCAAGAAGACCTTAAAATGTCAGCCAAGGCACTTTTTCATAGAATCATCGAATAGTTTGGGTTGGAAGGGACCTTGAAGATCATCAAGTTCCAATCCCCCTGCCAGAGGCAGGGACACCTCCCACTACATCAAGTCGCTCAGTGCCTTGTCCAGCCTGGCCTTAAACACCTCCAGAGAGGGGACATCCACAACCTCTCTGGACAACCTCTTTCAGTGTTTCACTACCCTCACCCTTACATCTTACTTCAAATTATTCTCTCACTGTTGTGATGACTTAAAAATTATCTGAGAATGGTTAAACAGCTGGTGTGCTATGACCACCGCTTCTTATAGTAATTGTAATCCTCTCACTGTAACCTCATGATGTCTCTGTCTCTTTGTTGTATCCATCTGTTGTTTCGTGTCATATACTTAGCCTGCAAAATACATGGGATAGGAACCAGCCAATTCCATTGACACAGGCAAACACATACAAATAAGCTTAATGTCTTGCACCCCAGCATCTCCACTACCATCACTGCTGGGTTCCCTGACTGTTACCTCAAGCACAACTCAATGATAATTAATTTTTTTTTAATTGGTCGGAAGAGAATCATGCACACATAAGTGATAGATCTAGTCTGCTTTCATACAAGGAATTACTAGTTTTGGATATGTTTATGACAGTTATGATATTCTGACCATATAGGGATATAGGTCATTTATCAAACCTTGGTACACTGTTAAGTTACTGGAAATTAGTCCACTGCACACTATTACATACCTCTAATATTTAAATAATAATTCACCACCTCACAATAATGTTGAAGGGATTAGTTAACAAACTGGTATTTATTAAGCACTTTGAAGAATAAAACAGCTATCTAGATATGCATTTTTATGACCATTTTTAATAAACCATATTCAAACTTTTCAGAATTGCTGAATAGGCAAAATCTATGCTTTAAAAAAAAACAAACAACAAAACAACAAAACAGTAGCAATGTAGTTCATTACATGCCAAGGACTGTGATGTATTTATTATTCGTCAAAAATCTTTCCACAGCAATGTGTGCCACTCCTCCTGCTAATTGCAAATACAGGAAATAACAAGTAGGTGTTATTCAAACTTTACATCTTTCTCTTTGTAGCTTCTAGAAATGGCACCACAGATGTTACTAAAGTACTGTATTTTCTGTTGTAATTAGAACTGTACTGATCCTGAGTAGTGATTCAACAGGTGTTGTTTCAAGAACTAGGAATGGACAGGCAAAGAGTAGTTATTTCCCAACCCATGTCAAGCAGTCATGAACAACCTGTCTCTATGAGGTAACTTTCTCCCCAGTAACTTCAAGTTTAGCAGTGGATGAATGATGCCCTGTATCATTCTTAGAGGAGAATAGGTGATAGAAAGTGAAATGGTACAAGAAAATCAAAGAAAACAATTTCTAGCAAAGTGTACTTCAGCCCCAGAATGAATTCCCACTTTTGAGCCCTTTCCAACTTCTAGTAGGGCTTAGATAGGTGTGTCCCCAAAGGGCAGTGAGCTGAATGAGCTGCCCCTCTGCCTCTTCCGCTCTGAAGTCTGGTGTACAGGCACAGGAAAGTCCTTTGTTGAGGGTATACTTTTCCTCACCACCTGCCTTTAAACCTGGTGCACAAGTTAAGATATTGTTACCTCTGGAAACATGCGATTTGATCATGTCATTCTACTATGTAGCTGGCTAGCAGTTGCCATTATCAGATCTAAGTAGCCTAGACTAAAACTCAATGATGAAAGAAGCAAATGGAAACAAAGTATATTGATTAAAATGACATGTTTTGCCCTACCACCGTATTATCATGACAGGAGCACTGTAGTAATTTCCATTCACAGACAGGATACACACGTATACAGAGCCACAGAGGAAGTTACAACACACACTGGGTAGGAAGAAATTACTTGAACAAACCAAATGTTGGAGTGAGGACAGATCAAATGATACCACATGGAAATTATGGTTTGGAATGAAAAAGTGGTTCATTTAACAGTACATAAAGTCACTGTAATATGCATAAAATCATCAACTAGCAGATGTTTTCTGACACAGTGCATCTGTAGGAAGCTGAGTCGTACTCAGTTACACTGTAATAGCAATGCACAGAACAGATACATTGACAGATCCTCCAGACAGACACAGACAGCCCTGCCCTTCTTTAAAAATAGCAATAAGTAATAGCTTGCATTAATTAGCAATCAAGAATCTAATGGTGGAGTTGGATGCAATTGTGGGAGGTATCATATAGAAGATAAAAGGAAAACTCAGCATCCACTAATAACAGATAGGATGAGGGAAAAATCTTCATGAGAGCTCCTCATCTGATACGATCTTGCTTGAAAATACCATCTTGAGGGTTAAAACTCTCTATTTATACTCTGTGTCCAAAGGCAAATTCTTTTAAATCTCAGAAAAAAAATCTTTAGCCATTTTAATTCTGCAGAAATGCAATGCTCCTATGTGTATTTTAAAATTTATGGAAAATGTTTATTTAAAAATAACATCAGATGTATTATTTCATAGAGGTGGCTGAGTTTTTCAAAAGAACTGATAAAGCAAGGACATTCTTCTTTCTTCAGGTTATTTATTAGATGGGAACCATAGAAGAATATATTTTGTTGTCCCACCTCAGCTTTCTCTAGTATCCTAATTCATGCCTATTCATGACACTCACAGTAGGTAGTGCAGGTCTTCATAATTTGATCTTTGTTCTTCAGTGGTTTTACCAGAAGAAGTAATACTTAATAACTGAGAGGATTAAAATGTCAGAATTAATGCTTAACTGCCTAGTATTACCCTAATTGATAAAAATATGGAAGTTCTCATGGAAGACTGAATTATTATTTCAGATCATCTGCACACTCAGGCAGAGGCCAATGAGCAAGTATGATGGAGGTTATCTTAGAGCCCACCAGCACTTGCAATAAATTAGTGTTGTATCAATCATGTGAAAGCTGAAGACAATTGAACAGAGCACTGCAGCACCTGACTTGACCAGACTCAATCAAAAAGTATCCAGTCTTGGGCACAAAAACATTGTGTCTTGGACAAAATGCAGCCATATTTTTGGCTTTGAATGGATTGTATGCATTAGGGGAGAAGATTCTAAAAGCTTCTATCATACGAAGTGCATTTCTGTACCTTCATGTATCTTCTTAAGCCAGTATATTCAGTTATTTTTAAGATTCTCATCCGGGGGTCCTGGTGGATGTAAGGAAGACCATGAACCAGCAATGTGCTCTTGTGGCCAAGAAGGCCAATGGCATCCTGAGGTGTATTAGTAGAGGTCGNTTCTCATCCGGGGGTCCTGGTGGATGTAAGGAAGACCATGAACCAGCAATGTGCTCTTGTGGCCAAGAAGGCCAATGGCATCCTGAGGTGTGTTAGTAGAGGTCAAGAGTGGTTCTCCTCCCCCTTTACTCTGCCCTGGTGAGACCTCATCTAGAGTACTGTGTGCAGTTCTAGGGCTCTCAGTTAAGAAGGACAGGGAACTGCTTGAGAGGGTACAGCACAGAGCCACGAAGATGATGACACAGAATGTCTGAGCTGGGTCTCTTTAGCTTGGAGGAGACTGAGGGATGACCTCATTAATATTTATAAATATGTAAAGGCTGAGTGTCAGGAGGATGGATCCAGGCTCT
>VZTY01008142.1:317857-337314 GCA_013400935.1 Turnix velox | reverse complement strand
GGGGACCTCAGAGTAACTTATCAGTACCTGAGGGGGTCCTACAGAAAGGCAGGGGAAGGACATTTCAATATGATATCGGATGGAAGGACCAGAAATAATGGGTGTAAACTGGAAGAGGGGAGATTTAAGCTAGATATAAGAAAGAAATTCTTTACAGTTGAGGGTGCTGAAACACTGGAACAGGTTACCCAGAGAGGCTGTGGATGCGCCTTCTCTGGAGGTGTTTAAGGCTAGGCTGGACAAGGCACTGAGCAGCCTGATCTAGTGGGAGGTGCCCCTTCCTATGGCAGGGGGTTGGAACTCGATGATCTTTGAGGTCCCTTCCAACCTGAACTATTCTATTATATATTATTATATTAACTGTATTGCAAAGAAGCGTCTTGCGCTGTCTCATTTTATGCACAGCATACTCAGTCCTGTTTACACTCGCAGAGTATTTATAATGTTGAACAATCACTAATGAAGTGAAACATCCCACAATCCAATGCCACATTTAGTGTCTATTCTGATCTACCATTCCACTGCCTTCACAAATGCAGAAGGCCCATGCAAGACCTGTTCCTTGCCCTGCAACTATACCTGCTGCTGCTTCTCCCCTAGCACCAATTCCACTGACATCAAAAGACGCATTCAAGGAAATGCTTCAGGATACAAACTCCTCATCAGAGAGAAATAAAGATAGTGTGAAAGATCTCTTTTTTAGCCCTTTCTCCCTGTCTAAGCTATTAAGAGCTTTATTCCTTCACTCTTGAATAACAAAACGGGACTTAAGACTGTCTGCCACTTCCCCAGACCATGAGGCTACAAGTAGAGTTCATCAGTGAACATCCCAGGCACAGACTCAACTGCTGTATCAGGGAGAAGAGGAAAGACCTGTCTCTACTCGATGCTGTGAGAATTCAACTGTTGGCAGAAGAAAGACTGCAGAAAAATTCCTTCCCCTTCTTTTTCCCCTCCCTTACTATGGAACTTAGTTGAGAGTATGAGCCTAGCTGGTGCAATGTGAGGTCTCACAGTCCTCTCTCTCTACAAAAGCATCAATTACCCAGAAGCAAGAAAAATCCCAGCCCTCATCTGCTGCCAGAAAAGCTGACTGCTGCATGAGCTATATTCCCCATTGCTAGTGTGACCACAGAATAGGTTCCATTCTGCATTCTTATTTTCAGTTTATTAATTTCCTTCCTTTTTCTCATGTAATGAAAAATTAAAGATGATTGCCCCATTCCTGGCAGTGTTCAAGGCTAGGCTGGACGGAGCTTTGAGAAATGTGGCAGAGTGAGAAGTGTCCCTCCCCAGGGCAGGGGATTCGAACAAGATGATGTTTAAGGTCCCTTCCAATCCAAAGCATTTTGTGACTTACTTTTAAAAAGAGAATCACTGCCCAGTATTTATGAGAAATGAAGGCCATAAATCCTACTGCACCCTAGAAATGGCAAAATCCATGCTGACTTGAGCTCCAGTTTGTCACTCAATTTTAATCCTTCAGTTTTAGTAAAGCAGTGCAATTGCTTTTATTTTAACTATTTGGGAAAATAACCTGGTCAACAGCAATTCAGCTGAACAGGGGAAGCTAACAGGTCAGAGGGCTCAGCAGTGAAAGGCAAAATGCAGAGCACTTAGTGAGTAATGTGCAGGAGAGGCTGGGGGAGCACCTAAAGAGTGTAATGATAATGTGTGTAGGACAGACAGGAAATCTGAGTAGTTCCAGGGTTAGCAGGAGAGGATGGATTTGAACTGTCTTAGAGCTGCAATGAGCACTCAAATAGTAGGATGGTTCCTAGTAAACAGTATGATGATAGACTATATTCAACTTGTATATGGAACTGTTCCTAGCATGCCTCTGAAAAGATGCAGGAGCAGGCGGTATTTTTCTGAAGAAGGAGCTGAAAGTGCTGTACAAGCCTCAGTGGCTCCAGCTGAAGCACAGTGATACAAAAAACATGTGGCACTTCCAGCTACTTGATGATGGATATTCTCTTGTGCTTGACTATACAGTTACAATATATTTATTCTTAGGATTATGTCATTGAGTATGAGCTGCTTTCAGGTATTACATCATACACCTGGTCCTTCCCCAAATGCTGTTTTAACCATTTGCTGAAAATACCAGATGAAAGAATGATTTGACAAAGTGACTAATTTGACTGAACAGCTATAACACTTTAAAACTATTTTTCAAGACATTTAAAGAGCTTTCTCTGATAGATTTGGGCAAAAGGTGCATAAATTGTGAGTCAGCACAAAGCAGCAATTCATAAATGGGCCTCTGTAAAGGAAAAGTCACACTATTTTTGGATGTATTTGCTCCTGTGCCAGTTCAAACTAGTACTATATCCTTTATTCTGATGGATAAAATAGACTAAATTGTCAATTTTAATTCTTTTTTTTTAAAAAAAAGGTAAGAATTAGAGTCTGTCAAAGGTACAAAGAGGAGTTAGATGCTTAAGTGTCCTTTATTGAGAATTTAATACTTGTATTCTCTGGTTTTTAATCACTATGTAAATAACATACACAAGCACCTGGATTTTAAAAGTTTGAGCAGTTACAAGTAACAGCAGTTCCTCATTACTCTTTTCCTTCACCCAACATAATTTTCACCCCATTTTTAACTTGGGGTAGTCATACTCTGCTCTGCAGGGGGGTATAAAATGATACCAGTTCAGCATCTGCACTGATATTTACACAGATGTTTACATCCAACTGCCGCTTTCAATCGACTCTCTTTGGTTTACAGAACTGCAGGAGATGCAGAGTAACAAAGAATCAGTTTCTAAACAGGCACTCCATTTCTGCTGGCAGGCAGGATAAAGCCTTTGATTTGACCCTTTGAGTGTAACCATGCAACATAAAGCACAAACATGAGAGAAACATGCTGATAGTTCTGCATTATCCATAACAGCAGTGGATGCAACAAGAAGGAAAATCTAAGTGCACGCTGATTTTATTAGTTAACCTTCCCATTACAGTCAAGTTAGAGTGCCATTTTGGCCAAGTTGGTGCAGTGTTCCCTTTCTGGATGGCCAGTTTCCATGGCAAGACAGAAACTTTGCTACTTCTCTTGTGTATTACTTGTATTGTAAAATATGCACAAAGGATCTGAGAATGGTATTACATGCTTGTATGCAGACAGAAGTGCAGAAATTAATTGTATCATAGTAGTATCACAGAATAAAATTTAAGAAGTATCAATGTATAGGAGCTTGATATGGAACAAGTTACAGATGGATTTGGACAACATGGATTGTGAAGTGACTGTAGCAGATTTCTATACGTTTATTAATGTTATCTACAGAAATAAACTTCTCTGACCAAACTGTGCAGAGAAGAATAAACAGATGCTTTTAGCTGAGAATTACATTTACTCTTTTTGAGCAGTCCTACTTTTTCAAAAACTAGGGTATGTATTTTATCTACCACAAGAGCAACAGTGGTACAATTGCAGCTGTATGTTTTTATTTTTCTATTATTTCTCATTTTCAGAAAAAAATCTAGACTGAAAACAGTAGATACTGTTCTTTGTGCAAGTGAAACATGGTAAAATCCCGGTATAAGCAGACAGCTTAGAGCAGTGTTAGTTTCTGAAATGACTGTTCCTTCCAATTGAGAGACAGGAGAGAAAAACTGGGTCTTGACAATACATGAAGTAGATTTCTAAAAGGCTTTTCCTTCCAGCTCAATTATTTTATGGAACTGAAGAAACATCATGCTGTACTTGTAAAAAGAATAAAGTAAGAGGATAATGGATACCACAGTAAGAAGGATAGAAAGATTAGTTTTTGACAGTGTCAGAAGACTTGAAACAAAGTGTCTCATTCACCGGGTTAACCCATTCATTATTTTCAACATGCCAGAAGCCCTTGGGTTAAGCAGTTACCCATACCATCAGTAAACAGTGATATTAATTTACCACATTTATTCTTCACTCAAACCATTAATCACTGCAACAGCCCTCAAAAATTATGGAGGATATAGAGAAACAGGAAAGCACAGAGATTGCCTCAATATACAAATGCCTGTTGTTTACCTCGCACCCCAGGTCCTTGTATCAGTTGCCTTAGAGAGTAAGTGGTCTTAGGTTCTTAATACAGTTGTACAAATCAGATTTTGGGTTGCTATTGTTTCCAGCTGAAAGCTTATTCTTTATTCTAGTAGTAGGAGACTTTCTTCCCATTAAATGCTTCAATGGTGGATTTAAATATTTAGAGGATCCATGTTACAGGAGAACTGTCTGAGAGCATCACAAAGAAACCATTACTTAAATCCATTAAGGATCCACTTAAGTGGAATTCCCTGCTGTTATCTACATGATAGCCACATAAAAAGACACTGCACAGAGAAAATGTTGGGGAAAATATTCTTACTGTGTCTGTAAAAAATCCAGTCTTACTGAAGGATCCCTTTTTGATTGTCTCAAGATTTCAGCTGGGAATTTATATTCTTTTAGCTGAATTAGGGTAGGGGGAACAATATGTCTCTGTTTCAGCTTTTGCCCCTCTCCTTTTTGAGTACACTCAGCTGGGTTTAAGGCCTTTTGTTAGAGCAGAAGGTACTGGAAGTATTTTTGTTTCGGACATGGCATAAACCATCAAAGTTATATTCACTGTGCAAAACTCATCAGGAATACACAGTCTTTGTGTTGTCTATTTTTAAATACATCTAAGTGGTAGTGGTATGGATAAGATGTTCTTTCCTTGAACTCCTAAAGAAAGGCACTTGAGCCATTTGAATTATAAAATTTATACCATCTTTCATGTTATTCTTGTTTTTACAAAAGCAAAAAAGTTTGAACTCCGTGAACGTGTTTTTCTATTCTCTACAATCATGGGGTATGATATATGCCCAAGAAAGCAGTTATGTTCCTCAGAATCTTTCTATTCTTTATCAGTCACATAACACTTCCTATTTTTGAATGCTCAGGAATCTCTGATGAAATTTAGTCTTATGGATAAGAAAAAAGGCACAACAGACAGTAAATGCAATGCATACACATCCATATTGGTTGTAATATTTATCTATCTGTAAATCAGCATATATATTGATTTTCTCAGTGGTCTCCCCACAAGTTCATTTTATAAAATCCAAGAAAGAAAGCTCCATTCTGTAGTCAGGGTAATACAAAGCTATTCTATAGACTCGGGAAATTTATTTCTAAGATGTTAAACAAAATATTTATTTTCTATTGGAGTGTGAGATACTCAGAAATCTTGGTTGATCGATACATGTAGATGTATCCACAGAAAAACCATGCAAAATCACCAACCTCATCTTGTCTTCTTGAGAAGGTCCAACATAGAAGAGAAAAAACATGTCAACAAATCTGTTACATCAGGGGTTAGCAGCTTCTAGGAAGGAAAATGCCTAGAAACTTACTCTAACAAAGAAAACAATTAAAAAAAATAGAATATTTAATTTCCCAGACTGGGGAACAGTGGGTTGGTATGAAAGCACCATGTGTCAACGTTGTGTCATTGTAACTTTACAACTTCATACCACAGTGGCAACACAGGACTGTGGAGCAGTAGCATCCCAACTTCTTTCCCATGTGCTCCTGAGACCTGCATCAGGAAACATACAATGCCCACTGAATGGGGAATGAAGCAAAGATACACCATAGCTTTTACACAGCTAGGGAGAAAATGGTTCCATTTTCAAGGGGATGCACAATATTCTGAGAACTCTTAGTACAGATTAGCAAGGGTCTTAGTGCATACCTACAAATTGTCCATTCCATTGTATTGATAAAACCAATATTCCTTTTAATCCATTTAGCACTTGTAATCTTATGAAAATTTCTGTGCTGTTTGTACCCCAAATATTAAATTTAAGTCTTGCCATTGTTTGCATTTATACTCCTTTAAAGTAACCAGATTGTTACTGATAACTCCTATTCCTACAAGCATCTATCCACAGACAACAGGTTTGCCATGACCCAGAACTTAGATGGCGTTACCATTTAAATTAATTATTTCTTCTGAGTAGAATATGGGATGTGTGTGCCAGTAAAATGGGAAATGTTGCCCCCAAAAAATCAGCCCTGGAAGCCAGCAGGTAATGTAAGGCACTGCCCTCCCTACAGGACCAGTGGCACAAGACTGTCCGGCAGCAGCAGATGATCTGCACGACATACGTCAAACGTGAGAAGAAAGTAAACACCTAACACCCCTGAAGTTCTTAAGTCTTATTTAGCCTGATTAGGGTAGGGCAGGTACGTGTAAGGAGGGAATGAACAACGAAGAGGAGGAGCCGAGAGGGAGACCCCTTCCCGTGTTGCCCGCAGCCTGTGGTGCGCGACATGGCCGCTGCTCCCGGCAGCCACCGCGGCCGGCACCTCCGCGGGGCGCCTGCTGCCGTCAGGCAAGGCCAGCGAGAGGGCCGCCGCAAGATGGCGCTCGGCCGAGGAATTCCGCCGCCGCGTGCTCTGTCAGCTGCCCCGACTGGCACAGCGGTTGTTTCAGTTAATTTATTGTTTTTATAAAAGTGTTCTGGCCTCATTATAAATACCACCAGATTCAGGGAAGCCGTACTGCGCTGGATTGCATTAATTTGAGGATACATGCCTGTTTACCCGCTAAACTTAGGATTCCACATAAATGCTTGTTCGCATATTGTGTTACAGCAGTCTGGGATCTGTGTTGTTCACACTCCCGAAATCTTACTGTTAAAATTACATACTTTTTGTGGGGCAAATTTGCAACACATGAGTATAAGTGATACTTTCACTGTTTCAGCCGTCCATCGAGGCATTTTTCTTCTTTGTTTTTTTTTGCTTTCCCCCCTTTCTTTTTCATAATCCTCTGGCTGGCCAAACCCAGCCAGGGTGACCTCTCCCTTCCCTGTGCTGGCCAGTGGGCTGGGCTTCTCCCTTCAGTAGATGAATACTCCAGGCGGCAGGGCCTGGTGTGCTCCAAACCAGCTCTGTGTTGCTCCTGAGCCCTTCTCCCCCAGCGGTGTGAACTTATCCCAGAAAAGGCAAGCAGGAGCTTGCAGTGACCAATGTGCAGACAGCTATTTGTCACTGCCCAGGCTCCTGTTTCTGCCTGTACTCATCACTGTGGGGTGCAGTTTTGAACAGCTCATGGAGAGGAATAGGACACTTGAGTATTCCCCAGGCCTCCCATGTGCCAGTGCTGGCTGTTCTGAGGTGTGAGGCCTGTCCTTGGGATCATAGAATGTGTTGAATTGGAACGGACCTTCAAAAGCCATCTAATCCAACCCCACTGCAGGGAGCAGGTACATCCTGCACTAGATTAGGTTGCTCAGAGCCTCTTTAAACCTTGCCTTGAATGTCTCCAGGGATGGGGCTTCCACCACCTCTCTGGGCAATCTGTTCCAGAGTCTCACCACCCTCGTGGTGAAGAACGTCTTCATAATGTCTAATCTAAACCTGCCCTTGCTCTAGTTTAAAAACATTACTCCTTGTCCTATGCTACATGCTCTGACAAACAGTCCCTCCGCAGCTTTGCTTAGGCCCCCTTCGGTACTGTTAGGCCAATATCATAGGTCTCAGGTCTCCCAAGGGCTTTCTCTTTCCCAGGCTGAACAGACCCAGCTCTCTCACCCTGTCCTTGTAAGAGAGGTGCTACAGCCCTCTGATCATCCTCATAGCCCTCTTCTGGACCCTCTCCAACAGCTCCATGTCCTTCTTGTGCTGAGGGCACCAGAGTTGGACACAGTACTCCAGCTGGGTTCTCACAAGAGCAGAGCAGATACACAAAATCACCTCTCTCAATCTCTTGTCAACAGCTCTTCTGATGCAGCCCAGAGTACAGTCGGTAATCCTTATTTTTCTAACCCTCTGTTTCTCCCATCCTCTAGCTCTGCCTAGCCTGAGATGTGCCTCCCAGCCCCCTCACTTTCCAGCCTCACTGCTCGTCTGCCATGTTTTCCCAGAGGAGTGAAACAAAGCACCACACAATCCTGTGTAGAATGTCTGCATGTGTGTGTGGGACTAGCAGCTGCTATGACTGGGGTAAGGGCAACAGGAATGATGGTGGGATAGGTGAAGGAAGAGTCAGAGTTGCCATGCTAGAAATACAGAGAACAGAAGTCCTGTGGTGGGTGAGCACTGTAAAGAGAACTGTGAGTTACAAATAGCCAGTCACCATTTTGACCAGGTGAATCACTGTTAAAGCTGCAGAAGCAGTGAAGGACAAAAGCTGCATCAGAATGGGAAGTCCTAAAGAAATGTAGCGGAGGAGAGAGAAAACAATGCAAGACATGGAATACTGCAAAACTTAATTAAGGTGCAGCAAAAGTTGATCAGTTGTCATGCCCTTCCAAAACATGCAGTACCTAGACATGAACTATAAGAAGAAAGAACTTAGTAGAGACTGCCCCTGCTAGGCTGATGCTAAGACTGTGCGCACTCACATCCTGGTTACTCCCTGGAAATGGAGTCCATGAGTACAGATTAATAAAGTGTAACACCTACACTTCACATCAGCAAGGCTTGTGAACTGGTCACACAGTCTGATCAGGGCTGGTGTGTCTGGCATTCCCTCCTCCTGGATAGATGGCTGACTGTTACTACCCTTCACTCTTTCCCCGAGGGTCTCTACTTGGAGCTAGCTTACACCACAGAAGATTTTCCAGTATAGCTACAATTACTGAAACCATGAGGTCAGTGTAATTTATTATAGTGTCATTTTTGCCAGTATTGTTAAACCTTCACTTCAAATGACAGAAACTATTTTAGAAAAGGAGTTTTTTTGTTACTCATTGTTTCTTCCAGCTTAGTACAGACTGATCTCCTCTCTGACAAAATTATTTGGCAAAAAAATTTAGCCTGGACTTCTTCTGCAACACTCTTGCCTTCTGCACTCTTGCCTTATTATATGTTATTATGTATGTTACCATGAAGCTGACAGTCACCAGGGCCAGGTGCATGCCCTTTCTCTGGCAGCGTCAACAAAATTGAATGGTTTAGGAAACACTGAGGGAAGTGCTTTTTGTGAATACTAAAACTGTAGCAGTTTAGTGTGGATAGATCTTTACTAGCAAACAGTATTTTCAGGTAGTGGAATAAAGCTATCTCCTACCACTAGAATAAAATATTATTTGTAAAAATACAGTTTTACTGGTACAACTGTGTCCCTGCCAGAGACTTCTGTTGACAGAGCTATGCCTGTCAGGGCTGACATCTCTTTACAGCTATGCTAGTAGATGTCAGTCCTGTAAAAGTGATCTTGGTCTCTCAGAACACACATTCACCTCTTTTCAGCTCACAGTGACAACTCCATCCCACAGCTGCATTCAGTACAGTTACTCTTAAGACAGTAAATGCAAATGAAGATGCAAATACATGCTGCAATTCAAATCAGCAAAACAATATCCTATTCTGCTGTTCCTTCCTTACAACTACTTAATGCAGACTCATAAAATTTAAGGTGAGAAGATACCTTTAGGCCATACAATCTGAGGTACAACACAGGTCAAGCAATTTAGTGTAATTAACCCTTATAATTCATAGATGAGCATGATCTTCTAGAATTCAATTTTAACTCAAAGATATCAAGTGAAGAAGCCCCCCCATTTTCCTTACTAGCTTGTAACTGTTGCCTCACATTACTGAATCCAGAGCCACAATGAAATATTTTGACCTCTGTGATGCCTCTTTCTGTGGAGGTACCTCTCCTTAACAGTTCCTTCTCTCTCTGATCCTTTCCTTGATCCTTCTTTGACTCTTTCTAAGTTCATTCTTCTCTCTTCTCCAGCAACAGAACTGCAGCCACCCTTCCAAAGCAGCATAAACCATCAGGCTGACACGCTGAGACATAGTCCCTGCACCTTCTGGTGTCCTCTGTAGGGAGCAGGAGAACAACCTTGTGTTCGCCCATAACAGAATTATCTTCAGTGGCTACTGTGAGAGGGCTTGAGTGGTGGATATTCTTATTGTATATTTTCTGGCAGCCAAGTGTTTATACTGCATTAGTCTCCACACTCTGCAAAGGTAAATAGGTTGCCTGGGCAATAAGAATTCTGCATCTGTTAGGTCTGAGGGTATTTCTTAATGAATTTATTCTAAAATACAGAGAGTAAGGGTTTTGACTGGTGTATATTTCTACATGCAAAGGTACACTTCACATTAAATTCTTATTATTTAAGCATTTACAGGAGAATCAGCCAAGCAGAAAATGGCAAGCTTGAAAGAGATACTACTGTAATTATAGAAAGACAAGAAAAAACCCAAAATTCCTCCTTACTTTAATTCTTTCTTTCTATCCCATAAAGTGTTTATGAGTAGCTGGGTTTAACTATTCCTGTATTTACTGAAGTAATCAATAAAGAAACACCTTGTGTAGAAAAGTATGCATTTTCTGGTGTTACAGCTAAAGAGAACAAATTTGAACAAATTCCTTAGGATCTGCTTTCATTATTAAAAAAGAGTCTGAATTTTTAGCTCTTCATATAACCAGTCTGTAAATCCATTTTTATTAACATCCAGTTGTCTGTCACATGCCTCAAAGTTTCCATGGGTTTCCCCATGGATATTGTTTCTGAGAACTTGACTTCAGACAGCTGGCAATTTTCATGATGAGATGTATAACAAGTGGCTGTATTGGGGTAATTTAGGATAGACCCAGTAGAACATGTGAAAGAGCTCTTGTCTCGGAGCTATTTCTCCAAATCTGAGAAATGGCTTGCAATCTTACTGATCTTCACAAGTGTTTGATGCCATTGATTTACAATTTCATATTGCAATTCTAACAGGTTAGCTGAAATAGATCATACATGTACGGAGGACATTGTTGAGTACAATATCTCCAGCTGAAGAGAATGAGATAGTTCCCTTTTCCACTTAATCATAAACGTTTCTTTAGTGGGCAATTAAGAAAAAGCAATGGCTTTATACAATTACCCCACAATGTTCTGAGATTCACCACTAAGGCATAAGATTTGCTCAGATAAAAATGATTCTATAATACAAGTAGATTTAACATCAGACTGAATGAATCAGAGTCATGAACTGGAAGCAAAGAAGCAAGAAGGAATGTCTAGCATGTTCCATCTTTGTTGTATTTCTAAGTGAAACATTAATTTGTTTTTATTGAAGAGTTGAGCTAACTATTCCAAATAACTGAAGTTAGTTGTTTATGCAGTCTTTTGAGAAAATGGGAGCAAAATACACAGTACACTTATAAAAAGAGGCAGATTACTTTTAAAGCTGATACAGACATCACCTCCGGAACAGAGGGTTCAGTCCTGCTCCATAAAAATGGCAGTTTTCATACCTGCCAACTCATGATCCCTCTGTTTTCAAAACCTACCTAGAAAGTCAGTTCCCTTTTAGCTGAGTAATGAGCTGGGGTTCGCACATCTGTAACAGAACCCACCATACTCAAGAGGCTTGCATAGTGCTTTTAATGATTATGTTTCCTGCCCAAGTAAAGTCAGCAATAAGTCTTTTAAACAGGACGAAGCACTGAATGGGGTGAAGTTCACAACAGTGAGCTTGAAAATAGACATAAAATAGAGTTCACCTAATTCATTCATACTGAATCAACCTAATTAATCACCAGTTCTCTTCACATACATGGCTCCACTGAGCTATGCAAATAAGATCCCTGTATAAGAATGATACATATTAAAATTAAATTGGCAAAGAGTTTAGTACTGTCTTCACTTTGCTTCCACTGAACGTTAATTCTTCCATCACAAGGTGCTTTGAAAATTCCCGTTCAGTGTGAGCAGCCCTGCAGTGAAGAGCAAAAAGCAAAAAGGACAAAATTATTTTGATAATTTTAGATTATGTGGCCTTTCCCAGAATGACTGCAGTCCCTGATTTGTAGCTGGTGAGAATCACCGTGGATAGCAGTTCCCCAATTAGGCTCCTTTCTTCTTGGACATATGCACAGTTTACACCCAGTGCAGAATGCTGTGGCAATTTAAATTTAAATGTGGTTAAATGAAAACCACATTTGTCCAATCCAGTCCTCTAGATGAGAAGAAAACAGCTGTAATGTGGCAAAAAGACATGCATGCATTTCCTTTTTTTGTGAAGTCTGCTAAAAAAAACAAAATCAAGATTAGAAGAATCTTAATAACATTTGTATATTACTATTTTAAAAAGAGACACAACCTGGTATTTTTCTGTTCACTTACAATTTCCCTAGAATCCATCAAGAGAGATAAAATATTGGGGATAGTCCATTTGGAATGAAAAACAAAGAGCAAAAAATTAATTAGTGCATAAAGCAAGCCTATTGTCAATCCCCAAGTCTTTGATGCCTCTGACTACAGCATCTGGATCTGTTAATGCAGATGACTCACATTCTTAAATCTTTGTTAAATAACTAGATCATATTTTGGATTAATAAAGTGGTTATTCCAATTGTGATAATACTTCTTTCTAAATTTAAGCAAGAATAAGATATTTTAAACAGATCAATCCCCACCACATGATACCTGCTGAAGTCCATCACCAAGTCGCATGGCTCACCAGGAGCAAAGACTACATCACTCAGTAAGCATTTCTAGAATCAGACTACCAACATACTGGGATTTTCTAGAGCTGCAGACCTTCATGTAGTCCATATCTAGGATGCAGAAAAAAAACCTTCATCTGAGTTTAGCTTTTTGCTTTGCTGAGGCAGGGAGAATGCCTTTCTTGAGAAATACTATGGCCTCATAATGAGGATTTGATTGTGGCTCTGACAATCAGATGTGCTGTGGCAGAGAGGATGTGAAAGTGAAGAACTCAAATGGCAGTTGGTGGTGATGTCCTGTTTGCTGAGGACAGGAGCAAGCTCAACATGACCATGGGGACCAACAGTGTAACTGACAGCTTTTTCCTGGCAACAAAGCTATTGCTGCCCCTTCTCCAGCTGATATGTGGAGCTTCTCCATCCAAGTTAACCTTCCCCTATGAAACTAGAGATTGTAGGAATTTCAGCTGCCTCCTGTGCAAGGAGTGTTCCCACTTCACTCACATAGGCAGGAATCACAGGCTCAGTTCTGCAGTATAGAGGCTCCATTGAGCCATTGTGTATGAACAAAGTGGATGGACCAGCAGTTGTAATGCTGAGACTCTGGAGGCATACCTGCAGTTCAGCATCTGCTTCACAAGTGTACACCACAGTGCAGTCAAATAAATAGGATCTGGCAAGCCCCACACCCTGGAGCTTTTACTACTCGGGGCCAGACATCCCAAACATGGATAAATTCTCTTCACTAACATATAATTAGTTCTACATCACCATTACCAACATTTAGGACCTTAGCTGATAGACTACATAAGGAGTTGTGCTTATTGAAGAGGTTACTGCCACCTACCAGCATTATTGTCCCTCTGCTGGAGTCCACTGCCTCTTCAGATGCTGGCTCACTTTATCCTAATAGTTATTTAGGCAAATTGATCTGATATAATGCAGATAGTTCAAACAGAAGGACTGGTAACCTGGCTCAGTTAATCTGAAAGGGGTTGGAGAATACACATATGAGCTACTGTACCAGCAGATGTGAGAAGCATTAATATCTGGCAGGGGAGATGCCTATGAAAAACTGGGACAGTGACTTTTTTCACTGGCTCATCTGGGCTTTGGAAGAGAACACCTGCTTATTATCTTAGCACATACATTTCTTTTGGCAGTAGTGCTGGCTAAACAGGTCCTGTTCATCTCCCCCTGCCCTCAAACCCCCTCTTTTGGTTAAAAAAAACTATACATGGGTAGTGGCTTCATGTGTTCTGCCCACTTCCTTTTGGGGGAATGGCCAGCACAGTTGGGCCGTTGGGTGAGTCAGTGCAAGGATCTGGATAAAAGTAAGTTTTCTTTCTCTCCCCTTGGGTTAGAGGCATACCACACAGCTGTACAGACCATTGCATCAGCACCCCCAAGGTCCATGCCAGGTGGTTATGGCAGTCACCTGGAGCTGGAGCTGGCACTGTAGCTGAAAGAAGTGTTCCTGCAGTCACAGCATTCCTCTTTTAGTGTTCCTGCAGTCACAGCATTCCTCTTTTGTGCCTCACTTCCTTGATGGTGAGGTGGGAGTAACTGGACTTCTCAGTTTATAGGAGCGCTTAAAGGATAAATGTATCAAAGGCACAGCTCTCAAACTCGGAAGTTGCCCCCTTGGGAGAGTGCAGCATGTGCCAGGTAGCAATGGAGAAGTCTCAGGAAAATTTCATCTGGCCTCTCCCAACTTTCTCTTCCCTCATCCTTTTTTATCCTTTGCAGTTCCTCGTTGTCCTCCCTGAGAGTATCTGCTTTGCATCCCTACGCTGAGAGGATGAAGGAAATTGGCACTGGGGTGAACTTTGTTGGAAATTGGAAGGAAGGACACATTTGTAGAGAAAGCAACACTATGAGGGACACTTACAAATTGTACAGTATGACTAAGGGGCTAAGGCAGATGCAAGTTGGGCTGCAGAAATCTGGAATTACCCAGGGAATGAATGAGCATATATGAGTAAAAGGGTGGGGAATAGAAATAAGGTGGGAGAAGGAGGGAAATGACAATTACAATGAAGGAGAAAGGTGCGGGTCCAGCTAAAAGACTCGGAGCTGCTGTATTATAGATTGTTAACCATCAAATATTACAGAAGTGGGTCAGAAAGGGAGTGCATCAGGCAAAATCATTATTTTGTCACCCTTGCAAACATTCAGAATTGCATACACACTACAGTTACAGAAATCGTTTGCAAAGGAAAAAAAAAGTGCTATCTCCTATTAATATCCATGCATTTCTGCCTACACATATAAATATCCTACAGACAGTTTTTTTCTTGGTGAAAACACACAGGCCACAGTAATCTGTTCCTAGAAATAGCACTTGATAAAAACTTTAGTCTATAGGTAAATTAGCACTGAGATACATAAAACGAGTAACCAAACTGTGGAAAAAGTTTAGGAAAATAAAACCAGAGCTTTTATTTTTTTTTTCCTTTGGAAGATCCAGTGTGTTTACAGCTAAGGTAGTAATCTTGCTTATTTTATGAGTGTGAAAGCTGCATATTGTCATTCTGAGTGTCTTCCATGTATCAGTCAACCCTGCATGCTGCAGCTGAGGGTAAAAAGGACCTCCAACCAACGTGCAGATGACAGCAAGTATTTCTTTTGGTTCTCCAGGTGTCTCTTGCACATCAGCCAAAAAAAGATTTGCCAAAGGTGGGAGTTGAGGAAAAAATCATTGATAGAACACTCTGTGATCGCTGTTGTACCAAATCCCATTTAAGTTTTCTACTTTATAAATGAACTGGACCATAAATTACACAAAGGAAGACTGGTCTTTTTCTAGTTTTCTCCCAAATGCTGTGATTTTCCTAGACAATCACACAGGATTCAGAAATGTGTCAGTGTCATTCAATTTAAGGGCTCAGATTTCACTGGTGGGTAAACCCAGAAACCAACAACCCCTAGGGTTACTGCCAAGTGGAAGATTTTGTTTTGGTTTAGAAAATTGGTTGGGCTGCCATCTCACCTAAGTACAGACTTGAGAGCTTATTTTTCCTATAGGCCTTGGTCCACAGAAGCACTTGATCAGGGCTTAACTTTTAAGGGATTTAGTGATCTTATTGACTTCAGTGGATGATTCCCATTTGTAAAATTGAGGTATTTAAACATTCCGTAGAAGTGGTCTAAACACAGCAAGGAAAAAACCCACTAATCTTGCATGTCCATAATAAAATCATGTATGACATTCTTGAGATGGAGATGGTGATGTTTTGAAGTCCTTTTGTTTACATATTGCTGGAAGAAATTGATTAAATTGCCCAGGATTAGTGGCTGCTAAAGACAGGATTTTAATTAAATGGCAGAATGTAAAACTCTCTACATGTTCTAGGCCACAATCTGTTGGTATAAACCATGTTTTTTTCAAAGTTCAATATGACAAGCTAAAATAAAATTACACTTACCTACAGGCTTGACACCTATCAGATTCTGGCTTAGCTGGATATCAACTGCAATTGTTTACATATTCCATTTGTGACTGAAATGTAAATATTATCTGTTAAAGAAAACACTACTGTATTACATTTATATGATGACCACATAAGGGTTCTCTTAAATGCAAAATCCCATTACTATAGCTTCAAATACCAAGCCTAATAATAAAGCTAAAAATCTGAGCTAGCTGCTTACTTCTCTGTGATCTGATTTATGCCTCATTGAAATCAAGTAAATGATTTGCACTGATTTCACAATGATTTCGATTGGATGTTTAACTATTGATCACTCAGTAAAAAACACACACTCTTTTATTTCTCATTAAATCTAACACCAATCTAAAATAAGGGAATCAAGCATTACAGTGAATTTTGACAACTGCTTTATCAAACTGCACAGTGGATTTAAATATAAAGTACAAGAACTCAACAAAATGATTTTGTGGCATGCATGGATTTTTCACAGTCTTGTGTGTATCCAGGTCAGATGGAACAGGCTCTTGAACCTCTGACTGGATTTTTACCTTACTGAAAAAATTAAAGATAATACTGTTTCTCCCAATACCTCTAAAATGGTGCCTCAGAGCTACTACAATATTGGTTTGTGTTCTGTATCTCTCTATACTGTTGTTCTTTGTATGATTTAAAACCTACTGCTCTGACCAGAGGGCTGCTGGGAAAGGCATCCTACTTCCATGGGGTCAAGCTACAGACAGGCAACCTAGGGGATCTGTACGGGTGTTGGAGCCAAGGAAATAAACACATAACCCACAGAAAGTTTAGAAAATTATGTTGTTTGTCCCAGAAAGAGATCCCAGAGCAAAGGAGAAAGAAACCACGCTTAGCCAGTATGGGTTTATGAAAAATGATGAAATTGAAGGAACAATAAAAATGGAGCTAAAGTTGAAACTGTGCACATGTAATATCAAATATCAATGCAATCATTTTGCAGCAGATAATATTCATGGCAATTAGAGAATTTTACATTATATTATAATAAATTCATAATTCATGCATACAATGAGAGCTTTTGGAAAGGAGCATTTGAATTTCAAAAACATTAGCAGTCCTCCACATCCAAGAAAAGATGGCAAAAGGAATTTCAACATTATTTACTAGATCTAAGAAAAAAAAAAAAAAAAAAGACTGAAGCTGAGTTGTTGCTTTGTGTTGTGCTTCCCTCGCACAGACTGCAGTGCCTTCTGTCTGCTTCAGGGTGTGGCATCTGCCATTGGGGAGGAAAAACTGGCATGTGTTGCCTTTTATAGCAGACTGATTTCATTATGCCCAGGGCCTCGATTTTACAGCCTCTTCCTCCAATCTTGTAGCCAAGTGACTGAAGCGAATGGGAGGAAAACGAGTTTGTGGCATAAACTCTTCTGTGTAAAGCCTATTTTTTTTTTCTTAAAAATTTCTTTCACAGGGAAAACAGACTCAAGTAGATTTGTGTTAAAAATTTGAGTGTTATTTTCCTGATGAGAAAAAGTTGCAGAGCACATCTGGAAGTGTGCGATACACTGTCCTGAATCTATCCACTCATTCTATCAGATTTTATATATATATAAATATATATATATATATAAAATGCATTCTTGCTTGAATATAAATGTTGCAAACAATAAATATGCAATTGATTTTCTATTTTATTTGAGTACACATGTAAATAAGTACATGCAAGTAGACATCTATATTTATATTTGCATATGAAAGACTTCAAAAAATCAACTTACGTGGCTAATGTGTATAATTAGCCTGTATTTGAATGCAGAAAAGAAGAAAATCCAGGAGAAAATGTCAAAAAGGCTCACAAACAAAGATGTAGTATTCTCTTGGCAAAAGCAGATGAATGATTTGGCTTGAATTCATCCTACAGTTCTGTTATTCTCTCTCCTACAAAGATGATATACCCCTTTCTAGCAGTTTGCATAGAATTGCAATTTGTTGTTGTTACCGACTGTAATGACCTTTGGGGATGCACCTGATTCCACCCACTAGAATTATTCACCATTTTTTTTCCTGCTCAATGTTTTTTTACTAACTATATAACATTTTTGAACTTGCATACACTATTGGGAAAAAAGAAGAGAAAAAAAAACTATTGTAACAGGAACACAGGAACATTAGCAAGACGTACTTGCTGTGCACCACGACTTTTCAAAACTAACTCTGTAATGGAAATGAGACAGAACTAAAATTAATAGACAAGGAAATCACATACATTTATCAATAATCTCTGCTTGCAATTCAGCATTATCACATGAATCTTTTGCTCTTTAATGTTTTCATAGTGAATTCAAAAGACCTTACATCCCCACAACAGTGTCTTTCTTGATGCGCTGCATTCTCCTCTGCCATTATTACTCAATCTCCTATTTACCCATTTTGAAATTTGAAAATGTGCTTACCTTTAACAGAGCACATAAATACATTTGTTTAAAACAACATGTTTTGGACCCTTACTTAGACTGAAAACATTTGCTAAATCCAGGTTTGCTGTATTTGTAGCCAAGTATTTGATCTCCCAAATGTTTTCATTAGTTTGAACGCAGTGTACAGCTATTACTCTTTCTTATAATGGTATATCACCTGTATTAAGGTACCTATATTAAAAAAAACCCTTCAAGTTGTTCTGAAAGGTGGTTCAAAAATGTAGATCAGCAGCATCATTCCATTTGGAGCAAGAGTTAGTAGATTTGCCTATTCTGGGGTTTGTGTTACTAGGATTTTATTAATATCTTGTTTGGGGAAACACGAGACCAAAAATGTCTCACTCTCCTTGATCAACCCCTGTTGATCGTCAAGTACAAGTACAAAGAACATACTGAAAACAGCCCTATGTAAAAAAGCATCATCAGATGAAATGATCGTTACAATTTGGAGACAGAAGGACAATGCGGCCGACTGCAAAGACTCCGCTGCTGCATAATTTTTGGTTAAATTTTATAACCGTCTGCACACACGGCTTTTCGGAGGGGAAAAAAAAAAAAAAGTCCTATTTCTTCGGTGACCCAGCAAAGGCTTCCCTGCCCTGGGGATACAACCAAGCGGCTTGTGAGCAGGACACGGGGAGCTGGGGTGAAGACGGGGACAACAACGGACAGACTTCCAGCCCCTCAGAGTTGGCCCGATGCCTCCGCTCCAGCGCGGCCGGGCCTCGGCGGCCGCCCCTCCATTCCCCTCCCGCCTCAGAGCCCCTGGTCGTTCTCCCCGCATCGTCGTCGGTGAGGCCCGCCTCGACATTCGCCTCACTGCAACCCCCCGCCGCCAGTTCGGAGGGCCGTAGGGGGAGTCTTCGGCGGTCACACGAGTCGGACTAGAGGCAGGAGCAGGCGCGGAGGTCGCACCCCCCCGGTCCTGCCCTGTCCTGTTCCGTCACGTCCCGTCGGGGAGCGGGAGTCGGTGCGGTGGGAAGTCCAGTCCGCGTTTTGCGAATGCTTGTGAGCAATCGGGCGGAGGGGGCGATGGCTGTCGGCGCTGGCTGGCTGGCTCCCTCATGCCATGCTGGGCCAGCGCGGCTTCGCCAGACGTGTGTTTACCCATATCCGGGTTAGAGAGGAAAGGAGGAAAGAAGGAG
>VZTY01008142.1:242343-316280 GCA_013400935.1 Turnix velox | reverse complement strand
ATGATGATGGGCCCCGGCGGCGGGGCTGGCCTCGGCAAGGCTGCTGCTGGCGCGGCGGCCGGCGGCTTCTCGCGGGTCTCCGGGCAGAACCAGCACCCGTCCGGGGCCACCCCTACCTTGAACCAGCTTCTCACTTCCCCCAGCCCCATGATGCGGAGCTACGGCAGCAGCTACCCCGACTACAGCAGCCCCAGCGCCCCGCCGCAGCCCCCGCCCCAGGCAGCGGCGGCTGCCCCAGGAAGCCAGCAGGCAGCGGCGGGCATGGGCATGGGCAAGGACATGGGCGCCCAGTATGGAGCGGCCAACCCGGCCTGGGCAGCGGCGCAACAAAGGAATCACCCAGCGATGAGCCCCGGGAGCACCGGGCAGGCCATCGGCAGGACACAGGTAATTCCCCACGCTTCGTCCGTGACGGCTCCCTGCCTCTCGTGTCGGGGTCATAGTTTCTTTATGATTTACTTTTTGCCCCACTCCCCTCCACCCTCCTTTTTATTGTTTATTTTATTTATTATTTTTTCTTTTATATATTTTTCCTCTGGGCCGGTCCTGCTCATCGGTAGCTGGGGGCTGGGTGAGGGGGAGGGGAGCGGCGCACAATGCGCGGCCCCGGTAGGGCGGGCGGCCACGGAGCGCGGTGGTGGCCGCCGAGTTCGGGCCGTTCTCAACCTCCGCTCATGGCTGGGGTTTTTTTTCCTTCTCTTTTTTTTTCTTTGTTTTTTGGTTGTTGTTGTTGGGGGTGTTTTTTGTCCTCCGCTTTGAAACGGCGGAGGGGGGACACGGGGCCTGGAGGACGTGTGGGGTGTGTGTTTTTTTAATCGACGTGTGAGACCCGAGGGTTCGCATTCGTGTTCTTCCGTGGGGCGGGTTTCTTTCTTTTTTACCTCCTTCTCCTGCACTCTGTTTACACAGATATTTTAGTATTTTTTCAAAATTATATTTGTTTTTAGCCGAACGAGTCGCGCCATGATTAGTTTTATCACTGGCTGGATTACCGCAGTGAAACCCGCGGCACGCGGCCGGGCACCTTTTTTCTTTTTATTTCCTCCCCCTTCCTCGACCTTTCTGTGGGAAGAGCGGGCGTGTGCCCGCGGCATTCCCCGGGCGGCGCGGTCCGGGGAGCGTGGGGCGCCTCGGTCCGGTGACCCTCACGGGGTGAACGTGCCCACCCGCAGGAGCCGCGCGTGGGTGCGCGCGCGCATCGCTGCACTTTTCTCCCCGGGCGCACGCGGAAATCCAAACCGGGTTGGTGTGTGGATATGGAGGCGAGAGAAAAAAAGCCCAAACCACGAAAAATCCCCCTTAAAAGAAGGAAAAGTCCTTGGCATTAGCAAAAGGGTCGCGGCCGCTGGCCCGGTCCCAGCTCGGTAATTCCGCCAGTCGACGAATCGGTGTTTTTCTATCGATCGATAGACGGACGGGCGCGATGCGATGGTGGTGGTGCGGCGGGCTGCGCGGCCCAGCGTCGTTGTGGGGCGGGGGCGGGAAGACCCGGGGCCGTCGATGCGGCCGGTGCCGAGTGAGCAGCCCCGGGTCTCCTCCTACTCCGCCAGGTTCGGAATTTGAATTGTGGAGGTAAACTGGCTGCAACCGTCTCCAGACAGCTGCCTCCGAGTTGACATCTAATCTGCCATCTGATTGGCTCCCCGCTCGCCATTGGGCACCTCGCACCGCTGATGTAAATAGAAGCGCTGAGCGGCGCAGGCACTGACAAACCCCCGCACAAACAACGCCGGCGGCCGCGCACGGGACGGGACGGGACGGGACGGGACGGGACGGGACGGGACGGGACGGGACGGGACGGGACAGGACAGGACAGGACAGTGGGGAGGAGCGGGAGGAAAGGGAGGAAAGGGAGGAAACATGAGGCATCGGCGCGGTGAAAGGCCAGGGGCATCTTCCCCTCGTCCACTTCGGTTACATGGCGCGGGCGTTCTGGGCATCGACTTGTTATTTGTCTTTGGTTTGTTGTTGTGGTTTATTTTATTTTATTTTTAAATTAATTATCTGCTAATTGGAAAGTGGGGACACCGTAGCGCTCCAAGGATTCGGGTTTCAAGTTGCCGCCCGTCGTGCATCTTAAAAACCCCCGCATTTTCGTTGCGGTTTGTGGCCGTTAGCAAGGGATTGGATTATTGTAAAAAAAAAAAAAAAAGAGAAAATAAGAATCAATCCAAATACTAATTTCATTACGTTTCTGTTAGCTTGGTACCTAACCCGTGCATGCCTCTTGAAAAACATCTGTTTTGCATGTAACTGCTGTGGGTGAGGAAAAGCCGTGTTTTGTAGAAAGCCGTTCTGTCAGAGGTTGCATTTGTTTCATCTCTCAGCGAAACCTGATGTTTAGGGGGGAAAAAATTAATTTTGTGTTTGAATTGTGGTTAGAATACTACAAGTAGCATCGGGAGTTGTTGATCTCATTATTTTTCTACAGAAGTATGAGATTAGGCTTGAATTCTCAGTGGGAAAGTGAATTTTGTTAAATGGAGTAGTGCATTAGAGTTTTATGGGTTTCTTTTCCCTTTAACAAGATCTTTCTATTAAGAACTGTTAAATCTTTTAATAGCTTTTAACAATGAGGACCGGCAGGAACAAATGTAGGTGTATGCTTTTGAAATGTTCAGATAGCTGAATCTTTCCATGAAGTAATGAAACGTGGAGAAAATATCTCTTAATATTGTGAACCATGTATTAATCCTGAAAAAATAATAGTGATAAATCAGAACTCTGGATGGGCTGGCTGCATGTGTGTTTGTCTACTTCCAGCAGACCACTTCTGTCACATTTTAATTTTTATTCCATTTCCTTTTTTTTTTCTTCCAGGGAAATAAGATTTTTTTGTGTGTGTGTTAATTTTTACTTTTTAAAATTTGTGCTGGTGAAAGGGTCACTGTAATACATAAGGTAATCAGGCTTCATATGCGTGACTTTTCAGAATTAAATAAACTGTGTGTTGTCGATTTTAAATACATGTAGTTTAGAATTTGTGGCTTTAAAAGCTAGGAAAATTGTCATTGGACATATAGAGTACATGTTAGTTCAGAGTGCTATTTCTTCATGGCAGGATTTGTTTAAAGTAATTTATTTTTATTGGAGGAGTGAGAGTAACTTCGTTATGTGCTCAGTATTAACTTTAGAAATACTTACATTGATGAGTTTATGACCCTTCTCACAGGTTTGTGGCATAAGAATTAGGATGCAGCTTAGAAGTAATAGTCTGACAAGGGCACAATTTCTTTGATTTTTTCTTTTTAATAGGTTTTTTTCCTTACGATATTTGTCATGAAGGCATGTTATCAGTCTTCTTTATGTTATGATTTTTCTATCTAACCATTAAGTGGTTGATAGAATAAATTTTCCCTGGTTTTAAATGAATACTCTTCATATATAAAGTAGCTTCTGTCAAATGAAACCCTCTTACCATTTGCTTAAAGTTCATAATTATTTTTGTACATTCTTTTTTGGTTTTGTTTCCCACCTGACAGTCTTCACATATGTTGTATCATTAAGTAGGGAAATTGACTGCTTTTTGAAAGAAAAGAAGGTAACATTCAGTCCACTATGTGAAGAGAAAGCTTCTGGGTTTTGTTTTTTTTTAATAGTCACCTGTGTGTCTGCTCTGTATCTCTGTATGCATCTTTGCACATCATATAATGATCGGCCCCTATGCCCATAAGAAACTATTGTGCTGTAGGCTACAACATCGAGATAGTTGCTTGGGAAATTCTTGCTTCAGCCTGGGTAATTTTTGTAGTGTGCAGAACCACAGCATCCCACTCTGAACTGACTTTTGTGTTTGTCCAGCCTATTAAATTATTTCAGAAAATTTTGCTTCCATTTCAGTTGATCTCCTTGTCCAATTGTGAAGCAAGATGTAAGCTCGAGAAAGAGGCCTCTTGTTTCTGAAGAAACAGCCTTTTTCAAAGCAGATCGATATCGCTCATGCAGATACATTGATTTGATTGTGGAGGAGTTGTGTGGTGCTAGTGCTGCACCTTGTCATTCAGTTATTTTGATTATTGATTAATTCCTGTCAGCGTTCACATATTTAGAATCCTGAGGCTCCTTTTATTCTTTGCGTCTGATTTGCACTGCAGCAGTTTAACGTGTTAGCTGGCCTCTGTGTTTGTGCTTTATGTATACCTTTCTCCTTTGTGCACATGTCCAAGATGTACATCCACCGACACAGAGAGAAAGAGAGAGCCTCTGAGAGAGCCTGATGACTATTATGTACAGTCTTTTCAGGAGTAACCTGTATAGCATCAGGTGTATAGTAAGTGCTAGGATCAAAAATATCGGCTGCTCTGAGTCTGTGTGTCTGTCAGACGTTGCTTTTGGAGCGAAACAACATGGAATGTGCCCGATTTTGCAGCTCTTTTTATGCCAAGTAGATTGCCTGTTTGGGGAGTTCTGTCTAAGGCAGGGCTCTAGAATCATGCCCTGTCCCTGAAGGGCATTAAACAGCTGTTAGTGTGGTGAATAGATTCTTGATGTCACAGTGGGAGAATAAAATACATTTTTCCCTGTGCATTTTTGAATAAACAGTGTTACTTTGCTACTTAGAAGTAGCAAATTGCAATATTATCAGTTGGTAGCATCTGTATGTATGTAATAACGATCTATTTGACACTTTGTGGTTTGGTGTTCAGTAGTTTCTGTAGTAGTGCTTATGTCTACATGTTAAACAGCAGGACTCTGTATGTGAGATACAATAAAGAGAAATGCAAACCTGCCTCCCTATTACCACATCCATTCTGTAGGGATTCTGCAACTAAGCAGTCAATTGCTGTTCTTTTAGAATTCTCCTCCAAATTTTGCTCTAAAGGTTGAGTGTTTAACTCTGCTAAATTTTCTGGTTAGAACGTGTAATGTAAAATTTTTGAAATTACTAAACATAGTCTTTCTGGTGCTGCTGTTTGCCTCTGAAATGTTATCTTTGTTAAAACTAGATCAAATCTGTGCAATGAAAACAAGTTTCAATAGGTACGGATAGGTCTCTTGCCTTTCTTACTTTTGCATCCTGAATATTTTATCTAACATTTTGAAATTCTCATTGTTAGCATGAGTATGGAAGAAGTTTATCTATCCTTACTTCCCTAAAATTGTACCTGTGTCCTTACTAGTTTTATCTTATTGCTTTTTCAAAATGTGCCATTTATCAGGAGGCTTTGAAGATTCTCTGTGGATATGTAAAGTAGTGTTGCCACTCTTGCTGTGCATGCATGCTCAAGGCTGCAGAACTTAAGTAGCATGTGTTTGTGGTAGGCTGCCTTGCTAGAATATATTTTAGAGTTGTGATTATTAAGGTACTTGGGAAAAAAAAATCCTTTTTTCTTTCAATTTTGGGGCTATTTACATAGTGCTAAATACATGTTTTGGTAGGATTGAATGAGGAGTTTAATTAAACTTAAAAATATACCTTAGTGGTTTTCAAATTTGTTTTGAAAACTAGTAATAGAATTTTTTAAGTGGTGCTAAGCAGCATTGTTTCTCTATTGCTTGGTGCTGAGAAGTAAATAAGTCATACATGAAAATCTTGTGGAGGAAATTGTGTTTGATCCTTACTTGTTAATAAATTTGAATACTATTTTTTAGTAAACTTGAAAGGTTTCTGTACATCTGATGTGTGTTTTGTCATTTAGATCATAAGGTTGCCTTTCGATTTTTTGTGTTACTCAGACATACCTGTTTGTGCTCAGTTTTATGCACCCAGACCCTGATGAGCTGGCACAGTGCCGGGCATTTGTGCTCCAGCTGGACCAGAAGATTTCTGTCGTTGCACTCCCAGTTCTGAGAGCATGCTGTCCACTGATCCACCAGGAACAATCTTTATCCAGGAGTGGCAAACCCATCCAGGGTGGTGTTCTACTGACATAAAGGAATCCTCAGAAAGGAATGTATCTCAAGATACCTGCATAATTTTTGAACAGCGTATTTTGGGGACAGTAGATGGCTAATTTGTACCTTTAGGTAGCTTCATTTTCTCAGTAACAACATTCCAAGTACTTTTGATCTGTACACTGTCTTTAGTGGGCCTTGCACTGGAGTTGGAGATGATTATTCCTGTTTTACAGGGTGGGAAAACTGCGGCATGCAACATACACCTTCCTTCAGGCAGGCACATCTTAGCACAACTGGAAACAGTTGTCTCTTGGAAATAAATATGGTCTTGATGCCATAAACTTTAACTTTTGAATAAATCTAGTCTTACTGCGAACACATTATATTCTGGGAGATTTTAAGCTTTACAGCCATCTATTCAAACAGCTGAGAAGACAAATGACTGAGCGAAACCAGGGATTTGTTTGTGTTGTCAATGTGGTCACCTTAAACTAAAGGCACTGACATCTGAAATTCAAGTGTTATCATTGTGTTTGTACTCTGTATCACCTATATAAAGTCACCGCATTTCTCATTGAAATTAAACTCTGAGGAAAATTGAGTTGAACAAGTGCCCAGGAGCTTAGCTGGTGTTGCAGAACTTGCCCTCTGATGAATATTATGTGTGTTGGGCTGTGTGAGTGTGTGTGTTCACAAGCTTCCTTATCATAAGGTCCCGTTGTCTCATCTGGCAGATTCATCATCACCATTCTTAAAGGGACTGTATTCGATGCAGAAATCACAATTGTTCCTTGTTTACCTTGTTTTAGTAGGGAAAGTTGTTCTTACTGTAAATATAAAGTACCTTTTAGCAGACTATATTCCCTATATAGATAGGTAGCTTAGTTCATCTGAAGGTGCCTTTAGTATTTAAAAAATTGTATAATCTAAGAACATTAGGTTGATGCTATTAGCAAAACGTTTCATATATGTTTATTAAAGGCAATGTGAAGTTTGTGTAAAAGTTTTCACTATTCAGGATTTGAAAGGGTATAGTTAGTTTCTGTATAAACTACAAACCAAGTTATGAGGCTGCTGTATTTTTGAATGGGTCCTGGCCAATTTCAATTAAAAACAGAGTTGGATGGTTCTGCAGTGTGTGTGTAAGGACTGAGCATGTGTAGAAGTTTGTAATCTATTTATCTATTTTCTTTTAGGAAGTGTAGTGTTAATTATGTTACTAATAGAGACTTGTTAGATTCTATTTTCAACTGTTGCACTTAGGATTTTTTTTTTTTGTGCAGGCTTTGTTCAGGATTTCTTTGGGGTATCTATTTACTTAAAATATATCTTCTGTAGCAGTGGTTTCTGTTTGACGTTACTCATTTCTTTAGCTATATTAGTTACAAAATGGTTTTGATTCTAACAAGTTACTGAATCAATGTATTTGCCTTTTAAAGACAATGTGGCCTGGTCCACTGTGAAATTCTGTTGTAGCTACACAGTTAACATTCAGGGAATTAATTGCGTCTTTGACTAATAGTGTTGTGGCAAGCCTCTTTTTGTTTAGGTTGCCATATGAGTGGTAGTGTAGCTGCACTATCAAAATAACACCCTTTACAAGTAGCCCCTCATGAGAGGCTAACAGGTATGGCCATTAAAATAGGGATGATTTGCTGAGTTTTTTACAAAGCAGAAAGGTCCACAGCATGAGTTGGTCATGTTTTAAAAGTACTGAGTATCCTGCAGCGGGAAGAGAGCTATCTTGCTGTAGGGCAGTCCCTGGCACAGCAGGCTTTCACCAAACGACCTGAATTTTTAACCTGATTATTTTTTTTTTTGTCTGAGTCAAGAAAGAAAATTGGTTCAGAAAATCCCAAAAGGAGTGATGCTGTTTTACAACATAATTGTAGCCATGTGTGCTGTTCCGAGTGTGGATATGGCTTAATTCACAGATTGATTGAGATGGAATAGTGCCTTCTTTACACAAGCAGTGGATTCAGCCATGGTAAATAAATTATGTGATTTCAGGAAAATGGTATTAAGTAAAGGACAGCAATTCTGGATAACTGTCTGCTGACTGCATCATCTAATGGTAGCTGGTTTTACTCTTGAACGCCTCGGTTTCCTTGTGTTAAAGTAATTTATTTAATTATTTGAGTTTGATGTGCAATTTTAATTACAGCTTTGTGCAGATTAAACTGGCATTCTAAATGCTTGTTCTTTGTGAAGGTAACCAGTCTGCACTGTGCCTTCCTCTCTCTCTTTGGATAGGATCTGAGACTAGGTGTTCCCAACATTGATTATATTATTTGGTTAACTTGTCAGACTTACTTGTTTAAGCAAGACACTGGAACATCAGCTCTGAAAATTTCTTTTGAAAGCACAAGGACAGGATTTGTAGTTCTTAAATTTTATTCTTTTAAAGTTAAAAATAAAGATAAGGAGGTTTGTTTTGACAGCATCAAAGGAATATGCTGGTTTATTTGCAGCCTTTGATTTGGGTGGAATGTTGGGAGCTCTGTATTTATTTTAGCAATTTATGTTGTGAATATTTTGGGTATTCTCTGTTGATATGAAATTGATGTCTTACTTTCAGGCATGATTTATGGAAAATAATTGCGGGGTTTTTTTACTGTTTTGGGGTTTTGTAGTTACTTGAAATTCTCAGCTTAAGAAATACAAGCATGTTCTTTAGGGCTGCTGGTGGTTTTAAGATATTTACAGATTGTCATAGAGGATATTTAAAGACATTTCTGAAAAATGCAGTTAAGTATATTTGAGTTATGTACCAGCAATAGCAAAATTATTTTCCTTGACGATCTTACTTACATTTCGGAGTCTTTCCTTTGTATAAACTAAAAGGTAGATTACTGTGAGGCAAATAATTTCATGGTGCCCTATAGTCAGCATCAATGAAAAGTGCATGGAATATGAAGATAGCTATTAGCTACTGGTTGCATTCTGCTTTCTGTATTTTGTTTCAAACCAAAGTTTTGCTTGATTGAGGCATTTCCAGCCTGCATAAACGCTGGCTGGTGATGGAGGTTTCCCTGGAGAGGAGAGCAGGCGGTGTTCTGGTGCCTCACGACCAAACATGGTGTTTGTATCATCAGTAGAAGTTTCACACATGAAGCAAACTAGTTAGCTTCTATAGCATCACATAATCAAAATTTTACCCTTGCCGCTGCTAGAAGCTATCTATTGCTTTTCAACAATCTCACTTGTTGGGCAGTGGGCCAGGGCCTGTGAGGAGGCCGCTTACATGAGCCTGAGCTCTATTCTTCACCTCCCTGCTGGAGTACCCTGACCTTCACATATGGAGATTAGCGTGTGTGCCCTTAATGGAAACTTGCTGCCTCAGGAAGAAAGGGCTTTAGGTTGGTTTGGTGTTTTGTTTTGTTTTGTGGGGGTTTTTTCCTCCCTTTTTTTTTTGTTTTTGGGGTTTTTTTCCCCTTTATATTCCTTGAGGAATTTGACAGCTTATTCAGACCTGACCTGGGCGGAGGTGAGGCAAAGAAATAGGATTGGGATGGCATGAGGGCCGGTGATGCATGGAGGTTGTGTGTACGCAAATAAGGGGAGGAGTGTGTGTGGGCAAGGAAGGGCTATTATGTGTTTAGGGATGTGTGTATGTGAACAGGCTGCTCTCCTGACTGAGGAAGAGGAAAGGAAGTGCTGGACGTAGAGCTGGTACGGGAGACAAAAATGGAAAGGGAGAAGTTCTTGATCATGTATCACATAGCTGCTTTTCAGAGAAGGTTTGATTCTGTTTGGCCCTCTACTTTCACGTTTTGAAAACAGCGCAGAATATTTCATGTGGTTTTCTTGGAGTGACACTTTTTTACACTAAAAATTGTATATTTGTTGATAAAGAGATAATATATTTTTTGTCTTGTACATTATATTTTTGTTTACTATATATGTATTTTTTTTAAATCCTGGAGCTAACCTGCATCACTTGTGTTAGTTGTCTGAGTTACCACAAATGCATTTTTCCTGCTAACAAGCTAACTTTTGTGTTATTTTTGATTTTTTTAACATTGGAAAGTACTTTTTTTGTTGTTGAACATGTGGTATGGGGGGAAGTAACACTATGAAGTATTTTGTTGTGGGTTTTTTTAAGTATTAAAAACACATTTAGCTTTCCTAATAAACCTCATAACTAGACCTTTTAATGAATTGATGTAAATAGCAATTTCACTAACTGAGATCCAACCACAATGAAAAAAAACACATTTAAAATCCTTCCAAAGAAAAGGTCCCAACTTAATTGAAATCTTCCTTTAAAGAGGAGGGGTTGATTGGGGAGCATCCGAAGAAAACTGTCTTACATTTTATAAGTGTCATCTTGAAGTGCTCAGTGTGTTGGTGGAGTTGCCAGCATTAAAAATAAAAATTTTTCCAAGAATTAGCCAGGAATCTGAGGGATGCCACAGCCCAAGCTGTTGAGAGTTCTACGTATGAATGCTGGTGACAATTTGTGATGTTTTTGTGGATCAGTTGAGACCCTCCAAAGGTTTTAGGCTTAGGTACACAGGTTAGTTGTTACATATATGGAGGGGGGGACTCAGTTGTTCATAAGAAATTTATCCAATGTGGTAATTTATAAACAAGAAGTGGAGAGGGATTGCCTGCCTTAGAATGTCTTTGCATAGTTTTCTCCTTATCCTTGTCTTTCTCACTTTCCAAATCATTGGAGTGGTGGAAAAGCCATTCTTACTGTCCTTTGCCATTTTACAGCTGTGTAAAAAATAGGTAGTCTGACCATGTGTCCGGAGAGAGAATAGCTCTTGAGTGACCCTGGTACCCATTCCTCCATCAGACTTGCATTTGCTCCTCTCTGTCCTCCAAGGGCTCTGCACGAAAGTTGTTGGGCAAAGAGTGACAGCAGGGATAATGCCTGTGCAGCTTCCTGTGCAGGCTCTTTTCATGACCGGAGGACAAGTTGCATTAAGAAAAGAAAGAAAAGACAAGCCATCAAAAAACAACCAAGCAAGCCCCCCAGTCCTGTCAAGACTTATCAGAGAATTGTGAGGATTGTACAGGTAATCTGTGAGTGGTAGGGCTGTTTTTTTTCAGGTTCCTCTACTGCTTGTTATCTAAGTAATAGCAGACATAGGGAGAAGAGGGAAACAAATAAAGGAAACAAAACCAAGCTGGAATGTAAGTGTGACATGCACGTTTTCTTTGGTTTTTACCTAGCATGGCAGCTGTAATTAAAAACCTCTCTTTCTATGTTTGCCCAAAAGATATTCAGAAAGATGTCAGCATGAAAATTGAAGTGTGGTTGTTGTATGTTGTATGTGGAAAGTGTAGAAAAGACAAGAATTGAGAATACTCTGTATGTAATTGTTTATGTTGAGTAGTGAATGTGATGTGCTAGACGTAGTCTTTGCGGATTTATAGTACTCGATATTTCATATATTTCTTTTCCTTTTAATTCTCTTCAGATTATTGGCTTAGTGAAAAGCAAGGTGGCAGCAATTATTGGTTATTATTCCACGCCATCCTACTTTATTTGTGCAAATATAACTTCTTAAGATGGTGAATGGAGTCTCTTTTAAAATTTAGGTGAGTTTTTGTTGTTCTAGAAAAATGCTGTCAGAATTTAGAGACTGGAGCAATTCCTTGTGTGGTATTACCCAAATAGTATTGGTGTGCCTCTGCAACAACCTAGATGTTTATTTGCAACAGTTCTTGTTCTTTAAAGTCTCAAATTTATCTGTGATAGTTACTTGTCTTTAGGTTTGAAAAAGCTGAGTCTGTCTTGCCCTGTTTTTGTTCCTTCTTTCCATTGCTTTTTAATGATCAGATTGAACTTCTTTACTTGAGGTTGATGTGCTCCTTGAAGAGATAGAGGAGGAAAATAGGCTGCAGCTGGTCATGACATCATAACATAATCTACTAATACTTAAAAATTTCTGATGATGTTTTTACTTTCTTGAAATTGTTTGATTAACATATAATTGTCTGTCTTACTCAAGCAACTTGTCTCAGAGAGGGTGTCAGAAAAAGGTAGAAAAGTAGTTTTTCACAGGCAAAGTAGGGCTATATATCCTACTCTATACAGACAACGAACGTGACCTTTTTATTCTTTTTTTTTCCACAAACTTTTGCCTGACACTGAGCATTCAATAGTATGTTTTGTCTGTCATTTTTAGATTAATTCTTGTGAGCAAGTAGGGAATATTTCTTTACATTATTTTCATTCTTTAGACATTCATCAGCAGATCCAAGTGGGTATTTCTTAAAAAAGACTGCTTTTTATTCCTCTTGAGAAGGATCCTTTGGAGGATCATGGGCTGAAACAAAGAGCAAGTTAGCAGGAGATAGACAGTTAACATAAGTTTATAAGAAAGTATTTGTTGAACTAAATGGACCTGATCTTTCTGTGAGATACCAAGACAGAATTTCTGTGGGGGGAAAGTGAAGAAAATGTGAAAACTTACTTACCTCTGCGTTTTCCCACAGCCTTTAGTTTAGTGTGGTTAAGAGATTTTGCACCAAGGGAATTCTCTAAAGGCTCTCTGGACTTACTTCTATGAGAAAGACCATTCCTACCCTTCTGTCAGCTCCCTGCTGCTTCACTTGTGTTTCAAAGTGAATCACATCAGCTCCTTGATTTGTCTGAAAAATAACCCTGCCAAACAAAACTTGTGAATGGTTAGCTTTCAGCCAGATGATTATGCTGATTTGACTTGCACAGGGGTGAAGCAAGGGAGAGCCTGGTGAATTCAGCTGAGGGTGGGGGTCAGGGCAGGACAGCACCCTTTCAGGACTTACTTCTATTTGCAGCTTGCATCAGCCTAACCTCTTCCTGAGACTGTATCTTGAGAGTAAAATTACTTTGTAAATATTGACAGATACCTACTTTTCTCCCCTTGGAGGAGGGGATCATTGTTAATCCTCCTTCAAAAAGAAAAGAAGCTGAGGCAGAGAGGTAAAGATTTAAATTTTTTTCCCCCATGATGATAATTATACAAAATGCACTGATTGCAGTGGCAAAATAAACTTTTCTCTTTGAAACACCAGATTTCAAGGATGGAATTCATCTGGCCATATGTATTGTAGTAATTTACACCTATTCTTTTTGTGTGGGTTTTTCTTCTCCTAGGTGTAAAGAAATAGTCATCCTAAAGATAAGTAATGCAGTTGTAATGAATTGTGCTTCTGAAGTTACATGTTTTTCCTCTTGTTCTAAAGAAGGTCTGAGATGATAAGCTGAGGTGTTGATGTCAAAGGGGAGGTGAAATTAATTCCTTCCACTATTTATAATGTTTTCTAATCATACAGGCAAATGACTCTAGACTTCTGTATGACTTCTGGACTAACTTTCCTTTCATTATCTTGCTAGCCCATTAGAACTAATGGTTTTAGTACTAATTTCCTGTTAAGCTTGATACATTTCTTTTTTTGTCATCATTTTTTATTATACCTATTCAGAATTTTTCCTGCTATTGCTTTTCTTTTTATATGTTAAATTTTTGCGTGTAAGAAAAAGGACTTTCTTTTTGAGTGTATTTGCAGAGATTATGCATACTGGCAAATTTGAAAATATCAGGATGAATTTCCAGATCAATTGACCTTAACACTTAGGTATGCAGTTTCTGTACAGAGATGCAAGCTACTGATTTGAAAACAGAGCAGCATTTTTGTCATGTAGATGCTGCTTCACAGTCCACTGGAAACTCTTTGCCCATTGCTGATGGTTCAGTTGCAGCTAAGGGGACACCTCTGTAAGGAGCTGCTGTGGTGGATCCTCCTTGGCCAGCACTGGTGCCCCTTATAGCTGGGAAGTCCCTGCAACTTGCTCCATGGAGGCTGTTGGTCTGTGTGAGGGCTTCAGGCTGGGCAGCAAACTCAGTGAGCACTTTGGCAGGGCTGAGGAGCTGTGCTGCACATGGGAATGAAGGAGGCATCTCTGCCACCAACGGAACTGGTGTCCATGGAAGCAAGCAAAGCATGTTTGGACTACTGGGGACTTATTCTGAAACTGAAGTGAAAAAATGTGGTCAAATGCTGATGAAATGGGTCAGAAGTATAAAAGAAAACCCAGGGATCACTATCCTCTTTTTGGCAATGCAGTATTTTATAAAATAATGAACAAGATAAAAGCAAATTTTGCAAAAGGGATTTATGTATGTGTTCTGCAGAATGGTCATCATAATCCTGAATTTAGTTTCATTTAACATTTCTTAGTAGTGTGTTTGGGATACCCCAAATGACTTATGTTGCAGTTGATAATTTCATTGACATCTTTGTAGCATGGCTTTTCACTTACTTAGAGGTTAGCATAGCCAGTATTGCTGTTTGCTCCTTTTTTAAGGGTTCTTTATCATAAATAGAGTTTATTTGTCTTACTTGGGTTTCAGAGCTCAGTATTCTCTGTAAAATTGCTTGTTTTCAGAAGATTCAGAAGTATCTTTTGTAGTTTTATAGTTTGTATATCTTTTATGATCTTTTGTAGTTTGAAGTTCAACTAGTAGCATGGTTTTTAGATGCACTTTCCTCCCCCTAGTGTGTACCGGAGGAGGAGGAAGTGTGGCTTTCTCAAGGTTGACTAAATTGTTTTAACTTCTATAGCAAATGAGGTGAGAATGAAATTGTCAGAAGGACAGAGACTAAATTATTGAAGCACTTGAGAACTTAAAGTAGCTGGGGATGTACTATAAAAGGTGCGAGTCTTAACAGTCAAATGTGTAAACAGCACCTTATTCCTTCCTTGTACCTGATTTCTCACCACTTGCTTTATATGATGAGAGTCTAAATCAGTGTGGGAGGTATCACAAACATTCTCAAAGTGTTAGTTTATGTCCACCGGAAAAACAATCTATTACCATACAGGAGAGCAGAGACAAAAGCATTTGCAAGGAAGATTAATTGAAGTAATTAATCACTTTAAAATGAAGAAGGTTCATTGAACAAAACCAAAAGCTAAGTATTTAATGTACTTCTACTAGAATTTGATAACTGTTTTACTACAAAATGTATGTGGACTGAGCACCTATTCTTGTCTACACAAGGAAATTTTATGGTACAGCCATGTGCTATAATTATGTGCTGTAATTATACCAACGTAACTCCCTGTGGGGACACTCTTATACCAGAATAAGAGTTTTCATGCTTTATCTTATTCTGCTTCCAAATCACATAAGCTTAAATGGGGAAGGGTACTCTTATACTAAGTTTTCACACTGAGCTAGTAATATAGATATAATTATGCATTTTTTTACTTCAGTGTAAACAAGTCTCTAATGCCTTTTCAGCTTTGAACTTCAGGTAAGAGTTTCTTGGATATGGTAAATGTCTGAGCATATTCATAGTATATTTTTGTAATGAGACTTTGCTATTTAAACCAACTGCTTAAGCCAGTTAACAGCTTCCTGTGTTGTGGATAACAATATGATATACAAATTCATGTTCCTGAGTGCTTTGATGCATATTCTCCCTCTCTTCCCCTTACTCTCTGTGGTTTTACAAGTACACAGTGTACAGCACAACAGGTGGAATAATTCGTAGCTGCCTAATGAAGTCTGTGTTAGATACTTTTGTCTCCTGTTGCTTGTTATTCCTTGAGTTTTGTTCCGCTGTGGCTCTAATTGCATTCATCTTTGTGGATCACAGAAAGAAGTTTCCTTGATGAAGTTGAAAAAATGTGCTCCAAAAAATGTTATTTATCAATCTTCGCACAAGACAGTTAGATAATTGACTTGCTGGGCACAGGTTGTACAAGGAGCACCTCAAATTGGATGCAGACGGATGGGAGGGCTGCAGGTGTTACTCTGGTATGTGATGGAGTCAAAGGATGATATTGTATGTACCAAAAAATTGGTAGCGGTGACCTCTTTTGCCTGATTCAGTCACAAGTGTCTACCTCAAGAGAGGAATTTGCATGGACGATGTTGTGATGTTCATTATATTCTCTGTCTCTCTCCTGCCCATATCTCGTTTTGCTGCTTAGAATACAGCAGATCTAATTTTTACCTTCCCACTGCCCCAAAAATTTGAATGTGTAGTCATTTCTTTGCGGTATCAGTTTCTGCAAGTATTGACATAAATTCCTTAGGATCAATTTTTCATATGTATTTTTTAAAACTCTTATTAGATGGCTGATTTGAAAACATATCTTCTTTATTAATTCTTTTGGTTTTTTAAAATCTGTATTTCTAGTATGTTTGTAGTGTTGTAATGTCCATTGTGCCAGAAATTGAGGATTATGGCTTCAAATGAAAAGCAAATAGCAGAAACAGGAGGAATCTTAAAATAAAATAGAGATGATGCACTAACTTCAAATCATGGAAGAGCAAGAATGGAAGGAACATCAAAAGGTCATTTAATCCATCCCCTTTCTCTGAGGCAGAATAATACAGACCTAAGCCATTCATAGCGTATGTTGCCCTGTCCTGTAGTGTAACAGACTGATAAAAAAGGAGTTATTTAAACATACAGTTCCTCAAAGCTTTATGAAAATTAAACCTGTTGTAGAATTGGTGTGAGGATAGGTGGATTTATACAATATTATTTCATGTATCTGAGCTGTTGTTTCTTGTTTTTTGAAACAATGTTTTCTATCAAAGTAGACTAATGATGTTAGTGTGGTTTTGAGTGTAATGGCTGTTTCTAATTGTAGCTGGTAGTCTGTTGTTCAGGTGTATTTCTTGAAAAGATTCTTTTCCTATTTTAGCTTTGTAATCAATTTGTGTCTGAGCAGTTTAGTTAAAAACATGTAGCATTTCCTTTTCATCCTAGATAGTGTTTTTGGTATGTAATTGTTCTCAGTTTTCCTTTTTTAAAATTAAATTTATTTCTGACAAAGCTGAGCAAAAAAATCTAGGGATGGGAGTATAGAGGGAGAAGGGGAAGAATGTATTCAAGAAATCATAGTAGATGCCAGAAGAGCTGTGTTTAGCTGAAATGCCAGGTTAGATATCAAGTGAATAATGTGGCTTTAAGAAAAGTTTTTTTTCTTTGTTGAATAAATAGTATGCACATTTGAATATTTTACATATGATATCTGCAGCTCTTTAATTCTAAGCCGAAGTTTGCAAATGAGTGTCAGAGGAATAACATCTTTCTAAATTGCATAATACCTGAAATTGGAATTGCAGTTATCCGTGTTGCTAAAATGACTCTTGGGGCTTTGCTCTATTTTGCCTTTTAGTTATATCAGCTGAGAGCCATCTGTCTTTGCTGCTGAATGACCTCTTTGGACTAGGCCAAGTGATTTTGACAGAACACGTTGTCTTCAGCCCTCATCTGCTGCAGGAAGAAGCTGCAGCCTTAGAGAAGGGAGAAAGATTACATGTAAATACACTGTAATTGCTGTTGCCCTCAGAAATAGCTTCCTCAAATAGAAAGAAAAGACTCTCCATACCTGTCCTGCTTCAGTGTTTATAAAGACAGAGTTTTGCTTCTTTGTTTCCATTTAATCTAATTGCTAATTTATTTTTGTTTGAGATTTGTTAATTTTAAGAAGTTTGGAATACTGCATTTTGGCCTGTGCCCAAAGAGAGCTCATTAATCCTGAGTATTCCCTCTAACAAATGAAAAAAGGAGATCCTTTGAAGTGCTTTTAGGAAAGTTATGTTAGTGTTTTCACATGATGGCTGATGTGGGCTTCCTTAGGGACTGGGAAATAAGAAGAAGGCATAGAAATAGATAAGGCCCAGAACCATTCAGGCAGATAGAATTTGAAAATAATGGTTTATGCTGTGTGAGAGGGGAGGAAACAATCTGAATGTGACCTAGTCAGATTTCCTGTTAAATGATGTTTTTGGATGAGATAGTGAAGAAGCAAATCAGCTTTCCTCCTTTTATGTTTCACAGAACAGATCTATCTCGCATGTTGATTTTTAATTTGATTTTAAATAGTGTGATCTTCGAAGAGGATTTTGACTGTATATTGAAGTTGCTTGCCTTCTTTGTATAGGAACTAGAAGTTTTGTATCGCAGTTGTACAAGAACCATGCACATAGTTCTGAACATCCAGAATATTTTTATTCAGATGTATTTATGGTCAAAATTAATCCTGCTTCTTATTTTTGCTCTTATCCATGTGCATTGTGTTGTATATGTGCTCTTCTTAGCGCTGATAGGATGTTTCGTAAGTGTAGTGGAAAGTTTTGTCCCTTTTGGAATGGTTGAGACAAGAGCACTGAAGTTGTAGCAACTTGTGTCTGTTCTGAATGAGAAGTAGATGAAGGTGCTAGGGTTAAAGCAGAATTTGTCCTGGTTGAACCTGAGTCAGATTTTTTTTCCTGAGTAAGCTATAGGGAACTTTATATTAATAGCAAGTTGTGTTTTTGGAGGTCCGTCCAGTGAGAGTTCTTCAGGAGTAATTCCCAATTCTCTGCAAATTTGTAACTTTTTATAAGTGTGTATTACATCTTTTAAATCAGTGCAGCTTTTAATTTTTTTGCTGCCATTATTTATTTTGGTCAGATAATATATTATGCTTGCATATTGTATGCTTACAAAATACATACATGTTGATCTAAAGAGCAGTATTTTTTCTTCTTGTAGAAATTAAGGTTTAAAGATAAACCAATTCCTTAATACTTCGAGTTTTTGACTTGCTGTATGTGTCCCAGCATGAGATAAGTACACCAGTAGTTCTGTTTGGAACTACTCTGTTGCACCACCACCTTTAAAGGGATATTTACAATTCCTAATATTTACCCTTCTAGTTCTAAAATCCAAATGAAGCATGGTCATCCCAGGAGCATTGTTTTACTGTTGGAATATTATCTTTTTCAGATGATACATGATTTAGTTGGAAACAAATTAGCAGCTGTGCATGCCTAAAGAAAGCAATTTAATAAACAAGATTCTTGTAAGACCTAATCAAAATTGTAAAATGGTACTTGGGAATCTATTACATTATACAAAATAGCTGGTGTGAATGTAGGCATGTGTGTGAATTCATGGTTTCCAATCAAATTGTTCTCTCAAGTCATACAGTGCCTTTGACCTTCATTCTAGTGTTTCTTCTAATTTATGACTTAACTATTAAATATTTTCAACCAATAATGAGAAATTCCAGTCTTTCTTGTGATTGCGATTTTTTTAAAGTTAAAATAGAATTAAATTTTTACTTTGACTAATAAAAAAAAAGCTGTTCTATAGTGCTTTGTGTCACCTGCTTCTGGGGAATTTTTGCTTGTTTTGCTCCTCTCCAGAAATATAGCTCCTGATAATGTCTGTGTTGATGAGGAAGACTGTATGAATGCCAAATAATCACAGCCCAATCTTGCCAAAATTCTGTCATTCCAGCTCAAGTATATGTGCATCTAGTCCCAGATGCATTATCTCTACCTAGTTAAACTTTGGACTGCACTGATGCTGCTGGTATGTTTCTTAACTGGAGCACTGAATTCTTACAGTGTTTGACCAGTGCAATACAGTGGTCATTATGGAATGATGTTAAAAAAATGAAGTGGTTACCAAGTAACTCTTAATATTTCACATTACTTAGAATCAGTTTTTTTCAGCCTCTATGGAAAGCAGTTTTTACATAGAAAATGCATTACAATTACAAGCGCAGCAGTTTGTTGAAGAAGGAACAGCACTTCTGTTATAGAGCTGAGCTTGCATTCCAATTATCCCAATCCTAAATGTATCCTTTAGGAATTTTACATGTATTGCTTTTAGCTAGGGGCATTCCCTTATTTTCTTACTTAATTGAAAACATTTTTTATCTAATTTAAAAAGATAGAAATTTGAGTTGAAAAGAGAAAATGCTAGATTAATCAGCAAGGTCCCTGCTATAGGACTGGAAAGCAGCTCATGCAGAATGTCGGTGCTGTATGCTTCTTTTTAGTGTCCCAGTCTTCTGTGACTTGGTGGGGTGACTGATTGGCTCAGTAGAATGACTGATTTTTCTCCTTCTGAACTTCTTCCTGGTGTGGCAGAGAAATAAAACTTTTAAGTCCCTGGCAACCATTTCTTAATGCTTCCAGAACTTTCTGAACTTCCATTTGTTGCAGTCTTGTGTTATGACTATGGAAGAGCAAAACAGCTACATTTGTTTGCTTGGTGGAATTTTTACTTCTGTTATTCTTTTGTACCTCTTTATCCCCATATCCTATTATTTTAGTGGGTTTTTTTATATGGTGTCCTGCCCCCACCTGCTATGTTGAACCTGAAAAAAGAACAGAAAATTGCATTAGAGTCTTCAGACAAAGGTTTGTATGCTTGTGTGGCTGGAAGGGAGTGGTTGGTCAAGGAGGACAGAAAGAACTGGACAGGTGGGAAGGGAAGAGAGAGTCTGTGCTTTCTGCTAGTATCTACTAGGTTTTAGTGTTACCTGGACTTTGATTTACTCTGGAATTGCATTCTGTTGAGCTCTATTACAAATGCCAGCAGCTGGTATAATTCAGTTTTTAAAGAGTTGCCATTTGTCTTTTTTTGTAACAATGTGATCTCAGAGCATAGTCTAGAAGTTTTAAATATGTTTGATTCAGGAGCAGTTGATGAAATTTAGTACATAAGAAGAATTTGATTTACCTTGGAAAGAGGTAAATTTGTTGAAGGTATTAATACTGTTTCAAGTGATCTAGCAGAAAATTAAGGTTAGTATGTGAGAGTGTTTTTGGTCTTGTTGGTTGGTTTTTAAAGATGTTTGCTGACATCTTTAAGGTGTCCATCTAAAAGGTGGGGTTTTGAAAGTTTGGAGTACCTGATTACAGCCTGCTGAAATGTGATTTCTTCTTTTTAAAACCTTCTGGAGGTTTTTTTTTCCCCTTCCCTCTACCCCTCTTCCCCTCTTCCCCCTCTACCAATTTGTGACTCTTAGTCCTATTTCTTGTTGATCATAACTGACATCAGTCTCGCAAAAGTCTTCAAGTCTTACTCGTTGTTAAGAGTGCATATAGTGTTTGTCATTATGCAAGTGAAGACCCAGTCACAAAAAGGTGAAGTGTGCTCATGTTTGCATAGCAGGTCAGCTGCTATGCCAGGAATAGAAGTCCTGTCTCATGACTCAGTGCCCTAACTGCTAACCTGCACCACCTCTCTGCACCAGCAGTCTCTTCCTAGAATGTAGTAGCAAGGGGCTATAGAAGTAGCTACAGCAAGTATAGGAGCTTTGCTTCCATCTCTGTCAAGGCTTTGAGGCTCTAGGCATAGCTTAAAATACGGGAGAAGGAAAAAACTTTCTAAAGGAATTCCCAGATAAGTTTTGGGAAGTTAACGGTTTGCTTTGCTCTTTTTAAAAACTAAAATACTCTGGTTGAAAATAACTTTCCAGGAGGTTGAAGATGTGGAAAAAAAGTACTATGTGTTTGAAAGTCAGGCTGCTCTACAGATAACCTTAAGAGCGGCCTGTGATTAAATCTTTTACGTATTTGACAACAAACTAATTTTATGCAACTGCAGCTATGATAAAATTGAATTAAATGGACCTGCCCCTAAGAAGAGAGGCTGAATAGCTGACTGGTGCATTGTTGGTGAATGGAAAATGGGGAGGCTGGCTGAAAACGGCTGGCAAATGGTTTTAACATTCTGTTGGACTAAAGAGAAATTCGGTGAAATCACTGTATTTGTTCCCCCCACCTTCCTCCCCACCCTCAATTTTTAAATAGCAGTACTCTTCATACTGTCAGAATTCAGTGTTGTGACACCCCTACTCAAAAGTTATGACAGCAGTGTAATGACAGCTACTGTCTCTTGAGAATCAATCAGGCAATTAATTTTGTAAATGAAAAGCTGATTATACAAAGCTTCACATGAGAGGCCCAGTGATTAAAATCAATTTAACAAATTGTTTCAGGTGGGACTTGATTAATAATTTTCCATAAATGCTGAGGATATATGACCAGCATACTTTTTTGTGTGTGTGTTGATATAGAACTATATGTAACACTTGGAGTGGAAAAAATCTGGAGCTAACTGTATGTACTTCTGGCTTGTGACCTAGCTGTGATGGGTTATACCTTTTTGTGGGTACATTCATCTCCCCAGTATCTGTAATGTCACTTTCTCAGGTCTTGCTCTCTCCAGCAATTAATTACATCTAACCTTTGATTTTATTTTCCGCGTAAAGCGGAGCAACAGAGAAAGCGTATTCAGATCTACTTGAATGTTTAACAGGTTTAGGAAGAATTTTCTTTTAAATTTGAATTGGAGCTGGGATTTCTGGCATTTATGTCCCTGCCCCCTTCTGTCGTTACTTTTTGTTTCTGTATTTCCCCTTCCTACTCCACTATTTCTCTGCAGGATGCCTTCCCGCAGAGCTTCCCTCTTTCCATGCAAGGCTGCTCTCTGCTCCTTGCCTGACAGACACTATTTTTAGAGCATCCTTTTCTGTCTGTCTAACCCCGTGTTTGTGTAAGAGCTGTACAAAGTAGGTAAGGATATTTTTTTTCCAGTTCCAGATGGCAACCATGCAGAGTGAGTGAAGGTGTTTAGTTGTCTAGGAAGCTGAGAACCTTGTTGCCAGACAAAATAGAAGTAGCTGGTAGTCTGGGTGGGGCTTTTCTTTTTTTAACTTGCAGTTTTCTGGGTTTATGAATGGATTTTCTCTTCCTAGTTGAGCTGCTGAGAAGGCCTTAGGGCTATGAGACATCCTGTGGTGAATTTATCTAGCATGAGAACTTTGGGATACTATTTTCTCTTGCTATCTGTCTTGCTGCCCTGCCAAGGGATGCTGATTGGGTAGGAGAAATGGCAGACTGGGAACTGTGCCAATATCTGTCCTGCTCTAGTGCTAAAGCAATTGCATGGGCGCAAACCCACCCTGTACAGAGTTTTAAGTTCAGTTTTTAGGGGTGGAAGTAAGTAAAGCATGGTCAGGATCTGGCAGCAATTGGGGAAAGCAGCTGGAATAGATGACATATTGTATGGTTACATGTAGATTTCCTAGAAGACCCTTAAATTCTGCTGCGATAGGCATTACTTTTAACTTGTTGGGCTGCACTTTTTCTAAGGGACCTAGTCCCTTAGCGTAAGGGAAGTGGATGTCCTTCTGTATGGATCATCCAAGTTGGGGCAAACAAATACAGAGACAGGAGGATGATTCTTAAGTAATTCTGGAAGAAATTTGAAATTAGGAAGGTGGGTTACAAGAGAAGGCTGAGCATTCAAGTATGATCTGGACAGATGACATGCCTTCCATTGATTTCTGTGTCAAAGGCATTTTTAAGGGCAGCAGCTCTGAGCTGTGTAGCCATGTGAACATGTCTAACTCTTTTGGCCATCAGGTATAATATATATGTATAATTGATTTTGATGTTGTCTTAACTTCTGTGAGCACTCACAGTGGCAACTGAAGAAAACAGGTTTATTTTCTTCGGTGTGTTCATTTTGTTTTGCTCTTTCAGTAGTCATTTAAGTTTATCTGTCCAAAAAAATAATAACTAAAGATTTGCTGACCATTCAGTTTTCAGGCTGTGTTTAGGAGAACCAAGTAGAAAATTGGAGAACAGACATATATACGTCCTTCTCCTACCTGCAGAGATGCTTGCATCATACTTGTAAATGTCCTAGTGGAGCAGTAGTTAATTTTCTTGTGGAACATTGCTTGTATTTCTCCTTGTACTTTTCCTTGTTATGTTTGTACAACTGACTTTTTAATTTAAATTTTATTAGAGAGTTCCTAATTAAAAAATAGGAAGCGTATTTGCCAGTCATCTCTCAGGTTTCACTATTAATGTAAGCCAGAATTTATTGCTGTACATTAATGCTTTTATAAAGGTTATTTGTATCCTTCTCAAATGGATATTTAAAATGTGCATTAATAATAGTTGTGTTTTGATACTCTTTTGTCATGAAAAATGTTGGCTGAGGAGTCCTTGTACATGTTCGTACAAATGATGGCATTATCTAGGAATGGATTATCTTTTCCCCAGTTATGTCCTCATGCCAGCTGTGTCATTGTGTTATAGTGAATACTTGTGATTGTCTCTAGTGATAAATTTGTAACTTGGTGCCTGACCTAGACCTGAGAGCTCCATGCCCATCTTTAATGGAATGTTGGTAGCTGATTGTCAACTGTCTTTATTATGAGGTTTCAAGGTTTGCTGTTATTAAAGAGGAAAGAGGCTTTTTTTTTTTTTTTTTTTATGTGGAGACAGAAGCTTTGGTTGCAGATCAATGAATAAACAAAGTTATTGTATTCAGTAGGTCTGGGAATTTGAGGGCAAGTCTACTTGAAATTGTTGAGTTTGTGTTTTGTTACAGGTGCAAATATTGTAGCATTAGTTGTTGGGATATGCTGTGGCTTGCAGTCCCTTGAAATTTGGTGTTGTCAGACAAACCAAGGCTTCTTTTGTTTTGGTTTGGGTTTTTTTGTTTGTTTGGGTTTTTTGTTTGTGGGTTTTTTTGTTTGTTTAAGCAAACAAGAACTCTGCACTTTCACTCGAAAAGTAGTTAGATCTCATGTGAATACCCTTGTCTTTTACTGAATTGCTCAGTCTGCCATATGTAAGAGGTCTGAGTCCCACTGTGACCCTTGTAAAGTATCTTGTACTCTCTCTTGCCTTGAGACTTCTGTGATGGGGTTCTTGGTGGCATCTTTAAACTGTAATGTATAATTTGAGACTGTGACAGTTGTTCATGTTCATAAGTGTCTTTAAAACAAAAAATATAGTGTTAGAAGTGAATTGTATATTGATAAATTTATAGAGTATGTGTACTGCACACATACCATCAGTAACATTCCAAAAAGAAGAGCCAATATGTCTTGGTCAGACTGCTGGTCAAGGTGTGCATTGCTTAGTGTGCACCCTTCCTCAGAGATGAAATATCTAGGGAAGCACTGGTTAAGTGGTGAGAGAAAACAGTGATATTTTTATTGTTGGTTTTATTCTTCTTTCTCTTTCAAAACCGTAAAACCAAGTGTTTCAGGGATAAGTGATTTATTTCATTGGTTTGGCAACATGGAGAGAAGTGATGGTGATACTGAGATTACAAGTGGGTGTAGGATATTAATTCTTCTGTGTGTAGAAGGGATGTTGTATTTATGCATTCATTTACACAAAACATAGGAAAAAAGAAAGAGGTAATAGAAAAAGGTTGTTTAGTATTTGCAGGCAATATAAGCTTTTCACATCCTACCTTAATGATTGGACTGTCAATCTAAAGACTGGGAATTAAATCTTGGCCCTATTGAAATCATTAGTAAACCTTCAGTTGTTTGGTTTTTTTTTTAAATGTGCTCACAAGGCACATAATAGGCAAGACTCTTGTGAAATTTTCTGTTCTTACTAAGCCTGGTAGTATGCGTTCAAATGAATCTGATACTGACAAAAGGTATGCACAATAATAAAAGGTTTTAAATTACAATATTACCATGGACTGAAGCAAAGAACTAGACTCATATTTTGATGAAGTGCATATCTATGCAAAGTTGAAGTGGAGTTGCAGAATCTCACACTCTTATTCCTCCACCTTTCTGAAGTGAAGGAGTGTCATAAGGGTAGAAGAGCAGGTCTCCAAGAAGAATCTGGATGTATAGCTCAGTTGGGAGAGCATTGCATTCCTAATCTGAGGGTCAGGGGTTCGAGTCCCCATCCAGGTATGAGGCTTGTCAGAGTTTGGCTGATGGTTGGACTAGATGATCTGAAAGGTCCCTTCCAACCTAGATGACTATGACTATGATTATGACTATGACTACGAAAGTGAAGAGACAGCAAGCCTGATGAGAAGGGAAGGAAGAATGAAGTGGTAATGAGGCTCACTCTCTTAGCGTGCACCCATGAACAGACAAAAAAGTGTCCACTGCTTGATGGTCACTAGTCCAGAAGACAGAGACTCTTTGGCTTGTATCTGTGTCACATCTTGACCTTGTTTCCTCCTCTGCCCTTCAACTCATCCTTGCCTCACTTCTGCCTGTGCTCTGTCTCCACTGATTTTATTAATCTGTTGTCTCTCTTTTTTCATTTGGCAAATTTGAGACCAGCTCCGTACATCTGGTAATTCCTCTGATGAAGTCTTGCTCTGCCACTCACTCACACTGCCATTTCTTCCTCCTGTGCTCATCACAGTCCAGTGACATTCAGGTGCTTTCTCTATGGGGGTGCACACCTTGCCTTTGTTGAACATCCAGTGTCACCCTAGCAAATTAAAATTCTCTGCCCCAAAGCATGGTATTCAAGAGGTATTTTAAAGTGTTTTATGTAAGAACACAAACGATGTATTTTTCTGTGACCTCATTCTAAGACATAGCTGAACTGTTTCTGCTGAATTTTCCAGATAATTTCAGCCTCGGGCATACATATGGCCTGGAAAATTTCAGCCTAAATGCTTGAAGTTTGGCAAAGTTTATATGCACCAAAATAGTCTTGGTAATAGAAAGTGTCAGCCTGTTATAGTTGTGTAGCTGTCTGCATTGTTTGTAATTATATTTAAGTATTGGATGTGGAACAAAAAATACTACACTCAAAATTAATTGCCATTGAATTTGGGTAACTGTTGTCATTAGACTTGAGATTTGGAAATTATACGCTTGAAACAGAAGTTAGTGGCATTGAACAATGCTGTTGGGCTTTGAGAGAAACTCGTGAAGGAAACCCAAGATTTACTTTGAACAAGGATTTATATTTGAGAAGTTGATTATGACAGGTAATGCACGGGGTGAACATGAAAACACAGAAATAAACACAGATGAAGTATTTTGGTCTGTAGAAGGAAATTTAAGTTGTCCCCTGGAATCTCTCAAGATGGAAACTCTAGATCATCTGCTTAACCTTTGTGTTTGTGTTGGTTTTAGTTAGGACTAAACCTAACCTTTACCCAGGGACATTTAGTGGTGAAAAATAGAAACTTCTAATCTGACCACAAAGAAGCCAAATAATAAAGGGAGATTTGCTGAGTAATACACAAATTAGAAATTAATGTACAATTTGCTGTGGTGAAAAAAAAGGGTTGTCTTCTTTTGAAGCAAATAGAGGTGTCTTGCAAGGAGGGGAAGGTTGTTGTTCCTGGCTTTGGTGGCAAATTGATATTGGTGAGGATGGGAAGAGTGGGTGAAAACAGAAGATCTGAGTTATTTATTTGCATGAAAGACATAGGAAGAACAAGGTGTCGTAGCTCATTAAGCAAGCATGCACTTTGTGTGTATAGGGAGAAAAAGCTGTAGTGAGTTAGTACAAACAGCAATAATGAGGAGAAATGAGAGGTGTGTGTAATTTATTGTCATGAGAACTATTACAATCAGAATGTAATAGCCAAGAAGGACTTGTAGAAGCTGTGTTATGCAGGGGGCTTTAATATGAAATTAGTGAACTATACACTGAAGGAAAATACACACGAAATGTGGTATGGTATTCTATGATTCTGTGATTCTATGGGAAGGAATCCTGCACATGACAGGAGGGTGGGCTGGCTGAATGAATTAATAGGTTTTTTTCCTTGGGAGGAAGGGGGAGGGATATGTCTCTTTCATGAAGAAGAGATTATGATAGGCTTTTTAAAAGCTTCCCCCCCCCCTTTTCTTCTGTGAAAATAACTGGCACTCAGGAATTAAAAAATGTATGTTGTATTAACAATGCAGTGCTGCACTTGACAAAGTGCGGTATTTTTTTATGGTTCAGTTAGTCCTCAGTAATAAAACATGAGAGTAATACCACACAATGGTTGACACTTATCCTGAGACTGTTATGGTGCTTGGAAAGTGCTGCCAAAAAGTCTAAAAATAAAACTTCCCTCCCATGCTTCCCCTCCCCCTCCATCAGTTTGGATTTTCTGAGGTCTATTAAGGAGGCAAATAAACTTCCATGTAAAAACTGGGTTATGACTTGCCTTATGATCTGTAAACTTATTAATTCACATGATAGCCATATGAAAGATACGAAAGAGCTGAAATGCAGCATTCTGTATGCATTGCACTTCTCAGAACTTAAGGTTTTTTCACTTTCCCTTTCTTCATGGTAGGAAAATAGATGTTTTCTCTAGGTAAATGGATTGCCCACTACTTGTGTTTCTCTGGATTGACAAGGTTTAATTTATGTTCACACATTAATGTCAGTGATACTGGTCATTTTTTAACATTATACCTATTTCTTAAGCTGAAATTTATTTGGCAGTTAGCACATTTTCCTGTAGGTAAGAAACCTCCTTAAGAGGGCAAAATTGCTACTATTTTTTTTTCCAAATGCAGTGAAAGTTCCAATCTCACAGTTCAAAACCTCATTTATTAGTAACTATGATACTTTGCCTGTTTCCTGTTTGTATGTCAAGTCAATATTTGATGTATGAAGAACTGAGAAAGCACATTTAAAGTTTGTCTGTGGTACTCATGACTATTCTGGCCTTCTTTCAGTATCTTAATGTATTTCTTTGCTTCTGTAACAACAGGGCAGCCCAATGGATCCAATGGTCATGAAGAGACCTCAGTTGTACGGCATGGGCAATAATCCTCACTCCCAGACGCAGCAGAGCAGCCCCTACCCCGGGCAGTCCTACGGCCCTCCCGGCCCCCAGCGCTATCCCGTGGGAATGCCGGGCCGAGCCCCAGCAGCCATGGGAGGAATGCAGTATCCACAGCAACAGGTTTGTGGAGAATTTTTCTGTGTTGCTTTGGTTTCCCTCCTCTCCTTCTCTTCCCCTCCAACACTGCAGTACTACAGAGCGTACAAGAAAAAAAATAATTCGAAATAAGTATTTACTGGGCAGAAACAGCATAAAGGACTTTAAAAAAAGTAAATATATTGACAACTTGAATGTGTTATGAAACCTTATACAGAAAGACGAAAGTTCACTTGTTGCTCATGTCTTTTGGGAGAGAGAGCTGTGTTACACATCATCAGTCTTTTTGGTTTTTTTTTCCCCCGAGTGACATCATTTAGCCTTTTATATATTATATTTAGTTGCACAGGTGTTTTCAGTTGCAGTATTTTTTTAGTGTGGGGGTTCTTTGGTGATTTTTTTTTGTTTGTTTTTAAAAAATTCTCTCTGGCTTAGGCACATTTAAGTGTAAGATGGATACCTAGCACTGATATCAATGCGGCAAGACTAATGTTGTCCAGAGTCTTGCCAAAGTGTAACATATTTGTATTGACTGTTTGTTATTTGTAGTGCCTTTTTTTTCCCTTCCCTTTGTAGAAGTCTGGTGCACTTTTTGTTCTTCCTTCTTCCTTTTTCCTTCTTCCTTCATCCTTTCTCCTTTTTTTCTTTCTTTTTTTTTTTTCCTTCCTTCTTCCTTTCTCCTTTTTTTCTCTTTTTTTCCTCCATCCTCCATCCTCTTTCCTCCATCTTCCTTCCTCCTTCCTTCTTCCTTCTTCCTTTTCTCTTCTTTTTCTTTTATTCTTTTTTTTTCTTTTTTAATTGTTCTTTTTTCTTTTTTCATTTTTTTCCTCTACCAACTCTTTAAAGTCAGGCTTTTAAAAATATTTCCTTTTATGTTCTACATTTCTCTATTGTTGCCTTTTTCCTGCCCTTCTAAAGAAGATAATTTCCAATGCTAATTGATCAATTTCAGTGTTCAGGTAGGGAAGTTACAGTAGTTTTATAGTGAGGGGCATCAACCAAGATAATAAAGAAGTTATATATTTCACTTATGGTTTTAAAAGTAGGAATATGAGCATAGGCATTGTATACTTTGTTATGAGCACAACACAGTAATAACTAGATCATCAACAGGAGAGGAGTTTGTTTTGTGCAGTAATTGGTTGCAGATTTACATTTTTCATGTAATTATTGTTAAATACAGAGAGAAAAAGAAAATTTTATACTCCCTGGCATATATGTGCCTGGCTAATTTTTGTTGTCATACATCCACAAGGACAAGATGTTAATCATGTGGCTAATTAACAGTTTCAAATCTAGTAGTTGGGTGAATAGTACCATTACAAACAGCGTTCATTTTTATTCTTTTTGATTGTTCAGTAGATACATGCTGGTAAGGAAGAGATTGTTTAGTTTAGAGATGTCAAATATTTGGTTGCTAGTTCCAGACATGAGAGCGTTTTGTCAGTTGTAAAAAGAGGAGAAATTTTAAAAGGAGGCTTTATTTTTCTTTGTGTGGCAGTAGCCAAAATGAAGTTATTAAAACATATTTTTAAATTTAAAATGAGTTGTTCTGCGTTATGTAGTGATGAGTGTTGAATTTTCACTTCATTTGCTAATTGCTTGATAATTGTAAATTATCCATCAGCAGACAGTGACCTGGCACAGCGATTGGCTGCCAGCCCTATCTGTCTTCTCACAGCATTAATGTAATTGGCTGAGCAGCAGCACAGTTCCAAGCACTAACGCTCTTTGGGGAAGAAGTGAGAGGATAATTATGACATTGAATTTTTATTGAATGGACATCATCACCTAGGCATGATTTTGTTTTGGACAGCCTCCAAAGCTTCATGTGTTTGGTTTGTGAACCTCTAATGATCTGAATCCAGTTCTTTTCATATTGCTCATATATTACCACCTTTCTACAAAGGTTTAAAATGCAGGAATGCAGGTTTGTAAATTGAATTGCCAAATTACCAACTGAATGGTAAGTTGTCTTTGGCACAGGATGCCACAGTTTGATTCCTGGCTGGATTTTTACTTCTGTGACATGAATTTTAAATAAGGAGAGCCTTGCTATGCTTGCTAAAATTGGCTGTTTAGCATGTACCTACCTCTAGATAAATACCATCTAAAAAATATTGCCAGAAATTTCTGAACATGAGTGAAAATTGAAAGTCCGTTACTCTTTGTGAAAATTGAAGTCCATTACATTGTCACATGGAATTTATCAAAAGTGCAAGTCACTTCCAAAAACTTGAACAAATGAAAAATAATGACCCTTAAGTACATACAGTGCTCAGATGTATGTATTGTGCCGAGAAAGCATTGGGTAGATGGTTTATGAGGGTAGAAGTGCCACACTGGAGGAAGGGTGGGAAACTCCTATGGGGAGGTTGTTCTTATTTTAAGTTATATTCTGCTGTTGTGCAAAGATAGCTGAGGGTGCCAGTTCTGTTTCCTTGGATGACATGAGCAGGCTTTTTATTAGACTGTGAAGATTTTTGAGTTTTGAAGATGACCTTGGAATCTTGAATCTGGCTCTTTGTCAGCAAGTGTTGTAGCTTGGGGTTGGAACTATGGGACTTAGCAGATTTTAACTTGCAGGCTCTGCTGCAGGATGCTGCAAATGAAGAAACAGAGATGAAAACAACACCCTAAAGATCTGTCTAAAATTAATGGAAATGGTTGAAATGAAGATAATTGCTTCGATGGAGGTAGCTAGTCTGTGTCATGTTGCAGCAGAGAATAGTGTGTTCCAGCCTGCAGCCCAGAAGTGAAGGAGAGAGCTTGTGGGAAGAGAGGCTTCTGGCACAAGCAGTGAGAGATTAAAGAGGATGAAAAAGATAGTGTTATCAGGTGCACTCATTCTATATATTTACAGCATGAGTATCAACCATAGCCTGCTAACATAGTGAAAATGTGGTATTTACCTAATGCTGCAGACACTCTCTTACAATTGCTCTTTTGTTTAGGCATGCCTTGTAGCAAACAGGTAGGTGCAAGTAAAATCACAGGTTTTTTAAACATTCTGTGTGGAAATGGCAGGTTGTTGAAGAGTGTGGAAAGTATGGGATGTGTGCTGTGACATGGTTGGAAAGGATGCTGTGGAGAGAGAAACCAAATCTCCTAAGCATTTTTGCTTGGAACTCACCTCTCATGAATTAGCAATGTCAAACCTTATAACAAAATGCTAAGCCTTATATAAGTGGCAGAATTTGAAATACAGACACTTACTTTGCATTACTCACTAGTGTAGCTAAAGATTAAGACATTGAGATATGTAGGAAAGTTAAAACTATGATGAAGCTAATGGTCATCACAGGGTTTGTGTTTCTTTTTCAGTACTTGGCAAAACAATACACATTTGTCACATGAAGTTGCATGATAGCTTGTTGCAACAGAATGCTAAGCTATTGGAAAAATGCTGCAGCACTCTGACAAATTTTATGGGCAGTTAAGTCAATTTGACTAATTTGGGTAAAGTTGTCGTAATGGGTTATAAGATGAAAAAACGAATTATTCTGCACCTGTATAAAAGGGAAAATTTAGTAAATGAAAGTTTTACAAAAGGGAGTCATGTCCTTAATTTATCAGACTGGAGACTTGACAGTTTATGTGTTTTTTTGTTGGTACGGATACATATTTCTGGTGAATTAATAAATTACAAAGAGGTTTTTAGGTTGTTAGGAAACTTTTTGGGTTTTGTCTCTGTGCGGTTTTCTTTCTTTGGGAGAGGGGGGAAAGAGGGAGGGAGGAAAAGGAAAGCTTTGAGCAAGTTGACCTATGCCAATGTTGTCTGTTTTCAATGTGATTGCAACACAAATTGCAGCAAGGCCTGTGTTTGCATCCCAAGGTTTTAAAATGCTGGCCTTGCACGTAATTCTTAATACTGCTATCTCATCATCTCATGTATGCTCACTCCTGGTTAGCGTGGGATGAATGTAATTTTATGGGATGTATGTAATTTTATTCACTCCTCACTCAGGACTTCAGGGAGATTGCAGTATGTATGTGAAAAGAGAAACCAGTAAAAGGTATTTTCAGGTTTAAGTTTCAGTTTTAAAACTGTTAGGTATTTCTTGGAATTACAGAGATAATGCCAAAACTTAATAGCCAAATGTGCAGCAAACCTGAGCACCTTCAGACTTCAAACTTGTTTTTGTAATGCATTTTGCTATAGTGTGAGTAGTAAGATCTGGTTATAAAGACAACAATTTCATTTTCATTTAAGTTCTTTTTCTTTCTGGGCTCCACTTTTGGACCTGGAGAAACAAGTGATGATGCTCTAATCAGTTTCTTGCTTTAGTTTGGATGCCTTGTCAAAATGTTTCTGTGCTTTAGTGCTGTAGGAAAGCCTTTTGCTACTTTGTAAAAACATTTTTGCTGAAACTAGATGTATCTCAGAGTACTTATTAAAAAAAAAATTTGTTTACTACAATATTCTGATAGTGTTGCGTTTTCCTACTAATAGCATGTAATACTTTATTTTGTGGTGAATTTCCTTAAAAATCATCTCCTTGAAATACCCATGTATAGGGTTTGGAAGTTTTCAGTGAAGTGTGAAGATCTGGATTTGTGAATATACTTGAAAAGATTGAATGGTGTGATGTGCCTGTTTGATCAGATGATCATTGCCTACTTGATCTTTTTAGGATGCATTAAAATTCCTAGCGTACTTGATGGACTGGAACAACAACTCATTGTGTAAACAGGATGGTGTTGCTGTAGTGCATAATAAATTCTTTATGAAAGATAGTTGTGTGGATATGTACAACAGTCAGTCGTAATAGCTGTTTAAAATTGAGTATTTCAGTACTTTATAATTTCAGTACTGGTCATGCAGTTGTCTTAATGCCTTGAGCCTGCTTGTGGTGTCAGTTACCAGGTTTGACCCTCACCGTATTTCTTTGTTTTTTGCTGTAGAAATATTATTAGATGAAACTGTGCTAATTACATGTCCCTTTGACATATATTTATTTTCATATTCTTAAATTACAAAATTCAGTAACAAAAGTTATCAGTGTTTGCATAATTTTACAAATGGAACTGTAAATATTCAGAAATACTTTTTCCTTTTTTTAAATGCAAGATTACTTAAAGGATTAGGGGAAATAAGGTGCGTTATTATTCTTTTTGTAAGTCTTATGTGGCAGGTTTCACCTTGGAGTAACTTTCTTTTTAAAGGGATACAGAAGGTGTAAAACCTCTGGGACGCTGCAGCAAGCATTTACTGTGATGGAAACTGTAAGTGAACCAGAATTATAGCAGCACCAGTGTGCTTACCTCATTTAGGAAAGGGTTTACAGTGGGATTGGGTAACGTCCTAGAATGGAAATTTTTGCCAAGGAAATCAGTTGGCTTGTTTGCTTGCCAGGTAGAGTTTCAAAGCTAGCAAATATAGCTGGTTGTGTGTGTTACTTTCTGAAATAATCTTGATATTTAAGTATGCGAAGAAAGTGAGGCTTTCTCTATTGTTTTGCTGTGAACTGTTAACCCAAAATGTGGGGCGTGCATATGGTGACTACCAGTCAGGTAATACATTTGTTGTCTCCTGTGTTTGCAATTGCCTCTCCAGCAAGAAGGTATTGAGTAAATTGCAATTTTTTGTTTTCCTAAGCAGATTTTAGCACAGTTGATTTTAGCATTGGTTAAGGGAGCGGGCACAGAAAATAAGCTGGTTTTCATTTCTTAGCCTGTTTGCAGGAACAGAAGATGGATCAATATGATTGAGTCTCAAAAAAAATGAGCAGAGGACAAAACACAGAGATGCACTGCTTTTTCTTAAAGATTGATAGATGCATTTCATATGCACATATAAAAAGGGACTATGAAGCTTTGATCAGCATGTGCTTCAGAACTATGTTTTCCCAGATTTTTTGTTTGATTTGCTGTGGGTTTTTTTGAGGGAGATGAGGTGTTTTTAGATTTTGGGGTTTTTTGTTTGTTTGGATGTGTGTGTGCTTTATTTTGAGTTTTTGTTTATTTTGCCTTTCCCCCCCGGGTATTTATTTGGAGCTCTCACTAAACCTTTCTGGACCAAACTACCAAGTAATTCCTGGAAAGCAGAAAGGTTGAAACTCCTAAAAAGATTAATCTTTTTCCAACTTCCTCTTCTGTTTAAAACATGTAAATTCTTTGCGTGAAAATAATTACTCAAGGAAAATTTTGATTGAATGGTATATCTGCCATACTGATTAACTGCTCCACGCTTCCAGAGGAGAGGAGAGCTGGGGAAATCAATAAAATAGAAGTAATACTTCCTGGAGAATGTAAAGTTTGAATCTTTTCTTTTTATGAATCTGATAAAGGGACATGAAGTCACAGCTTTGTCTTCTATGTAAGGTCATCTCTAAGAATGGATCTTTTGATGGCCAAGTGTTAATAATTGCAAAGAAAAGATGCTGCTCTTTGTTATGTAAAGAAATGGGATTTTAAAATTTCTATTTAAATTTTAAGATTTAAGCATTTTTAAAATGCTAAATACTGTGCTTGTACAGACTGTAGGAAAATGTTTAGCATGGTTCTTTCTTTTGGGTATACTAAGCCTCATTGACTAAATTGAAAAAAAGGCTGCTACTTTAGTTCCTGGCAGGATAAGGTTTTATGCTGTATTGTCTCCTTTAGAATTATCCCTCCTATTGAGTGTAATTCACTCTATAGAGGGGAGTGAGTGCAGATTGCAGATAATCACAGAATCAAATTTGACATAAGTTTGCAGTCTTTATGGTAGTTTAGCTCTTCATCTTAATGCTGGACATCTGAAATTGTTTACCAAAAAAAATCCCTGAAGTAGCAGAATTGCATTATTATGGTAAATAGAAACATTTCAATAGCTCTATCATTTCTTTGAAGCCGTGCAAAAAAAAATGCAGGTTGAAAAGGAAAACTAAGTGATCCTTCAGCTGGTGAGAGAAAGCTTGGAAATACAACAGGGTCAATGTTCCTATTTGATCAGTTAGTATGTACTGATGTTCAGTAAATGCTGATTTTTACATCCATCCTGGAGTAAATGGCAGCCGATATTTGTATAGAAAATGTGTGAGAATCATCTAAGTACCATTGCAAATAAAATGTGTGTTTGCAACTGCTAAATTGTTGTACTTCAGTGGGAATATTTAGTAGCTCTAACCACATTTGTTACTCTGCTTAGAAGTATGAGAGAGGAAAACATGCAATCTCTGTGTGTTGGTGTGCTGAGAAAGGTTACTGTTAAGGAAGCAGCAGTTATTTCTTGTTGAGAACTGGGTTTGCTGAAATACGAGCTGTCAGCCTACACTGGAGTTGGGTAGGAAATAGATTGCGGTCATTAGAAGTAGAGAACTGGGGGCCGTTTGCTGCTTCCCTGGGAAGATACAACGTCATTTACTTAAGAACATTTCATTTTGCAGGGCAGCAGGAGACATGAGTTTATTTACATTTGAAGTAAAATAAGCATCTTGCTTTAAGAAAAGGCTGCTCGTTTCTGTATTCAACAGCTGCCTGCCAGGAGGGTTTTAAAGTGTAGGTAAGAAATAATTAACTGTTAATCCTAAAACTATAGTCATAGTAGTTTTCTGCTAGCAATATTCATCAAATAATAATTGGCACTTTACCAAAATGCAATTCAGACCCATCATGTGCCTACACATTAAGATTTTTGTAACCATGCTTTCTGTTACACACCAAGAGGCAACTTGACATGGGGATTTTTATTTTTTTTTTGCATCTTGGTTTAAGTTTCTCAGAAAATACCATCACTTGTCCATAAATTTAAACTTACTGTGAGGAAGTAAGGGAGGCAACAGAGTAGCTTTTCTACAAATAGGGAATGTATTTCCCACAGCTGAAAATATGTCTGAAGATAAGAAGGTGAAATTGGTCGTAAGTCAGTGGGAATTTTGCTATGAATTTGGTGGAGCTATGATTGCACTTGGGGGCCACGTTATTGGGGTTGGGTGAACTGTCTTTAGGTGACAGCAGTGAAGGTGGAACCAGTCCTCAAAGTCAACTGAAGAGAATCTCAGAATGAGATACCTCTGTACCTTCACTCTGATGACCCTGGGATAGAGTCAGGTAGCTTTTTTTCTAGGAACAGTAGACCTTGAAAGTATTGATATTTCAGCAGCTCAAGGTTAGACTCCTGTTGCTACTAGCAGCTTTTTCCTTTTTTTCTTTTAGATTAGCATTTATGTTAGATTTAGTTTCAACAAAGCTTAAGTAAAAATGAGTTTTAAAGTAGCTTAGTAAGTGCTGCAAAAATAATTTTTCACACCTTTTTTTATGTAGTCAGTCTTAAATACATGGTTCATGCAGTGTAATCAGAGCTTGCTCGGTGACCTGCTTTGTGTGTTTTATCACTTAAAACATTAAGACTTCTGTGAGTAGACAAGTTAAAATCTTAAAAAAAAATCTTCAGTATTCTTGAGACAATTGACATTGTCTGTAATTTTTTTTGTAACTTTTGTTTATGCATTGCTCCTTAAAACCATGCTAACTGGGTGTCTATGAAATATTTATGTAATGTATGTACTTTAAGATTTTCATGCTGTAGTGGCTTTCAAGATGGAGGAAAGAGATATAAGAATTTAAGGAATAACTTCAAGCTCATTTAATTTTGCTAGGCTTTTATTCTTTTGCTACTTGGAGTGACCCCATTTTTGGGTGCTTCCTTGGTATTTGGGCTTCTTATTCATTGCTTTGCCTAGCAGCAAATAGATGACTTAAATGCTTGCATCCTTGCTGATAAGTATTTTATCTTTGGATCTTAAAATGCCTTTCAGAATAGGAAAGAGGAGCAAGGGGACATCACTGTCCTTTCTATTTCTCAGTAATTGTTTTTACATTTGCATGTTAAGAACATGACACATAATAGGTAGTTAACAATTTAGTATCTGGACAATATTAGAAAGTGCATTTGTGTCTCATTCAAATACACCTTTTGGGATACCACTTGTCTTTTGAGACAAGAATCCAATCAAACAAGGCTTATATAGCCACTTAGGGAAGATTTTATTTTAATTATGGAAGTGGCATTACTTATCTTGAGTCAATGTACGTATGTGTGTTTTCCAGACTGGGTTCCCAAACACCTGTTTTTCAGGGCAGCTTAGAAAAAACTGCCTTGTTCTCTTCACAGGGTTGTCTCTCTCCCTTTGAACTGGTTTGTGCTGTGCAAGGGGTGCTCAGTAAAAGCAAATACATCAGAATCTGTGCCAAGAACAGATTGAGGCTGTGCATGGCAGAAGAATGCAGGGCTCCTCAGCAAGGACCTTTGCTTTGAGCTCTTCCTGCCCCTTCTGAGTAACCCCACTGCTCACCTTTGCTCTCTCATAACTTTTCCAGCTGGCAGCACTGAAAATTGGTGTGTGCTTTAACACTTCCACCATACTGGGAAGTGTTAAAAAAAATATGGGTGCAGATTGACCGGTTTTGTATTTTTCACTGGTTTTGTTTTATTGCTAGTTGGCAAAACAGAAGAAAATCAGAAGCCAGGATATCCTGCAGCAGACTTGGGAAGTATGTACTTAATGGATTTATGGCCCTTTTAAGTTTGGAATGTTGTCCTAGGGAGGAAACCATTATTTTTAAAATGAACGTCAAGTTCTGCAGAAGACAATACTTTGTGTTCACCAAATGAAAAAATACATACCTGATGTTGGAGAGGAGGCAGGTGGCTTTTGAGTCCTTCAAGGTGATGCTGTCAGAAATCTCATGCATCCTTCTCAAATTGAAGATTGAGTTTTACAACGTGAGTAAATTTGCAGTCTTGCAGCAAATGGAGAAGAGTAGGTTCAATAAATGCCAAGACTGTGAAAGTGCTTTGCCTTTCTTTTTTTACTTTGTACATTGCAAGCAAAATAATGTTTTCTAATCTTGCTTTAGGCCTATAACAGAGGGGTTACAAGAGAAGCATAACCATAAAAAGTAATTGAAGAATATCCAGGAAAAAATCAGATACACTTTGGGTGTAGTTGGTGTAGGCTTTTCTCTCTTCTTTCACTCTCACATTTTGTCATCTTATTTTTGTCTTTCACATACATAAATATCCTAAAATACATCCCTACTATATTCTTAACCCAAAGGATAAAATTAGTTACTGTCATGAAATGCATTTGTAAGGCTGTTCATAAGTATGTGTATAACCATGCTGTGTGTTCTCCTTAGTGGAGGAAACATTTTTACTTGAAAAGTATTTTTATATGTGGATCCCATCTTACGTATTCTACTTACAGTGGTAGGCAGATATCTCCATGCCCTAAATCTTTCTGTATATTACATTTGAGCATCTTCCAGATTTTTATAAATACTTGCTGAGGAGAGGAGAACACTGTTTGGTGCTTGCTAATCACGTAGTATTCAAATGCTGCAAACAATTGCTTCTAAAAATTTCATTGTGTTTTTGTTGGGTACTTTTTACTGTCTCGGGGATGCAAAATTTCACTAGGTTATTTGGCATTTTCAGTAGCATCTCTGAAAAAGGGAAATGCAAAATCTGAAATAATGGAGTTTGGTAAAAAGGATGGAGAGGAGTCCCGGGACTAGCCCCGAAGCAGCTCTGTCTGTGCTAGCTATGGATTGTACAAGGAATGATCATCCACTTCCTGCATGTCAATAAAAATGCAGGAGAGCACCTTTCTTGGCATAGGGGCTGCTGAAACCTCAATGCTGTCTTTTTTTGTAATACTCCTGTGGATGTTTTTGCACAAAGTGGTGTCTGTCAGAACTTGAAATATTCTTGCACAATTCCTTTTGAACAGGTAGTACAGGACAAGTTCCAGCGCATAGCTGCTTGACACAGGGCTGCCGACCACAGGGCATGAATGCCTTGCTTGCATGTATCTGAGTTGATGTGCTATGAACTTTGCCAGTCATTTTGCCAATTGCATACTGGGCTGTAAATAATTACTGAATTTTCATTTTGAATCATGCCTTTTTTTCCTGTTTGTTTTTCCTTTTTTTTTTTTCTCCCCTCCGCTGTTAAAGAAAGGCGATAGCAGTAGGAAATATTAAGGATATTATAACAGTGGTTATCCTGGAAATACAGTTACAGTGAATCTAATATAAATCTGCAAATTTTTCTTGCTACAATGTCTGTATTTGGAATGCAATATTTGCTCTCCCCATGTTGCTTTCAGTTGTACTTTTCATCTGGTAATGCACATAGAGGTGAAGTAAATCAAACTATAATGGAAAACAAATATTGTGAGAGGATCACCTAAAGGATGCAGTAAGGCTACTACAAATTAGTATTTTCCATAAAACGAAGCCTTTTATTTGTTATTTTCATACACTCGGTGAGAGATTGTAGCTGATATTTGAACAGTTTCTGAAAAAAAGAAAAGCCTAGTCTTGTTTTTGCACATTTCCCAGAATTCTTTGTGCTGTGAACATCATGTTAGGGAAATGGAGACATTTGGATGCTGGAACATGATGTGCTGTGAGAACCCCAATTGTGCTGAAGAAGGCAGAATGAATTGGGTGATAGGGCCCCTTGAAAGGACACTAATTCGCTCTTGTACTGTTTTTCAGGCTGAAGTGCACTTACTGGAGCAAGCAACATATGACAGTACATTTGTGTGCAGTTGCTTTGAGGGATTTCTCTTTTCATTTTTCCATAGGATTCCCTGTCTTGGGGCAACTTTCTCTGTTCAGCTGCAGGTGAAATGACTCTTGCAAATATGTTTGTCAGTTTAGGCAGAGGTGTATGTGTTTGCCCTTATTGCTACATTAATATTATTGGTTACACTGTATTTGCTTGTGGAAGAATAAGTGAATAATGGAAACCTGGAATGTTGCACTGTATAGAGGGAATTGACACTTGATCAGGTTTCTGTTTGCTTTCCCTTCTGGTAGAGGAAACTGTTGCTGGGGGGCTCCCTTTGAAATCTTGTTTGTGTTCAGGAACACCACCACTAGCTCTTAACTCTCCCATTGGTTTGGACGATTTTTAGTGAAATTTGCCTAAGGTTGTGCTATTTATGTCAGTTTTGTTCTTAATGGCTGCAGTTTCCAACTGCAAGCACAGAAGGCTTTTCTCTTTGATGGGGAGAGGTGCCTTCAGATGTGGCAGCTGAGGTGCCTTTTGAGGTGACCTGTCCCTTCATGGAGTTATTTGGTGGAAAAACTGCAGCGCTTATAAGCTGATTTGTCTCAGAGGTCTCCCTTCTACTTGTGAGACAGTAGTGACAATGGGGTTGTGGAAAAAGCCTGGACCTGTATTACAAAAAATACTTCTTGATGCAGCAGCCATTTGGATGGAGGTTGTGTTTTGAGAACTATTAAGAAAAGAGGGATGTAAAAATAAGCAAACAAATGCAAAGCTTTAAAAAAAAAAAACTGCAGGAAACCTGCAATCTCCTCTTCCCCTTCTTCTGCCCCTGGTCACATGTAGCTCTCCTGTCAGGTAGCTTTGGTGGAAATGCTCACATTAGTGTAATGTAGGGTTTTGATTATAGTTGCCAGGGGGCTTTTAATACCCAACTGATGTGCTCAAGAAGCCTGCCTTACCAATAAGCAGGACAGAAACAAATGTCCTGGAAGTTTGCTGTCAGGCAAGTAATTTTAAATGCATTTACGAAGTATGAAAATGCCTTCTGGAGATGGAAGAAGTATTTTTTTGTTCTGAAACACCATAGGTAAACTAAGAGTTCAGAAGACACAGAAGTGCTATTTTCTATCTTGCTTGGAATTCAGAACAGCATAATATCTGCATTCTCCAAAAAAATCTTACTTTTGAGGTGGCAGCTTGCAGGCAGGCTGGTTTCTGGGCTGCATGCCTGCAGCATGGGTAAGCATGACTGTGAGAAAAACTGACCGAACATACCTCATAGGGAGGACTTCTGAACAGGAAACTTAGGAAGTCGGAATGGAGTACACACAGTTTTTTCTCATGCATTTTATTTGGTCCAGTTTTGTAAAGTCCATTTCAACTGTGAAGCTCTTCTCTTTTTTTCCTTTGCCAAACATGTCCCACTGAAAATCATTGGGAATTTCTCCAAGAAAGAAGGTCAAGTTTGAATATATGGGTTTTACTGGATTTGCATGAGGCACAATGACTTACATGTTGGCTAGCCATCCATCTTGATTCTCATAACTTGTTGGGAAATAAAAACTTAGAAATATAGAAATGCCCACTGTAGCAAACTTCCACTCGAGAATGTGCACAACACTAAACACTCCTCTGTGTCTGTTCTTTTCTGTCTTCGTATACTTCGGTGGTAGGGGTCGTAATGCTGTTTGATTAACAGTTTACGTTCCAAAATTGACCACAAAGAAGCAAGTTAAACGAAGTCATAAAACTATGCAGTAGATTAAACTGTGACTTAATCGTATCAATTCAGTTTGCCTTTATTAATAGCTGATAAATGGCTTATTATTTTTTTAATGCCTGGGAGCCATGTTAAAATATACTCAAGTTATTATTTCAGATAATAACCTCTAGTTCTAGAGTATGAATAGACAGTTATTGCTATTTTTAATGTAAAATACATTTTTTCACTTTAGAATTTTCTGGAAATATTTTAGAGAATAAATTAAACTTAATACACAATTCATTACAATTTTATATATAAGTTTTACTATGATCAGTTGAATTCAAATTCCTTTAAACCTAATAAAAACGTAACTGTAGTTATATATTTATGGTAATTTCATTTGTGTGTGCTTTTAGTAGTGCATGTATACTACATACTAATGAGCAAAAGAGGTAACAGATTAGAGTTTGAGTATAGAAAGAATCCAGGTAATTAAGTTGCTTGGGTACAAATTTTGACTCTGGTGCTGAACTGTTATGCTAATTTATTATAAAATGCATGATACTTGCAAATAAATCATGAAATACCAACCTGGTGCTGCATATTCAGTAACTTTTTATCCATATAATGCGTATTGAGTGGAAATAATGTTCTTGCAAAATATGGAAGTGAAATCTGAGTTTTGAATGGGTTGAAGTTTTAGCACACTTCGAGCAAATGTGCTCTTACACATCAAGTGGAAACACTTGTACAGTAGACACAGCAGTTAATTGATTTTATCTCAGCACTTGATTTTTTTTACTATCTTTTTTTTATGGCTGTTATTACATCCATGGCCTGAAATCTTTTCCGTGTCAGGTCAGAACATTGCCATTGTGAGAAAACTGGTCCCCTACAGCACCGGGGTTCTAGATCTGTTTCCAGAGTAGCGGGAGGTCGCTGCACTGTGTGCAAGGTTGTGTTTTGAAGGGTAGCATCATAAGAGAAGGTCTGGGGATGAGCTGAGGAAGCCTTTAAAAAACACATGAGCAGGGGAAGCACAAACCTATGGAGATGGTCATAGGGCCAGAATCAAGTAGGGTAGGGCAGTAGGGTAGCAAAACTGGTGATACGACATTGACAAGGGACTGATGGAGCACACAGGTGGAGGAAATTGTTAATTTTAGGTGCTGTTGCTCTGGGTTTCATCAGAGCTTTGAAATGATCAATGTCAAGATTACTGAAGTAAGAGTGTTTACTGATTTCCTTAGGCATGATTGGTTATGCATTTCCTTTCGTGATTTACTGACATAATTCTATAAATGTACTGATGTACATGTTGTTGTAAGACCAATAGCCTGAGTGGACATGTATATTCATGTAGCTTGCTAGAATAGTATTTGTAAAAGCAGTTTCAGATGTTGTATTTAATTAAGTGAACGAACTGTTTTTTTCCCTAAAAACACAGCAACTTAAATATAAAATTTGTAGCAGTTTCCAATTAGTTGTCAGTGGTTGTTTATCATTTACTTGCTGTCTAGTAAAGTGGCAGTCCTGAAAAGGTGACAAGCTGAAACATCTTGGGGTACTCTGCAGATGAGAACTGGGAAAGGTGTACATGGGCACCCTCTTCTACCAGCCATACCACATATACATCCGTGCTTTCTCTACATCTGGTCCCAGTTTTGTTTAATGTTGTCTTTCACATAATATATACACCTAGATACGCATAGATGTATTATGTACGCCCATACGTATGTATGGTGGTACATGTATCTCCATATCCAGAAACATCCTGACAGCCTGTATTCCTGGGCAGTGGCAGGAACCACTATTAGTACTGGCACTGGCTGTTCTTGGCTCTGTTATCCACAGTGATGCTTTGAATCTGGAATTTGCTATGACAGTTAAATATAGCTTGAAAATCCACCTCTGCCATGAACCCAGACACTATTTTATTTGATTGGACAGTTGCAAAACTATTCAGCATGCAAGAATTTATTAATATTTCAATTATTTACTGTTTCTAATCTTCAAAATAATGTGGAGTTTGATGATGTGTCTGACATTGTGTAACTATTTAGGTAGTGGTAGGTGTTTGAACAAATTTTATGCAGTCTTCTTATTCACTTAAAATTTTCAAAACAAGTGTTCAAGACTGACTTCATTGAAAGGACAGTTTTCGCAGCTTACCAAGCCGCAGATTTAATACCAGTGAGCTTCAAAAGCTTCTGCCTGGACCAATGCATGTGTCTTCATATTTCTTCACAATTTGGTGCTTTAGCTTAGAAATAAATTGTAAATGTCAGATCTGAAGAAGGGCTTGTGTAACTGTAAATTTGTGCGTGTGGTGATGGATGGGTTTTTTTTCCCAGCTATGTCAGTTAGCCTAGCAAGGCATTCTCTCCCCCTACACACGCATTGTTTTATTTATTCCATGTGTGCTGTTATTTGTTTATTTATGTATTTATTTTAAAGTATCGTTTGTATTCCAGTCTAAATGTGCTTGAAAATAGCCATCTGCTCTCCAGCTATTTAGATAGGGCACACTACAACTGAGGTGAAGAGCTGTCACATAAAAGATTTTCACTCTAGCTTTCACACCTTTGATACTGAGTTAAATAATTGCAGTGCAGGACCATTTCCAGGGATTCCTTATTTTCTTTTTAACCCTCCTGTATCTTCCCCAGGCTTTCCTGAATTTTGCTATGTTTTGAGCCTATTTCCAGTGTGGATGCAAGGTTATGGGTGCTAGGAGATGTGGGTTCAGTCAAGAAGGAACTTTTGATTAAATGTCTAGAACTTGGTAGAATAATGTAGGAGTGGGGGTTTTGTTTAGTTTGTTTATTTGTTTTCCTGTTGGTTGGGGGTTTTTGCATTTTCTACACTTGTCTTTTCTCCAAGTGCAATATAAACATATCAGTGATGTGTACCAAATATATTTCCTGTACTGCTGAAATCTAATCATATTTATTGCTGTTTGATTTTTTGTTTGTTGTATTTGTTAATTTTTTTTGCTTGCATTGGGATACTCTTAAGTTCAAGAAGTAGGAGAGGTGAAAACTGCTCTCAAAATTAGAGGATTATAAAAATGAATAGATCATCTGTATTCACATTGACAATCACTTTGGATTGAATGGAAATGAACTGACAGAAGATGGTATTTAGAAATGAAACATGGTGGGAAAGCAGTTAGTACAAACTACCCAGTGATTTCTCACAGTCAGGAAAAGAGCGCCATTAGAGAGCAGTGGTGGTGCCAATAAAGTAGGTGTAAAATAAATTAAAGGTCTTACAGTATGAGGTAGTAAATTTGGTGTGTTTCATCTGCCCCCTCCCTGCTGGTTAATTCAGTAATGGGTGGGCTCTGGCTCAGGCACCAAATTTTGGGTGTTTGTAGCTCCTATCAGCCAACATACTATGCACACTGGGACTCTGGTGAGACAGGCCACTGTTGGCCATCTTGTGGGGGAGAACCCCTGTCTTCTCTGTGAAATGGCAAGCAGTTCCCATGCATGTTCCCAAGATATCCTCTCTATCTTCCTGGAGAATGGTGGTGGTCTTCTGTGAGATGTATGCTTTACTTAAATAAATGCAATTAATTACTTCTGTGTGGTGGCTTTTGCATTTTTGTAACTGACATTGAAGGGATCTTTGTTTCTGCTAGGGACTAGGTGTAACCATTCTGACACTGCTGGACATCGTGGAGGCTTTGGTGGCAGGGTTGCACTTACATGATGTGGATGCTCCTCTGCTCCATCCATTAGCACACCCTTTAAGTTTGCCTGAGCTTGAAGAGCAGGGTGGAAGAGCCAGGCAGTGTGACAGAGCTAAACTAATGAATCTCAACAAGGCTATGTGACAGGGAGACAACAGTATGGAGCTTAAAATGTTTCTCCCCGACCATCCTTCCTCTTTCTCCTCCCCCATTAACCTTCTGGGAAGATGATGCACCAAAGATGTTTCAGCAGAAATTGCATTTTCTCTTACATGTGTTGTATCAAATCCTGGTGCGGTAGCTGTGACCTCAGGCCTGGAAAGAATGCATGTGTCTTACATAGTATCGTCCATCTGTATGTCTATGTGCATGTGCCTTCTGCCTGCTTGCTTTTACAGCAGTAGAAGAGAGATTTTCCCTGCCTGTAAAAGTTGCTCTGTGGCTCCAGAGCACTGGGCCATGGGTGCAGCTGTGATTTTACAGAGGGTTTGGCTCAATTTTCTGAGTCACGTAGGAAATTCTGTTCCTTTTCAGAGATGCCATTTCATTATTACAGCTTGAGTTTTGTTTCTTCTGTTGGTCAGATGAAGCATTTTGGGAGATCGTGGAAAGATAGTAGCAGACCCTTTTGATCAGAGTTTACTGTTACAGTACCACATACGGTTGTGTTGAAGGCATTGCCAAAGTCTCTTCACTAAGTGGTTATGTACCTGTGGTATTAGAGATAGTCTTTCACAGGAAACAGAATATTATTCTGCTTCTCTCAGTTGATTAACTTCTCTTTTTGCGTGCGACTAATAGAGCACAGAAAAAATACATACCCAGCCGTGATGAGCTGGAAACTGCAAAGCAGAGCAGTTTGTTTTCTTAAAACTAATCCTCCTCCCCTTAGCAAGAATTCATGTACTTGTGGTAATTGAATGGGCTGCAGGGTACATCGGGAATTGTAGTTTTGCAGTGTTTTGTGCTCTGAAGATTAATAATCTTGCAAGCCTCCGAGGGAGATAAAAAGAAGATGTTCTCTAACAAATTGTTATCTTGTATTTCAGAAATGTGCTTTGAGCACTGAGCATAACTTCAGTAAATCACTTCAGCTTTTACCTTGATATCCTTAGTAGTGGCAGTAGACATCTAAGCTTTTCTTTTCTCCTTCATCCCTTCTTGTTTTCTGCAACTGTTTTGGGTTGTTTTGAAGCTGTTTCAATTACAAGACAGTAGCATCTTTCAGAAAACTGTTACTGATATACAAAACTTAGGAAAAAATATTCTGAATGTTGTTATTTGGGTTAGTAACCATTGAGACATGAGGATGTGAGACTCGAACAGCTAGATGTCAACCTTTTATGTCTGAAAAGTGCTGACAATGTCATAATAATAGGGTGTTAAAGAATAATTTGTATAGATTCTAACTTGCAGATAATTTTTGGTGTTCTGTACCAGTGATTTCAGCAAGCTTTTATTACAAATGCATTTGATTTGTTAAATATTGGTTTTGGTTTAACCACTGAAGTATGTTCTTGCTGAAGAGCTTAAGTAGGTTGAACACCCAGATCCAGTTAGCAGTAAAAGGTGACTTTCTGTCTTCCTCATCCATTGCTCCCTGCATTTGCAGCAGGGAACTGCAGAGGTTTGTCAGAACCTACAGAAAGACACCAAATTCTTTATTGTTTTTGTGCTTTTAACACATACACAAAAGAGGCTTAGAATACATACAAGTACTTAGAAAAATGTAACTTCAGGCCATTTGGCTGAACCAGAAACTTTTACTACCTTATTTATTTTTCTTAACAACTTTCACATCCCTCAAGGCATGTTATGACTTTGGAAACTGGATTATATATGTGCATTGACTGCCCAGGTGCTTAAAAAACGTTTGCTGGACACATTACAATGTATTTGGAAGAAAGGGAATTGAAAAAATATTTGGCAAACTAAATTGGTAGAAGAAAATAAACAGGGAAAATGCAATTCTATGCAGGGAGAGTTTGTTCTGAAGCACTCTGAGTGAGTGGTGGGCTTCATCGCTCTGCTATAGACTTGGACAACAGATTTAATATGTTGTCTCTACTGAGGTGATAATATCTGTCAGCTTCAGTATATCTTATATATCATTACAAATTACTTAAAATTTTCGGATGAAGAACTAATTACTTAAAAATTCAATGAGGATGTCAATGTTAAGTATAGATGTGTATAGATGCTGGAGTGAATTCTATGCTTCTGAGATTTCCTTAAGCATTTAATGCTTTGCGTAATGCAAAACACAACAGAGATCAATGATATCACTTTCAAGCAGCATCTTGCTAGTATTACAAACCTGAGACACAATCAGAGGAAATGGGAAACGGTTTTCTGTTTCTTGCAGCACATGGATTCCATTTGGATCTTGGGCTTTCCCCAAGGATCAGTACAATGCCTTGCTAATTTTAGTGGACCTTAGCAGTGATTCAGTGAACGAGTGGGAGACTTTTCCTTTTTTCATTTGGAAGAAGAGGGGGAGGAGATTTAGTTCTCTGCTGGTAAGTGTGCTGAAAACACTCAGCTTGTGGCTGGGCTGATGCTGAGGCGAGCAAAAGGAGAAGTGCATTGTGCATCCCAGGAAGGTACAGACGAGGGCAAATCTCTGGCACCTGCCAGTCAGATGGGCATGTCTTGCTGCACTGTCAGTCAGAACAATTTGAAAATAAGCAGTAATTTGCTGGTAAAGGTTTGTGCTCTTGAATAAGGGACATCTTGGTGACTTAACTTGATCTGCCGAAGCTGTGCGGCATGCTTTGTACTCTTCTGTTTGGCGACTCCATTCCACACCTAATAAAAGTTTAAAAGCAATTGATATGTTTCCATTATCTTCTTCCGATTTTATAGAACAGCATTTTGTCAAGATACTTCAGAAACAAAATGTATTTAGAAGGATGATAAGTGACAGGTAACTATTATAAAGTACTTCAGCATAGCATTTTTTTCTTTGACACGCCCCTTTGTGAGGAGTAATGAGGTCACTGCACAAAAAGCTTTGACCTTAGTATGATGCGTTTTGGCATCCAGTTAGAAAAGCATCGTTTAGGTAGGCACTCTAATAGTAGAGAGGATAGTAAGTCTGTTTTTGTAAAGAAAAAGTGCTGTCAGTGACCTCTTACCTTGTGAACTTGGTCCTCCAAGTTGCTTTCTGCTCCATCCTGCTATTTGGAATTGTTTTTTTCTCCTCAGTTCTGGTTGAGAGAAGAAGCTGTACAACACTGAACATGAGCAAAACAACTGACAGAGCAAAACTCCTAGCATCTGGCCCTCTTGCTACTATCTTTATATATCTGCAGTGGCTTCTATACATGGAAAAGAAAAATAGCAGTAGTCACTCTAATGACAGAGATCTGCTACCAGCATGTGATTGCTCCTCTGTGTATAACAGCAGTAGCCAATCACAGAATCATTTCATTAATGTATCTATTAATTTTTATTACACTATGGTACACACACTTCAGTCTAAGTTCCTTCAGGCAGTATGAGAAGCTTAATTCATAGAATCATAGAATGGTTTGGGTTGTAAGGGACCTTAAAGATCATCTAGTTCCAGCCCCCCATGCCATAGGCAGGGACAACTCCCACTAGATCAGGTTGCTCAGTGCCTTGTCCAGCCTGGCTTTAAACACTTCCAAGAGAGGGGGCATACACAGCCTCGTTGCCAACCTGTTCCATTGTCTCCCCACCCTAACCATAAAGAATTTCTTTCTTATATCCAGTGTGAATCTCCCCTCTTCCAATTTACATCCATTATTCCCAGTCCTGTCATAACATATCCTATTAAAAAGTCCTACCCCAGCCTTTGTGTAGGACCCCTTCAGGTATTCAGAAGCTACTATGAGGTCCCTCATGAGCCTTCTCTTTTCCTGGCTGAACAACCCCAACTCTTTCAACCCATTGTCCTCATAAAGGAGGTACGCTAGCCCTCAGATCATCTTCATGGCCCTCTTCTGGACCCATTCAAACAGCTCAATGTCCTTCTTATGTTGAGGGCTCCAGAACTGGACTCCAGGTGGGGCATCAGCAGAGCCAAGTGGAGGGGCTGAATCACCTCTCTTGACCTTCTGTTCACACTTCTCTTGATGCAGCCCAGGATTCAGTTGGTCTTCTGGGCTCTTTTGCTTCATGTTTTCCTAAATAAGTCTTAAGAATCTAGACATAAGGCAGATTGTTATTCCACGTGGGATGTGTTGCCGGATCTGCATTGGATCGTAGCAGAATTTATTTCATAAAATCTTTCCTGATTTCTTATTTCGTTTTAAACGGCACCACATCAGATGTTTCCCAAAATCTGACTCACTGATGAAGTAAGTCTTCAAAAAAGACAGATGGAGAAAGCAAATGTTGTTAAAAATTTTGTCTGAAGTATTGTCTCTGTGCTAATAGTCACTTTTAAATCATAATTGATATACAGAGTTGGGTTGGTTTTAAATTTATTTTTTGTTCTTCACTGTTTTTTAAAGGAGAGGTAGTACATAGTTTTACAATGCTAGTGTTTTGGTAGTATTGTAACCAATAAGTTCTCGTGGAGTTTCTCAGATAAGCAATATAAAATGAGAAATTCTGTCTTGTCTTTTTGTGGTTTGTTTTTTTTACTACGAGCCTGTATAATTGCTTACAGAAATGTGTTGGATACTTTTAAACAAATGTAAAAATTCTTAAGTAAACATCTCATAGATATGATCAGTATAGTCTCCATTAAATTCACAACACTACAGGGAAAAAATATTGAGATTTTGAAGTGTGTGTTTGTAAAACAAGACTTTTGTTCTTGCAATTTGTGTGTTATTTTATGCAGACTCCGTGCAAACCTGTCTTACTATGTTGGTTTTTAAAGAAACATGGTAAGATATTCCTTTTATCCTTCCAGGTAGTGTTTTCAACCAGGAACTGTGATGTCCTTTTCAGTTAGAAAATGGTAGTCTCATTTTATAGCTGAGTATTAAATAAATGTAAAATTGGGACCAGCATGATGAAAATAAGATACTTTTGTCAGGATTTATATGTGTGCATGCAGAAATACCACATTTCTGAGTACAGCAAATAATACGTCAAATCTGAGACACAAAATGGGAATGTAGATGGATCCTTGCAGTGCCTGTATTTTATTGTTACTTTCCCAGTGATTTCTCTTTCACATAGACTGACATAAGACAAATATGTACTTTCATTTATATATTAATCCTGCTATCTCACCTGTGAGAGATGGTTAAAATTATATCCCTTTAAAAGAGAATATTTCAATCTACAAAAAATTGCATCTTCAAGACAAGGTCTTCCTTATTTCTCTTTTCTTAAGTGTATTCAGAAACAAGGAGAAAGCTAAAGGGTTTAAGTCAGCCTGAACATTACATCAAATACTGGGAGTCCTCTAGTATTGCTATAAAGTTATGAGGTATATTGACATTTTTTCACACTCTCTGGTCATACACCTAAGAGGAACTTGTTTTGTATCTGTTTAATGAGGTTTTTTTAAAGGGACCTACATCAAAGGCTCTTACTGCAATTTTAAGAGGATGTAAAGGTTTCTATGGCACCATAAACAGTATAACAAATAATTTCTTGCAGGAGCAGCTTCTAAAATTGGGTCTTTGGGGTGGGGAGAAATGTTTAAGCTGCAGGTATAGCTGGTAGTTCTTAGTGGTAATTAGTAGCTATTGAAGTAAGAGTTTAGGTAGAATGTTAATTAAAATAATCCCATACAAGCCTTGGAGTAGCAGTAACTGACTAACATCTATCTATGTGTTTTCTTTAATCAAGACCATCAGGCTTTCTGGATAGCCTGTGTTTTCCGTGCAGTTTTAAATCATAGTACCTGAAATCTTCCTCCTTCTGGATGAGTGACTAAGACATTTGTCTTCCTAGGAGACCCTGTGTTTATCTTATTGCATCTGAAAACAGAAATACAGGGTAATTCCCAGATTATACTCTTAATCTAGAAACAACTTTATAACTTAATATTACAGTTTAAGATAAATAAAAAAAGACTTTAAAGTACAAGCATCGGTGCCTTGTTAATGTGCTTCCCTCTGTCCACCACTTCCCCATTCCTCATCTTCCTGTCATTCTGTTAAGTGCTGCTTGAAGAGCACTGAAGGTGGAGTGAGTGCAATCTTGTCTTTTTTGTGTCTTTTTTCGACTGGATGAAGGATCAGGGCAGCTGCTCATTTTACAACTGTTTGCAGTAGGGGAGCTCTTACTATTAGCATCCGTAACACAGATTGGGTCAGAGAGTAGAAGGGAATGTGGGCAGTCAGATACTCGCCTTCGTACTTGAAGAAAATCCTCGTTTTTAAGCATGTGCTGGTGACTATTAGATGAGGCCTATTTATTTACCTGGAGTACTTGTTTGGTCAGGAGTCATAGAATCATAGAATAGTTTGGGTTGGAAGAGACCTTAAAGATCTCTTTGTCTTTGAAAAACCCCTGAGCTGTGCAGCCCAAACATCAAGCATTATGCTGTGTTTTCCCCACTGCTACCTGAGTGTCTGTAGCCTTTGGTTTCAAGTAATTTTGGAAAGATACTAGTTGATTTACTCAAATCATAACTTTGTGACAATGATATGTTCATTTTATTGATGGCTAGTTACACGTGTTCCAGAGATAAGAGTTAGCAAAGTTTTGTGTTTATGAGGACAGTTTTCTGATATTAAGATAATCTTGACATCTAAGAAAGTTGTGTTTTACTCTGGCTTTGTTTAGTGTGTATCTGCTTACATAACACTACTTTAAACAAACTCTAATAAGACATAAATTTAACTCATTGTGCGTATCTTTGTGCTGCATAGGTCTGTAAGTCTGTATTAATTTTATCTCTATTAAGTGCTTATTAGTTTTGAGTATTTCCACATTTCTCTTTAGTCAAATGTTATATTGCAGTCCATTAGGATACCTGTAGGCTGCTGGAAAGTGTGGAGAGTAGTTTTCTGCCAAGCAATGAATTTTTGTCATAAAGTGTCTTGGAAAGAAAATTAACTTAAAAAGAAATACTTTGGAGGGGATGGGAGTTGAAAAGTTCTATTTAATATTTTTCAGAATAATGTTTTACTTTTTAGTATTTGTTTTGAATTGTAATTTATAATATGCATCATCTTGACAATTACAGTCAAAACGGAATATTCAAATATTTTTAGCTTTTTAAATGTTTCTGTTTTGACAGATCTTGATTTTTTTTTTTTTTCTTGTTTGTATATGTAAAAATCCTTCACTTTTTGAGTGGAAAAATTCCAGAAACACTCTTAATTTTCACTATCCTTTAGTTCTGTGCTTTATTTTAAAAACAAAAAACAAACCCCAAAAAATACCAAAAAACCCACCTCAAACTAACACTCAGGTTTCCAGATGTTCATATCAGACATGGTAATCTGCATTCATATAATTAGAATTTTTAACTTCTAAGAAAAGGTTATTATTCACACTTATTTTGGTATATTGTACTTCTTTTTTTTCATCCCTGACTTGCGTTTGCTGAGCTCTGCATATCCTAATAATCTTTAACCTTACTCTCTCCCCATTTCATAAGCTTCTTGAGAGCTCCTGCATTTATGAATTGGGAGTTCTATCTCGCTTAGTGAACTTCCCTTAACATTGTTGAGCTGGGACAGATAATGGCTCAGAAGGTTTCTCTTGCAGTATCTATACTGCCTCTTTTCCTTTGTCAGAGGTGGAGCAGGCTTTGATGCACCTTTTAATATGAGTATCATTTTCCAACACAGAACATGGGAATGGATTAGCCTAGAGGGTATGAGAGACATTCTCTAAGATAGTACTTTAAGGAGGGCATCACTGGCAATTCTCCTTTATGTCCACTTTTCTTGTGTTTTGCTAGCACTGTTCTGTGCCTGTATTGGTAGCTTGGAAATAATTTTCTTCTGTTTGATGTTAAAATAACTAAGGAATACATTTTATAGTCTTTGATTCATTTGTTCTTCATCTTATCCTTTCAGGTGGCATACAAGGAAGCAGCTCGTATGAGGAATAATTAGGGAAACTTAAGTGGATTTGTCTGGTGAGGTTTTTACTGAGTCAGAGGGGCTTGCTTTTGGCATTTTTTTGTAGATTGTCCTGAAATAGGTTCTTACTAATCAACTACAGAAAGGAGGTTGGAGGATAGCAGTTCCATGTGTTCAATTGAAAATCTTGCTGGAATATGAAGTTCTCAGGCAAAACAAATGTAGAAGTGAAATGATACTGCTGGAATAAACCTTGTGACAGAGCTTAATCTGTAATACAGTTTGCTAGGATCTACCAGGTGATGTATTTGGAGATACTGAAAAGAAATGAGAGATGTCAGATGATGATGGTGTGCTAGAATTTTTAGCGGTGGTGGGGGATTGGTTTTGTTGTATTTTTCCCTAACAATTCTTTGTTGTCCTAAAAAGCATTAATTTTTGGCCAGAAAAAGCAAACCAACCTTTTGCCAGTAAAGTTAAAATGTATCTACTTAAAAAATAAGTACTTGCAAGTGAGTCAGTAACTCCTGATAAAGACTATCACTTGTTTGCTATGTCATGGTGAGATAGTTGCTGACTTCTGAGTTGTAGTAATTAATCAGGAGGCTCAACTTAAATAGCTATTTTGAATGGATACTTAATGATGATCTTCCCTCCTGGTCATTTCAGTTTACTATTGGAGAATGTTGCAGATGCCAGTGAAGTCTTACACGTCTTCTGGGTAGATGCACTGACAGTGGTAGTACTCATAAGGTAAAACAGATGAAAGTAGAAAAAAGGCAGTGCAAACAGAAGAGTATCCTGGTAGTGTAAAAAAAAAATTAAAAAGCTACAAAGAACATGTCTAGAAAAAGAATACAGAGCACAGAATGATGAGTGACAAGGAAAAAACACTCTTGGAGTCAGTGGAAAGCACCATCTCTAACATGTTCCTGAGTTGTGGGGAACTGCAGGGAGATTGTGGCCAACAGGATCGCAGGGTGAGGGGTAGGGGTGAGGCTGCCCTTCTATACCCCACAAGTGTCCTGTAAGCTGTCAGGGTCTGTTAGGTGGCCTGAGTCCATCTCTTTCTCGGCTTTTCCATTGGCAAATCCTGCTGTGGAAGAGCAGCATTTGCTGCACACGATGGTGACCACCTTCTTGACTTGCTGACTGCTTCAGGCTTGACCCAAACCTAAAAATTGCAAATGCAGTCCTTCCATAAGCTCCCCAAAGTCATAAACGTATCTGTGGAGAGGTGATGTCCTGTGGTTCAGTTGCTGCTCCACCACCTTGTGTGGGGAAAGGGCATCTGTCTTTGGAAGTATTCCATAATTTGTGTTTCACTTGGGCCCACAAAAGAACTTGTCAAAAGATGGAGAATTGCCAGTCGATATCAGCCCTGCACTCTCTTGGCCTGCACTTACCTGCAGATCTTTTTGGTTTATGTTTGTTTTTGTTGTTTTGTTTAAGTCTGAGTTCAGTAAAATCTCCTTCCCCTTTAGAAGGCCAGGTTGAAAACTGGGTTTTTAAAAAAAGTATTACTGAGGTGTTTTACAGCAGTGATTACAGGACTAGTATGTTTTGGCTAACAAATGTAATAAATGTGATGAAAATTCCCATGTGTTTTACATTTCACTGCATAATATGTTTATATAACATTTTGAGCACTTCTGTCTGAGAAACAGCTTTCCACAAAGTAAAATGTATTTTCCATTGCACTTCTTTAGAATAACTGTGAGAAAGAGTAATTCCTGCTCACTTTTCTTTCTCCACACACCTCAATCTGCATTTCCCAATGTTCTAACATACACTTTTTCTTACTTTCCTGCTACCCTTTAGAGGTACTGTTTTACTCAGTGTCTCTCAGCTTTGTAAAGCAAGAGGATGTTATCCACGAGGTTTTCCTGAGGCCGGGGTGCTGGCGCTGGAGCAGCCAGGTCCCTGCCGGAGGGTGCTGTTAAGCGAGTGCAAATTTGGCTTTTTGTATTCTCATCCTGTCTGTTTGTGGTATTTAATGCTCTAACATCTCTCTGGATGGGTGAACCCATATGTCATTCAAATGGGAACCTGTGCTTCGCAATTGGCCTGACAGCCGCTCAGCCGTGGAGCACAATGATAAGATTATGAAAACTGTGTCTCTGCTCATTGGACCAGTGGAATTTACAAGCGTTTCTCCTCAATGTGCCTAAACGCTAAGTTGCTGTGCCTTGGCTTGCACAGCAGATTTTTCTGGATTATAAGCCTTGTCAATGGCGTGAAAGCTCACTTGTGTTTCGTTTTCTCCCTCATGTCTCTTTTTTTTCTTTCCCCCTCTTCCTTTATTTATAGACTTGTGCTCCTCACAAGCAATATCAAGTCAGCTCCCTGAATGCTTTGATGATTACAGAAATAAATATTTTGTTTATGTTTTTAAAATAAAAGCAGAGATATTTTTATGATAAGCAACACTTTGCTGCTGCTTGATTCTGTCAGTGTATTTATCAGTCAATATGAGAATTGTTATTTGTATGCAGATTCTGTTTACTTCAGCATTATTTATAAAGCAGTACTGTGTAATGGTAAAGCCATGTCTGTAAAGTCATGTTTCTGCCTCACAGCTCCCTTTTTGTGGTATATAGTACGTATTACAGGTACATAATTCAAAGAGAAATGTTATTTGATATAAGGGAATGAGCTGTTTTCAGCTCATAAAAAACTCCATTAGTATAAACTTGAGAAATTCTTTCTCAAAATCACCACTGTTGAACTGATAGCACGTTTGTGTTCTGGTGTAGCCTTACTTTTTCCATGTGGTTGACATGTGATGGTAATAATAAGTTCATCTTATAAAAGTTAGCACAATACACTTGTTAACACCTGGTAGTGAAACTAAGCTGCAGTTGTCAGTGTACTAGTAAGGTAGAGTTTTGCTGAGCTAGCCCTGCTTCTCTCTGTAGGTCTTACTTGCTTCATGTATCTTCTTGTTGGCTGAATTTAGAAACCCAACACAAGTTTTTCTGCTATTAAGATTACCAGAGTTCTCTTGAACCCTGAGAATTTGCTGGATTTCTGCATATGGAGGATTAATTTACTGTTCAAGCTTACAAATTATCTTGAATGTCTATTGGCGTATACATACTGAAATATCAGAGAGAAGAAAATTCCCTGGCTTATTATTACTTGTTTCTCTGATACCATATTTTCTATATGTAAACTTTGCTATTTTTTATTAACTTAAGAAACATAACAATAGGAAACATATAAAGAAGGAATTGTTAGTGTAGTTAAAACTGGTTAAGTTTTGTAGGGGTTGGGTTTGTTAGGCATTTTTTTAACAGAAGTAGTGAAGTCTGTCCTTTTTTTGTTGGAATCACTTTGCTTTTGATAAAGGTAGAGAAAGAATTGAGAATGAATAGCAGAAAAAATGGGGTCCTGATTTGTCTTGCTTTTAATTACAAATTTCTTGTATCAGAGCTTGTACAGTATTTTTCCTGATGGTCATCATCCTTTCAATGTGACATGTGACAGAGCTTGTTCTGGGCTTTCTCCTGTCCTTTTTGGGCTTGCTGGTGGTACTATAATGGTGGTGTTACCTTTCACATTAATGATCAATGAAAATTTAAAAACTGAATTCTTTGTTTTCTGTTTGCTGGCAAAATTATGTGCTGCTTTATGAAATGTAGACAAATCCGTATTCCTTGCCCTAATGATATTACAGGATAAACCTTTGGCTCAAAAGCTCTTGTATACATTAATAGTTATGCTAGTGGCTTTGGGCCTTTTAAGCTCAGTGGCATGCCTTGTATGATCAAAATTTAAAAATACATAGTAGTTTATGGGTTTGGAACCTGAGTAACATGTAATGGAAAAATAAGTAAGGGCATGAGTGGAAAAGATGTAGATAAAAGGTTTAAAGTTTTGCTCCGTTTGTAGACCATCTTTGTAAGCTTATACATTTCAGCTGGGACTGGTTTTATGTATAATATAAACCTTAATAAATTATAAGACCTATATAGCAAGTACTTTGAATTAATGTGTTTCATGAATCCAACTGTAATGTACTTTGTAGGACTCTGTAAAGCACTGCTACATTGTGTGTCTGCCCTGTTCATTTGCTGAATTTCTTTCATATTCCTTTTATATTACAGTATTCTGAGAGTTTTTGCTTGCTGGTTGGAAGAGAAGCTGTAGGGGATCTTTAGGAAAGCACAGTCGAGCTGACATAATAAATTCTGAAAGGCATAAAGACCTACTTCCCAATTGAGAGAGGTAAAGGTTTACGATACATCATAGAAATTTTTTTATTGATAGGACAAAAATCTTCTGGCTTTGCAAGGCTTTTCTTGCTGCAAGGCAGGGGAAGAGCCACTCACAACGTTAACAAGTTGTTTACTTTTTGATTTGAAGATGAATTAAGATATTTTCAGATAATTTACAATCAACAAAGCAGAAGAGGCAGTGCTTTTAAATAGGTGCTTTTCCTAGATTTTTTCCTCTGGTGGACAGAACAGTTACATTAGTTGCTTATTATTTGATTATGTGCTTTTCCTTCTGGAAAGACATTGGGATACACTTCACTGAATCAGCTTGTCCTTCCTCAAGGGAGCATGTCTTCGGTGAAATGCTTCTCAGGAGAAGCAAACTCTGGTGAAACAAGCTACCATTTGGTTGAGGACAACAACTAGTAAGCAGCTAGTAGCATATGCCTTAGAGTGTGAGGTTCTAAAATTAGCTGCTTTCTAAGGGTCCTCAGTTGACAGCTTCCTTTAAAAAAATCCAAAAATCCACAAAAAAAACCACTTACCCAAAGTGTAAAAAAAAATGTTTTCTTATCACTCTCAAATTTGCAGTCTAAACAGAACATACATATCTTTAACTGTGAAGACAATCTTTTAGATTGGTAATTTAGTGACATTCACCGTGTATTGCAATTGGTGAGAGAACTGGATTATAAAGATTTGTAGATCACTTTTAACATCAACTATTAATTTATTTCACCTCTCAAACATTCCTATTACTTTGAAAAGTTTCTTTTTAAAGAGCTTTTGTGTTTTATCATATTTTAATATAAAGCATTCTTACTTTCACTACAAGACAGTACAATCTTTTCCCATCTATTTTAAATATAATAAATGGGATGGGGTTTACAAACATACTGCCACAGGTGAGGAGAGGAGGAAAACAGGTGGATATTCAAAGTGTTTTAGAATAGGATCTTGCCCAAAAGAAAATTCCCTTACTGTAATTTAGTGTTTATTTGTCTAAGTGAAAATCAATAATTTTGCCCTTTATATCCCTAAGTAAGATTTTTAATGCAGTTCTAAATTTACTAAATTTCTTCAAACATTGTAATCTTGGTGAGTAAATAGTAGCACATGCCATAGTTCTTTATTTTGTTTTATGTAAACTGAAGTGAGTCTTGATAATTTTATACTGAGATGAATGTTTATTTTTACTTCTTGAAACAAAAGAAAAGTAGAGTAGCTGAAGAGCTAGACCAAATGAGCACAAGTTATTTAATCTTTGGGGCTTTTAAAATTGTTGTTTATTTTTAATTGACAGTGTTCCTATTCTTCTCCCTTTCCTCTTCTCTGCTTAACTGTACCTCCTTCCCCCAATTTCTGTGCTGCATATTTAAAGCAGAGGTCAGTCTGGCCCCACGTGTCATTAAAATTATGCTGTGACTGAAATCCTAAATGGAATGACAGCATCAGCATAAAATGTAGAGACCATATTAGATCTGAGAGAATGGAAGTATGCATAGGTTATCAATAAGTACTCAAATCAAAGTGAGCTTTCTCTATAGATGTATTTTTTCACAGTGGACTAACAGTGTTTTTGAGCTCCTGTCCTCTTCTCATCACAGATTACTGATCCCAGTTCGTGCTGTTCGTGTTTTCTCTTTTTCTTTCTTCTAACTCCCATAGCAAAGCTTTTTCAATCCAGCATTCACTGCACATGTTCCAGTCATGAGGTTACAAAGCTGACATTGCAGTCTCAGCAGAGGTTATCTCTTTAAAATTCCCTAAAATTCCCCTTTGGCACATCCAGTTTGGCAGCTGGGTTTCTGTAGGAAACTGATGGAGTCACCCCCTCCTCTTATGTCCGTTATAAAAATAGAAATCTATTAAACCTCTGGCCAGAAGGGCAGATGGGTAAGTACTCCCTGCAATGCAGACAGTGCTGCTTCCTAAGCTTTTCTCCTTAGCTTTATGTTCTCTCAAATATATATATTTATGTACTTCAGAGACAACTAAGTAGTGAAAATATGTTCTTTTAAAATTAAAAAGCAACCTGTTTGATGTTTTTCAGTCCATGTTAACTCTGTGCTCTGGAGGGTACATATAGCTGCTTAGAAATACTGGATTCTTGTTTGAGGTACTTTGAACAGCTATGCAACTGCAAAATCAGAAGTTAAGTTTAATCTTAGAAGCTTATGCCTGAACAGTGCTGTAGCTGGTAAAGTACAACTCTCAGAAAGATTTGCCAAACCAAAGAGAAAGCTTAAATATCTAACTACCAACATAGAAAAGTGATCACTGACCTAATGCTATTCAAGAAGTAATCTAAATGGTCCTTGCTTACTTGCATTTTACAAAGTGGCTTTTCCTTCATGCATATTATGTCCCTGAAATGCATTAATTATTTTTTTCTGCTTCCTGCGAGGGAAGAAAGGGGAAAGAACTGTGTGCGTCCTGTTTCCTTTCCTCTCAGGCACTATTCTGGGTGAGAGATGCAATGACTGCTTTCTTGCTTCAAATGTATTAGATTTTATGGCGGAATTCAGGTGTCTGAGTTTTGAGGTGAGCAAAAAAGCCAGTGTCCTCCCTGAAAGCTAAGGGGAAGCAATTTTTGCGGCTTCACTTTCGGTTGCAGTATCCTCATAGCACTTGTATCTTAGGGTTCTGCATATCCTCTCTTCAGGACAGCTGAAAGTTGTTTCTTTGTGTATGGGCTGCTTTTTTGGAAAGTAGGAACAGTGGATTTTGATTCACAGAATGAGAACAGCCCAGGAAAACCAAAACCAGTGTTGAACTCTGCAATTCAACAGCAGCCAATTGGGAGCCACAGTGCCACTTCTCTTACGTTACCTCTGACTTCATCTGACCATGTAGAGTTGTGTGCTCAGACAGCAAGCAAAAGGCTGTCTTAACTTTCTGCTATTTTAGTGTGGTGGAATGGTTTGGTAGAGTATCGTATCAGCTGTGGAGGACTGACAGGTTGAGTGAAGAGAGAAGCCAGTGTGACTTTTGGAACAGCAGATAGATTGACTTGTAACTAGCCTCTGAAGCATTATACAAAAGGTTAGCAACCCCCACTGTGTCTTGCTGTTTCCCAGAAGAAGCAGTCCTAACTTTTTGTGATGCTTGCTGCCAGGATACCCCTTCTTTCCCTGTCCCTTCATTGTGCATAGGTAGTCACTGGGCAGTTGTGAAGCAGGAATCCACTCAGTGATGAGATGAGGAGCTTAGGAACATTTCTGCATGGAGAGTTTCTTGTAGTGTACAGCTTTGAGCATCTCTCCTGAGAACATGTGCTTATACCATCATCTTTGGAAGAGCTTAGACCTCTGGCTTCTCTGGAGGACCGAAACAAGCAAGTGCTGTTTTGACTCACTCTGCCTGGTGTCTGTCTTCTCTCTTTGAGGACTGTGAGCCCTAAATAGGCTTTTTTCATCTCTTAGTTGACTATCAACAGTAACTACATGCACGTAACACCTGATGCTAAAGCCCATGCGAGTTGCACAGTGTTGCATTTTCTCACTGTAAGTTACCATGACTGTTCTCTTGGTTTTATTGAGGACCATCTTTGCTAACACAGCCTCACTATTTAAGCATTTTTAGTGAGTCTGATTCCCTTTTCTTCGTAAAGTGTTTTTTAATCCAGTGAAGCATCTACCTTCTTTTGTGAAGCTTACTATTTTTACCATTGCCATTTCTGATTTCCCCTCCTTTTATTTGTTAAGAACTTGATGTGTGTTATTCATAGAAAAAAACCCAAAAATAATTTTGTCTACATTCTTCTCTTGGAGGATGGCAAGAAACTCCAAAGAAACAAAAATCTCCACTGCTCTGAAATGTTCTAGTAAAAATAAACAACGCAAGAATCTGCAAGTTTATCAGCACCCCAGGTGAAAAAATGTAATGCATTGTGTAAGCACTTGTAATCCATTTCAGTGCAAAGTCAGATGGGTTATTGTAGGTTCCTTTTGTCCACCGCATGCATAGATAAATTTATTTATGTAAGAAAATGTTGACAATCACCTCTTTGCAAGGAGAGGTTCTTAACAGTATTTTGTAAGCAGAAGTGAGAGCACAGAGGGCTGAATATTCAAGGAGTGTGTATGGGGAGCTGCAATTACCTTGGGAGTCAAGTGAAGAAGATGTAGGGTCCTCATTTGTGTGATGCAGCCATCCTTCATCACCTTCCTGAACAAGTTTAAATCTGGGCACCTTTTGTGCTTAAGCACTGTAAGACAAAGGCTACCTGAGAGACCTGGGTTAGACAAAGCAAAATGAACTGTTCAGTTTCCTGCTTCCCTGTTACTTTTGGCAAAATGCACTGCACCAACCAGGCTCTGCCATTCTTTACAGCCTGCGTGTCTTGGAATGAAAAAAACTGAAGTTGATTGGTTTCTTTGTTTGTAACTCAAATATTTCCGTATAATGAAGCTGTTTTATCAAAAGATATTCCTAGACTTTACAGTTTGGTGGTATTGAATGTTCTTGATGGATCCTTTAAACTGTTTTTAAAGTGCGTAATTGGAACACTTGAGCATGAAACTACAATTATACATTTGTGTGTTAATTTTGTGTACAGATAGATATTCAGTCTGGCCATAAATGAGAAGGAAGGTTGTTTATTGTGAGTGTAAGAATTTGTTTTGTGAATTTTTAACAAAATAGGTGTTTGGATAATAGCCCCAGCTGATCAGACTTAGAGGGCAGGGGAGTCAAAGTTTTCAGGAGAAGGAAGGAGCACTCATGGACATTCTGGAAATGCTTGGATGCTTTGAAAGAATAGTAGGTATTACAATGATTAATTGATAGGGAACAATATTTAAGATTAATTGCAGTATTAATTCAGAATGTAGGTTGTCAGAATGAATGAGCTTGATGGTGATTCATCGTAAGTTTTTAAGGGGACTGCTTTCAGTTATTCAGTAGGAGTAATTTTTGTTAAGTAAAGTCATGACTATAAAAGGATCTTGTTTATTTTTCCATTCCATATTGAGGGTAAAGTTTCATGGATTGGATTGTCTGTATTCAGATTCTTACAGTTAGCACCTGTTTCTAAGACTTCCTTGTGGTAACTGATGTGAGGAGTAATTTACAATAATCATCTTATTTTGACTAATAAAACTGTAATTATTTAAATTATACTGTGCTATATGGTTTCGGTTGTGAATTTATAAGATTGATGTCTTTGATGTTTCTGTCAAGGTTCTTTTGATGTTTTACTGTGCTAAGTAATAGGTCAGATTAAATAATAGAAATGGACTAAAACAGCTAAACTCTGTGACTACAAAGAGAGGTTTGAAAGTTTTCTTTTAAAAATACTTGCAGCAGTATTTGTAGCAGTTGGACCTTTATTTCAAAGAATCTGACTTGTTTTTGTCTGTTCCATATAGACAAAGGGAAAGAAAAACTGGCACAGAAAGGATTTATGTCTTCCTCTTTTTATATGTATTTTTTATTTATTGCTGATGCTGTTCAGTCAAACTCATCTGAAGAAGGGTTTTGGATAGGGGTTGCTTTGTATTTTTTATTTGTGTAAGGAAGCATAAGTACTCCAGAGTGTTTGCCTGTGTTGGTAGAAATGATGTTAGGGACTGTACCACAGAAATGGGGTCCTGATCTTAGGAGGTTAATGCTATTCTACAAAATGATAAATTATTTTGGGCTTGTAGAGATGAAAACAGAATTTGTTTTCCGTTTGGTTCAAAATGTTGTTCTGTTTTCCTCAGGATTCCATGCTGTGGGGAATTTTTAGTGTCGAGATGTTGCAGTCAAAGAAACTAACAGAATTTGGACTGTACAAATGACTACATTTGTAACATAAATTGCTGAACCTAAGTGATTGCTGTGGGAGGTCATGCCTTTTTCTTTTGTGTGTTGACCTCCTATGCTGTGGACGCTATTAGGGAACTGAAATCCATAATGTGAACATGAAGAGCTGTAAATCTGTTACATTGCTGCATGAGCATGGCAAGTTTTCATGATGGGAAGTGTGGTATTCCTTAGAAAAGAGAAGAACTGAAACTGGAGGTGACTTGCTGTGTGTAAAAGCAGCCTACAAGTCAGTTGTTTCAGAGCTAGGCCCAGGAGGCAGAACCATGTGGGCTAACTCAAGAGTAGGGATCTCGTCAAAGGTGACTAGACCAAAACCAGAGGGGTTCTCTGTTAAACACTAGAAATTAGATGTGCCCTGTGACTGTCAACTTTGTACTAAGATGGTAAATTTAATAGAATTGCAGACTTGCCTAGATTGGGAGGGAGCTTTCAGGTTGTCTAGTCCAACCATCAGCCTAATTCTGACAAAGAGCATTACTGATGTAAACTGTATCTACTCATCTTTTAAATACCAGCAAGGAATGGTGGTTCAGCCACTTCACTGCCATCCTTTTCCAATGCTTAATAACCCTTTAAGTGTAAAATTTTTTTTTTAATATCCAGTCTAAAACTCCCCTGGTGAAACTTGAGGCTATTTCCTATTATCCTGTCATCTGTTACTTGGTGTAAGAGGCTGATCCCCATCTCTTTATAGCCTCTTTCATGTTTCTCTTGGCTTACTGGCAATACTTTGTCTAATGCAGTCCAGGATACTATTAGCACTCTTTGTGAGAAGAGCCCATTGCTGGCTAGTATTCAATTTGGTGTCCACTAGTAGCTCCAGGTCTTTTTCTACCAAACTGCTTTCCAGCTATGTGGCCTCTACCTCACATTGGTGCGTAAGGTTGTTCCTCTGTGTGTGCAATTGGAATAAAAAAAGGAGAATAGGGGGAGAGTGTGTCAGAAGGAGCGAGGGTATGCTTAGGTGTGTGAAGCCCAGTAGTCCAGTGAAATGGAGCAAATTTGGATTGGAAGAGAAGGGCAATGCTAGTTGAAAAGCACACAGCATTATTCCCTGTGGAAGTTTTATTTCACCGTTTTTAAGAGGTACAATAAAGGGTTCTGAATGATCTCAAATGTTTTAATCCTGAAAGCTTTAACTTAGGAATGGTAAAGACATAGCATTCATCAAGACTTTTGAGGAGCACATGATTGAATTAAAAACCACCCTTCTCTTTTGAAAAGGACTAGAAGAAAGGAAGAACACTCAAGGGTGTGCAAAATGTTGGGGAAGCATCAGCAAATGGGGCATATGTGCATTCTGCCTTTTCTCACTGCTGCAATTAAATAATAATGTTCACATTTCTTCAAGCTACAAAGATTGTGTACTGGAAGAAATACAGAGTGAAATCTTTTACAGAGGGATTTTGAAGTCTCCACTAGTTAAGTATTGGGAGCCTCTCAGTATGTAGTGCACAAAAATGGAGGATTACTCATGCAGTTAGATTACCTGCTATTCAGACTCAAGTCATACCTCTCATTTGTGTTCCCTGCTTTGTAGCATTTGAAAGGCACCGCAGAAGTGCCTTGAAGAAAAATGTTTATGTGTATTTCCTTAACCGTATTTTATTTTAGGCTCCATCTGAGAAATAGTGGTCAAAACTGCTACTAGAGAATAAATGGACAGATTTAGGGACCAGAGACTACATATGACTGCAATTGCATGTGCACAGGAAATTCAAATGCCCTGTGATAAATGGTTTCTCACATGATTAAAAAATCAGGTTAAATACAGGCTTTTACAATTATTTTCTTAACAGCTGGTGTTTCATAGGTGAGTTCTGTACTATTAGTGCAGCAAGGGGTGAGATTTCCTATGTACTTGAAGCTGAAGCACAAACCATTGGAGACAGCAATGGTGATTAGGTGAAGCACACATTGATTATAGCAGTTCTGATGTGCATTTTCTTATATTAGTTTGTAAAAGGGAAATCTGTTATTTAAGCAGATTATAGGATCCCTTTTAATTGTTTTGATCACTTTAAAAATAAAAAGGAAAGAAATTAAGAATAGATATCTGATTCATCATTTATGCATATATATAAGGACTATGATTTTCTAAAAAAAATTACATTGCAAATTTTCAGTCTTTGTGGTGTTGTTCTGAGGGGATGTATATAACAATATGGAAATTTCTTTCTAGAGATTATCATGTTTTCATCCCTTAATATGCATAAAGCACCAAATGTTGCATGAGTTCAAACTAATACAGCGTATGAACCAGTACCATCAGGCTTATATTTAGTAGAAATGTCTTTCTGTTGTTTCTAGACTCAGCTGTTTACCTCTCCCTCAAAACTAATTTTAGCTCATATAAAACATGCAAATTTTCTATTTTTTGTTTGTTTGCTGTTTTAAGGGGAAGATGGGAGTGGGAGGTGGTTGTGATACTGGCATAGATTTAGCATTTACAGCAGAGGTAGTTTTCATCAATTTCTGACAAGGGAATCAAAGTGTTTTTTTCTGGAAGGAGAGATACTGCTTTTCCTTATAAATGATTGACTGTTTTGTGGTAGTAGGCTTTATTTATTTGGCTCTCATCGTGAAGAATAGCAAACTTATTAAAAATCTCAGTACATCAAAAATATGTCAATACATAAAACATAAGTACTATTTCATACTACAGTCTATGCAAAAAGCTATGTTAATAAGATGTGAAGGTTGCACAGCTAAGAAGTCAGAAAACATAAGTGGTAAGATTCTAGCAGCCGCATTAACTAAGCCACATTTCACATCCTCTGTATTTTATGAAATGACTTTGACAACGTAAATCAGAAAGAGAAGGTGCTATATATATATATGCAACATGGCTCAGTTAATGTTACTTTTAGAACCTTAACATCTGTATATTCTGACTGGAGAGTTTTTTAATAATTTAGTCTTGGTTTTTTACATTCTATTTTTTTACAGTTTGTCTTTTAAAAAAGAGAGGAAAATTGCCTGTACTAATAAGGGGTTAGCTCAGGTTTAGCTCAGTAAAAGGCAGTATATAGAGAGTACCTCATGACAGGATCATGTGTTTGATGCCATGTACATTGCACTAACAACTGGTATAATCATGCTGCTGTACATTTTTTGATTCCTAGGGGACTACAGGCATGTGTTAGAAGTCCTGTCCTTTCTGTCCTGCACATTAGCAGGAGCACAGGCTATGACTGCATTTCAGATTGAAGCATGTTGTAAAGATACTTGATTTGTCTTTTTAAACAAGCTGGCTTGTGTACAAGTGGTCTGTCTACAGGTGTGGCTCCCCCTCTGACTTTTGCGTTAAGCAAGGCCAGTTAGCCTAGAGCTGCTTTTGGTGTAGGCTCCTCCCAAAGCTGAACTAGTTTGCAGGCCTGTATACTGCACTGCAGTCACCAACACAGACACAGAGTTAATGACTCTGTAAAATCTGCTACCTTGTGAGTTTTGGAATGGGGATTATTGTGCTGTGACACAGAAACATGCTTTTTATCCTCTCACTTCATTGCTTTGGGTCACAAGGTGGTGATTTGAGACAGGAGACCATGCTGCAGTAACTATGATGGAATCTTCCACAGAATGTGTACCAGAGAACTTCCCTACAACTGTAGAAGCATATAATATTTTTTTTATTTTTGTGATCCACCAAAATGTACAGATGACCCTGGTTTACGTTAACTTGAAAATTCTAGATATGCACCAATATTGTTTTAAATATATGAAAGTCAGAGGGTTAGTTTTCCTGTATACAATTCTATTTAAAAGAATGAAGAAATGTATGGTTTGAATGTTTGGGGGAAAATATGTTCTGGCAGAGGTCTGGCTTTGGAAATTTGAGACCAAAGCAGTAGATGTTTCAGAAAATACAGTGGAGTTTTATTTTAATATTTAATGGGAACTGTGTGACAGTGTTCTTTTTAGTTATTACTGAAGTGACCAGTGTAAAATTAAAAGAATTAGAACTAAATTTGGCACTAATGTTTTATTGACAAAAAGAAACTTGTTTTACTCCAGGTGTGAAGTTATAGGTGATATTTTGTTTTTTTCCTGGGAATTCCACACACTAAAGATTTTTAAATTCTAATTTCTATATAATTACATTGTTACAGTTACTAGGCCAGTGGAATTTTGCTGATTATTACATTTCTGAAGATGGCACGTTTTGCAGCATTCAGGCCTGTTTCACCATTTCTTACCACTGTAGGCCATTGAGTCAGGTGGTAGTGTCACACTTTCTTCTGACTGCCATGCCTGCCTCTGGAGTTCAGCTTCTCTTTTAGTAAGCAAGGATCGATACTAATTGGGCCAGATAAAACATTTCCTCCCAGATTTTTGTGTAACAGAGTTGTGGTTCAAGAGTTCTGAACTCTTGACGTTATCCAGGGTTTGCTTCACTTTTTGAGCACCAGACAGATAGCAGCTGAAGGTGTGATTGACATTGCCAGGACTCTTTCCATATACATACAGTGAGCACATCATTTGCTGGCATGTTGAGATTGGTCCCAAAGTGATTTGGCAAACCTTTGGTGGTAGGCTACAAGTACTACTTCCACTAGTGATTGGATCTAGCCATTAGGATGGTCTAAAAGTGCAATAGTTGCTCATTGCTGGTATTATTAGTGTACCTATGCTAACACACTAATTCTGTTACATTTTAATTTTAAAAATTATTCTAATGACTGTAATGCTGTCTAATGTTCCTTCTTCTTTGACATTACTTATGGATTATGCATGCAAAAATTGCTTAAAACTTCCATTACTATCAAGATATTACCTGTACAAAGGATGTCTTCCACAAGCCCCCTTGTTCAAGCAAGTATTAAAGATAATGGGTTGAGTTATGGGTTTAATTGGATTTCTCCCAACTCTTCGTTCTAGCTGCCTGGTTTTTGTTCTTTTATTCTCACCCTTTCCTTGTTCACTTTGGTTTAGTCACTGATGGCCAGTCTTACTTCTCCCAAAACAGTACTATTTGTACTGTGCAAGTCAGATAGGAGGCAAAGTAATTATAAGAGTTTCCATGCTTTCCTAGAAATAGATTCAGACTCAGGTCTGCTTGTTCTTGAACCGTTGTCCCGAGAATGCTGCGTGCATTACCACAGGTGTCCTGGCATTTCCCAGATTCTCATCTCCTGTGTAGCATGGCCAAGAAGAATGTGGTTATAAAGGAGAAAGAGAGGGAGGGATTACCTGAGGAAGAGAGAGGATGCTTGGGTCATTCACTCCAGCATTGTAAGTAATTGGCTTTGGATTTGTTTTGTTCTGGGAGATTTTAATTAAGCTTTTTTATATGCTGTTTAATAAACATTTGTCTATAAGCGGTATCCTGTGATCCCTGTCAGTAAAGCAGGAGGATTAATTTGCATGTTGTTGTTTGTTTTATTTATTTAAATAGCCGCAGAAATTATACTGAGTGTTCAGCTAAGGCAGTGGTGATGTCTCTGCATCTAAAAGTACATGTAGCACTAGAAATATTGTTGTGGTTTCAGCTTGTTTGTTGTTGTTTTGTATTGGGTTTTTTTATTTAGTTGTTCTGTTTTTAAAAGAGTTTGAGTTGTGACGATACAGAGGAAATTTCCAACAAAACAACTGTGATAAAGTGAGAAGAGCCTTGTGTCCTTTTTTATACCAGTGTCTGTAAGCAGATTGCTAGGAAAAACATCTAAGAAATTGGAGTGATGTCCAAGCTCCTGTCAGCCAAGGTGTTACTGTCTCTTCACATTGCTTATGTTTGTTACTTAGTACCTTGCAGACTAAATTTTCACTGCTGTTTTATTAGAGGACACAAATTTGTATTTTGAAGAGGTGGTTAGAACATAGACATGGCTGTATCGGGTCATCAGATCAAGGGTTCATGCAGCCCTCCAGTGGATGCTTTAATTGGATGTTTAGAGAAGAACAAAGAGAGCATGAGGTATTTCCCCATTACCCTCCAAGCCTTCAGCTATTTTCAGTTCAGAGACTTCCAGAACCACATGTGGCTCTATATATTGGTAATCCTCAGAGGATGTATCTTCTGTGAACTTGTCTAGGCTTTGCTTGAGCCCACATAAACTTTCAGCTTTCCAAACATCATTTGGCAAGAAGTTTCAAACATCTGCTACCTCTGAGACAAGAGAACCTCTATCTCTCTCAAATTTTGCTTCTACCAGCACACTTTGATGCATTGGACAAGATGGTTTTATAGCTTTTTATCATATTATGCCCTGGTGTCTTTTCTGCAGTTAGAGGTTTACTCTCATGGAAACTGCTTCATAACTTGATCATTCTTGTTACATTTCTCTGAACCTTTGTGTTTGACCCCACATAATAAATGCAAGAAATCCGTAGAGAGGGATTTTCTTTTGTCAAAACTCTCTTGATGTTTCTTAATTTTTGTCTTCATTCTTGGCTGTACTGACTTACCAGAACATTTGTCAGTCCATTCTAATATTATATTACTCAAATTTCCGGAGGTTTTTTTAAAAAAAAGCCATACTCCAGTTCTAATCCACCAAGGCAGCTCCAAGTTCAAGATTTTGCACAGTTTTTAGTAATTCAGCTTTTTAAGTCTTGAATTTATCTAGACCTCTGCGGTGAATCCTTATCCTCTTGAGAATTTATCACACTTGATTTTTTGGTTTGTTCCCTAAAGAGTCCCACCATACACATATGCATTCAGCAAGTTCCTTACAAGGGAAGACTCTGGCATGGAAACGTCCCAAGATTTTTCTACAATGTGCATACTAGTTAAGCTTCTCTGTTTTCTCTGAATCTTCTTTTATAATCTAATAATCACTTGACATTTCAGACTCTGTGTCAGTCCTCTTGCTCCAGATGTTTTCAAAGAAATTACTCATTTAACTCAGTTGATTGCCTATACTAACTGTTCTTCAGTTCTTTCTGGCTTGCCTTACTACATTTGAAGTGCCAGTGTTTACAGTCTTTTGGACTTGTTGTCAGCTTATTGAAGGATGTCTTTTTGCTTCTAGAAATGTGATATGAGCCATGCTGATATCCTTTTTCTCTTGTCAAGTCATTCTTAATAAGTGGTTGGTGTGGGTTCTGTGGTCTCCAGGTGCTTGTTGTTAAACAGCTTTGATGCTGCCAGTTATCTTTCTAGTAGCTGTTTGTTAGGGCTTCATTTTGACAAGCTTTCTCCTTTTTATGTAGGTAGACTTCTGAAGTTAAGGAACCTATTACTGTTGTGCTTGATTTTGATTGTTCCTTTAGGAATGCTCAAATTGTGTTGTGGTCACTGATGCATAGTCATTTTGCAGCGGTATGATCTAGATTATTCCTGCTGCTTTGGTCTGAGCAAAGGCTCCTCATGCAGGCTCCCTAACTAGCAGCACCATGGAACCACTGGTCTCAGTTGTCTGAGACTTCTATCTCTGCTTTGTAGTCCACTTGCTCACACTTTATCTGAGAAGTTGAAATGTCACTCTATACAATCTTGAATCATGCCTATGCTAGTGTGATGCTGACCGTGTTGCTGTTTCCTGGCTATGCCTGGTGGTCCTAGTACTCACTTTTCTTGACCCAACCAAGCTCTGGGCCCCTGCTGCTTTGTGAGGCAGAATTTTGTTTTAATTTGTTTCTGATCTTTGTATAACATATAATCTTACTCTGTCATGAGTTGTCTTCCCTATTTTTTTGCTTTTGTGGGTGATGCAAAATAACAACCCTCCTGTTGTCTGCCTTCTACCCTCTTTCTGATACAAGTACTAATACTGCTTTTGATGGAGGCTTGATGTTACAGTGATGCATTTTTTCGTCTACTCTCCCCTCTTTGTGTAGAAGGCAATGTATTGTTGGATTTTCTTTTTGACACTCTCATTTTCTCTGCAGTATCTGTGTATCTTTAATCATCCTTTTGTTCTTCTCAATATCCTCACTTGATGACCTAGAATCTCCATGTCTTCATTGGTCATAGTAAGTGCTTTTGAGTCTTATATTCTTCTAATCCCTCTCTTCAGATGAGTGACCTGTCTCCTGTGTTCAGGTCAGCTCCAGTTCTTTATTCTAGAATAATACTCCAGTTCCTGGAGAATCTAATCTCTTGCTTTGCCATCATCCTGTGAACTGGGCATTCAGATTCTCTTTATTTCTTTCCAGAAGCCCATAATTTACTGTCTGGATGTAATTTCTTTCCTTCCTAGTGTTACTAGGACCCAGATGGACCACAACATAGGTTTCTCTTCAGCATTTCTTAGGAATGAGTCCAGGCTCTGTGACCTTTGCAGCTGACAGGCAAATCACCATGTAGTCTTCTATCAGATCCCAGACTCCAGCTGTCTGTTGGCCTGATGATATTCCAACATACCATTTCTAGTTTGCATTATAACTGCCTCATTTATGCCTCAGCAGGGTGGGGAGGATAAAAGGACTACTTTGGTCACAGAAGTATCTTAACAGGCTGTGAAATGATAGTGAAGGAAATGGAAGCGCAAGCAAAGAGAAGTAGTGCAGAAGTGAGGTCACAGTGCTGACCTTAGAAGGAAGTAGTACTTCTGGCAGATCAAGTTGTTGTTGTAAAAACAACCTACATGCATTTAAATTTGACTTTTTAAAATTAATTGTTGTCTAGCAAATATTACCGTGTTGTTGAATGTAGTGAATCAACTTTGGGATCTGGTTATATGTTGAGTAAACAGTTTTATCGGTGCATCAGAGACTCAATTGGACCAATTCTGAGATCAACATTTCAGATGTGGTTGGGTATCAGAGACATTTGCTTAGTGTGGGGATATGCAGGAATAATGCAAGGCCATTCTAAAAGAGAGAGTTCCTGTGTTGCATCTCTTGTTAACCTGAAATATTCCCAAATACCAATGTTAAGGGGAAAAACACAGGTACATAAACCAGAAGCAGCAGAGGTGTGATGCCAGAAGCTTTTTGAAAGTGTGCTCTTTCAGATACCTCAAGAAAATGTCAGTGTCTATTGATAGAAGGCTTACAGAGTAAACTGATGCAGAAAATTCCTCTGACTTTATAATTGACTTGTTTTGGTTTTAACTTAAATTGTCAGGGTTTATGTGGGTTTTTCAGTATGTGATTCATATGCTCTTTTCTTTGTTAACAGGATCTGTAACAGGATATATTGTGTTGTATTGTGTTTTTATTTCTTCAAAAAAGATTTATCTTAGTGGGGAGAGGACACCAAGGGAAATTTGACCACAACAAAACCAAACTTGCCAAATCCAACAACTTTTTTTCATTTGGTGTATAGCTTCAGCACACATATGTTTGCAAAACATAAACCTTGAGGGTTGTGGGCAAAACATTTCACAGAAGGTAGTATTGAATTTCTCTTTCAATGTCTTAGAGCTGCGACTTTTTATGCTTTTCTGTCATTGCATCAGAATGGTCCCACTGTTGATTTGCCTAGGTAGCGTGCCTGTGAAGAACAAGTATTTAAAACAACAACATCTGTATTTTAAGGGTAGGCATTGTGGGACGGTGATGTTCAGAAGTGTTTTCCTTAAAAGCTCTTCCTGAAAAGAGTAACTATGAGGCTCTAAGGGTTTACATGAACTACTGCATAATACAGTAGGTCTTTTGTGTCACGTGTATGGCAGAGTATATCACTGCTGCTCAAGTTGCTATGTAGAGGTGACATAGCTCAGTTTCATTGTCCTTTTTGTTTAGTGCCTCAAATCATGTTTGTGTTTTTTCTCTTCCTACAGATACCACCTCAGTATGGCCAGCAAGGTGTAAGTGGTTACTGCCAGCAGGGCCAGCAGGCGTACTACAACCAGCAGCCACAGCCTCAACATCTGCCACCCCAGGCACAATATCTGTCGCAGGCACAGCAGAGGTACCAGGCTCAGCAGGTAAGCACCACCCTCCCTATTAACAGTCACCCCAGAACTGAAAGTGTAAAACTTATCTGCCTGGAATGAACAAAACTCCCCTGACTGACCCCATTTTGAGATAAAAGGGTTAAAAACCAAATTAAATAAATACAGAACCAGATAATATCCTCTGAGAAGTCATTGGGGATATATGCACAAATACATCAGCACACGCTTACAGGCTTTATTTTAGATACATGTTTTTGAATGCAGCCAGTATATATACCCCAGAAGCTATTCATTCTGCATTTTAAAAAGAACAGTGGTTTGTGATCAGGTGTCAGTGGAGGCTGGAGGTTGTTGAGAGTTCCTGTATTTAAACTGGTAACTACTGTCTTGATTCTTAATATTTCATTTGATGACAGATGAGTTCAAGGCATTTTGGAGGTGCTTTGCTAAAGGAACTTCTTGAGAGATATTTTTTATTGATATTGCAGCTATTAATTTGGTGGTTGTCAGTTTGCACATCCAATTAGTGAAACCATACAATTCAATATCCACAACTGTCCCCTAGTTGTGTTTTATATGTTGGCCATTAAAATTCATTCAAAGTTATTCTATTTTCTGACTAAGATCAGAAGTGATCAGAAGGATCAGAAGATCCTTCAGCCTGTCTTCATAGGGCAGTTGCTCCAGCCCTTTGACCATCTTCGTGGCCCTCCTCTGGACCCGCATCGATAGCTCAATATCCTTCTTGTGTTGAGGGCTCCAGAACTGGACACAATACTCCAGGTGTGGTCTCACCAGAGCCGAGTAGAGGGGCAGAATCACCTCTCTTGACCTGCTGGTCACATTCCTCTTGATGCAACCCAGGATTTGGTTGGCCTTCTGGGCTGCAAGTGCACACTGCTGGCTCATGTTGAGTTTGTCATCAACTGACCCCCCCAAGTCTTTCTCTT